>CM035441.1:3942371-4272371 GCA_020310875.1 Ceratopteris richardii | reverse complement strand
TACTCATTAGGGATTCTTCCTTAGGAAGCTATACCTTGTAACATGTCTATTTGTAGGAACATAGTTTGCAAGTAGTCACACAGATGAGAAAATCACAAGAACACACTGATGAGAAAAGCACAAGTCCTTAGAAATGAGAATGTTTCAAATAAGGTAAAAATAAATGAATGAGAATTACAAGTGATCTAGTAGCCAATCATAAAGAAGACTTAATTATATGAGTAGAAAAACACCAAGTTCCTAAAGCAACAACATGTTCTTTGCAATTGAAATACCACAAGCTCCTTAGAGAGACATAGCTAGCCAAGACTATCCAATCACACTAACGAGCTATCTACCATACAACTAAGTAGGAAAAAATTTGTATAAGCACCATAGAGTTGCCTCAATGCACACTAAGAAGAGTCTCCATAGAGTACAATGAGCATCCTAGAAGTAGCTTAGAGTGAGAACATAGCCATACAAGATAGACAACAAAGTGTAGGCAATCAAAGTAGATCCTTCAAATCAAACTAGATCGAAGGGCTAGAATAGACCAAATGAGTGCTCCAATGATTGCTTATATAGACTCGAAAGGCCAAGTGGAGTGGCCTTGTAGGTTCTAAGCATTTACTATCAGGCACTTTAGGTAGAGATGAGCAATTTTTGGAATTTTTCACCAACCAGTTTAAGGCCCTCCATTGAGAGCTTCTGATATCCACAGGCCTTGAGGTGTCTTCTCCTACAATTGCTGACCCTTTTACCTCTTACTGAAAAGTCGTGGAAGAATTCACTTTTTGTCCAGTGCCACATCAATTTGAGTGGTCACACTTTCACCTCATGGTGGCCATGCCAAAATTAGGTAGAGGAGTGTCACCTTAATTTGGATGTGCAAAAAATGGGTGGAGGTGGCACCCTATTTTAGGCGTGCCAAAAATAGGTGGCATGGATGCCCTATTTTGGAATTGTATCACTTTGAGACCATGTCAAGCCTTAATTAATCTTGGTCCCTCATTGTGATTCCAAAGTTTTCCAAATCATAACGTTTTTCTTACTTAGTGCCAATGAGAAGTAATCCTTATAGGAGGGAGTTTTCCATGAAGTTGGCCCCATCATAAACGTATAGTCATCACATCACCATGCAATAAGTCACTTTATTCAAGAGTGGGATGAGAAAAAAGGGCACAGATTCGCCCAATGACTCACCTTATTAACAAGATGGAGGTCACCTTGATTTTATCAAGCCTGGAGCTTCGTTTGAATAATGTGCAGGACCAACACTTCCCTTTGGCTAGCGGTTGCCTTTCCATAAGAGAGAGGTTTCCCTTGGCTAGGGGTCACCTTGTTGATGTGTATTTGCCTCATTATGTGAGAATTCCCTACCATTTGAGTCGCCCTTGAAGATTGTAGAATATTAGAGGAATCACCTCGTGTTGTACCAAAGGAGGTGGGGATGCGCAGGTGGAGACTTTGCCCCATGTGCTACCAAAGGAGGTGGATTTGTTGGGTGTGTGTAGAAGTGCGAGAGACACACAAGAAGCACACACAAGGAGCACAAATGCAGCAAGACACACAGAAAAGACAATGGCTGGAATAGCTCTCTCTATTAACGATGAACTCAACTGAAGTAAGAACTAAATATTATCCCTAAGTACAAAGTACCACCACATATGAGAGTATCAAGTATGTGGTAACATGGGGAAAAACCCTTTAGCCAACACTAGAGTAAAAAGTGTCCATGTATAGAGAAAAGGTTCACATCAAAGCTACTTGAGGAACACATAAGTGTAACAAACCCCCCTCGAGTGTATGATGTGAACACATACAGGGAATGACAAATTAGCCCCTACAACGTAACAAGCCTAAAGCTTTGTGAAAAGCTTCAATCTTTTCCCGTGGAAGAGCTTTGGTGAATATGTCTGCCACATTATCTTGTGTAGGCACATATACCAAATCAACATCTCCTGCATGAAGGTGCTCCCTCACATAATGATAATGCACCTCAACATGTTTGGTCCATGCATGAAACACTGGGTTTCATGCAACAGCCAAAGCACTATGACTATCAGTGAGAATATGCATAGTAGCATCAATCTCCATGCAAAGATCCATGAATAGGCATCTCAGCCATATACACTCCATTGTAGCTCAACTTCACAACTCGATGTCGCCACTGTAGGTTGCTTCTTACTCAACCAAGATATGCATGAATCTCCAAGGAAAAAGCAATTACCACTAGTGGACACGCGAGTATCATAACAACTTGCCCAATAACTATTTCTAAAAGCATGCAAGCATGGATGAACATCTCTCCCATAAAAGAGACCTAAGCTCAAAGTGCCTCTGACATATCTAAATACACATTTTACTGCTTGCCAATGCTTAGTGCGAGGGCTATGCATGAATCTACTCAACTGGAAAACTGCATATTGTATATCCGGCCTTGTGTTGCATGCATATATAAGACATCCCACAACTTGCTGATAAAGAGAAGTTTCAAATGCATCACTGAAATCCTCGACTCAAAATCTGAATCCTTTCTCAATTGGTGTGGAAACTGGCTTACAATCCTCAAAGTCAAAACACTGAAGTATTTTTTCAACATACTTTGCTTGATGCATAACAATTCGCCCCTCAAAAGATACAAATGGGATGCCAAGATAGTAGCTCAAAAGACCAAGATAAGTGACATAAAAAATATAATCAGCCATAAGAATATCAAGTTTTGCATCACATGACCTAGTCAAGAGTATGTCATCCACATAAAGAACAAGCACTATAAGATCAGCCCCATCTTTGCGTACATAGAGTGTGCTTTCAATTGGACTACATGTGAAGCCAAGAGCAATCAAGTGCTTATAGATTTTCTCATACCATACACGTGGAGCTTTCTTGAGACCATACAAGGCTTTATGTAAGCGACAAAACATATGCTTTTTCCCTTTCATAGCAAATCTAGGAGGTTGCTTCACATAAACCTCTTCTTGCAAATCACCATTCAAGAAGGTTGTTTTTTGGCATAGATTGTGCACTCTTGATATACATGCGTTCATTATGTAATACATCTTCAACATGTACATCATCCATGGTCTGTATTTCATGCTCATTTTCAGCCATAGTTTGATTCAAATGTTCAACCATATGTGGCTGGAATTTTCAAGCAGTTTTGATAATTTTTGGCTGAAATTTTTCAACCATGTTTGGTTGGAAATTCTCTGCATTTTCAGCCCTATTTGGGTGGAATTTTTCAGCCCTTTGAGCCTCAGTTGGCTGGTCTACATGGCCATAGTCAAGCGCACTATTTTGGAACAAAGACATGAGTGTATCGAACATATCTTATGAGCTAACTGTTCACTATTATTTGCATTTAAGTAAAGGAAAAACTAAATTTTGAGCAAATACCACATCTTGACTCACAATAATTGTGTTCGTCAATGGATGGTACAAACAATATCCCTTACTTTCAGCACTATAACTAACAAATATGTATTTCTTTGCCTTGTCATCTAGTTTGTGACGTTGTTGTGATGGCACAAGAGCATATGCCAAACAACCAAACACATGCATATGATTAACCATAGGCTTATCACCATTCCAAGCCTCATAAGGAGTGATGAATCGCAATGCTTTTGTAGGGTGGCAATTCAACACATAGTTTGCACACATGACCGCTTCCATCCAAAACTTATCAGGAAGGTGATTTCCTTTAACCATACATTGTGCCATTTCAAGTAGAGTTCTATTTTTATGCTCGGCAACACCATTTTGCTGAGGTGTATATGGCACCATACATTGGTGTGAAATACCTCTTTCACCAAGAAAAGCATTAAACTGAATTGACATGTATTCACCACCACGATCCGTGCGTAGAGTCAAAAGCTTTTGTGAAGAAAAATTTTCAGCCATAGCTAAAAATGCTTTGAAGCAAGAAAATACCTCATTCTTTGCTTTCATAGGATACACCCATGTATGGCGAGTAGCATCATCAATGAAGGTAACAAAATATACATGCTTCCCAAAAGATGGAGTCTTGACGGGACCACATACATCACTATGAACAAGCTGCAATTTTCTTATAGTGTGTATATGACTATCTTTTGGAAAAGAAGCACGATGCATTTTTCCTAGAATGCAACCTTCACATGTATGATTTTCAATGGACTCAAGTGTAAAAAAAACAATAGCCATGTCCTTCTTTTGCAAGTAAAGCAAGCTATTGAAGTTCAAGTGACCAAAACGAGCATGCAAAGCTCCATTTCAGCCATGGAAGAAGTATTAGCAACCAAGGCATTTGAGGCAGCCCTCTTGTATGTATCCATGCGATACAAACCATTACATGATGTACCGGACATCATGATAACATTTCCATTGCTGAAATCATGAACCATACATTTATCATCAACAAAGTGTACATGAAGTCCACCTTTGGCAATCAACGGAACTGAAATTAAGTTATTCCTAATACTGGGCACATACAATGTGTTTTTCAAGAGAATCACACCTCCATTCGCAGCCGTAAGCTCAATTTCTCCTACTCCAATGATAGGATAAGAGGCATTGTTTGCACACACCACCTCTCCTCCTTTGGGTGCATCTTTCAAAGATGCAAAAAATCTTTTTGCATGATGTTATGTGCTTTGAAGCACCCCTATCAAAGAACCAATCCGAAACAACCTCACTCACAACCATACATTTAGAATGCAAAGAATCATCATAATGACATGTAACAACACATGCCCAAAAATCTTGAGCCATGTTAGCTTCATCATTCTTTACATTTGCTGAATTTTTAGCAATAGACATGCTGGATTCGTTCTTCTTTTCATTGCATTTAGCAAGCTTTCTACCCTCATCAATAGTATGACCAGCCTTCCAACAATATTTTCATCTCTTCTTCTTTTGCAAATCACCATCATTAGAGGAATGAGTGGAAGAGGAAGGTTGAGGCTTTGGTTTTGATGAACCCAAAGTTGAACCATACTTGCTTTTCCCCTTTTGTAAGATAGCAAGTGCTTGTGTTCCCTCAATCAAACCACTCCTATTCACTCTAGATTGCTCTTTTTGCAAAAGAAGAGACACAACCTCATCAAATGTGTACATATTAGGATTTCCTTTTGCAACCAAACGGAGTGTAGTAGCAAAGCTTTGAAAAGATTCTGATAATCCTTTCAACAATGTAGAAATGAGTGATGCATCCAGAATGATCTCATCTATGTTTTCCAATTGCTCTTTCAAGTCCTTGATGTGTGTCACATACACATCCACCGACTCATTTTCAGCCATACATACATCCTCAAGTTGCTTCCTCAAGTATGAAACATGTGCTTCATTACGCACGACATACAAAGAAGCAAGAGTGTCCCATGCTTGTCTCGATGTAGAACATGACCGAATGTGTGGAACTACATGACGTTTCACAAAAAGTGCAATCAATGCATGAGCTTGAGCATCTTTTCCATCCCATCTAAGCTGCTCTTGTGTAGGTGGAGAAGGAGAAACCACAGTACTCGAAGAAGAAGCTCCATATGTGACAGTAGACTATGAAGTAGAAGAACTTGTGGGTCTTTGATCTACATCTTCCACTATGTTCCAAAGTTGTTTAGCAACAAGAACATGCTTCATCATGTAAGACCACATCCGATAGTTGATCCCATCAAGCTTATCTTTAGCTTGAAGCATGCCAAACAAGTCATTGCTGCCCGCCATTTCACAAAAGAACAAGAATGTGTCAAAAGCTTCACTTCGATGAAAGCAAAATGGGGTTAAAACCCTAGTGCAAGTAATGAAAATGTTTCTTGGTTGAAATTCACTATTCTATGCTCCGAAGTCGATTTGCACTGTTAAAAGTGCACGCGCGCCGCAATGCAAAAAACCAAAACTTGAGAAGGAGATGAACCTGCTCTGATACCACTGTTGGGTGTGTGTCGAAGTGCAAGAGACACATGAGAAGCACACACAAGGAGCACAAATGCAGCAAGACACATTGAGAAGATGATGGCGGGAATAGCTCTCTCTATTGACGATGAATTGAACTGAAGTAAGAGCTCAATAATATCCCTTAGTACAAAGTACCACCACATATGAGAGTATCAAGTATGTGGTAACATGGGGAAAAAACCTCTAGCCGGCACTAGAGTAAAAACTTCCCATGTATAGGGAAAAGGTTCACATCAAAGCTACTCGAGGAACACATAAGTGTAACATGATTTGCTTAGGTGGAAACAACACCCCATATACCTTAATTGGTGCATATGCCCAATGGTTGTTATTTAGTTGCCTTACTTGCCCCTAGGTGAGTAGTCATCCATGCCAAGTGAGAAGTCACCCTTACTTAATGATCATGAACCACACTCTCCTAATATTCCTCTCAATTCACCCATGATGAGATAGTGGGTTGCCCTAGGCTTGGGGTCGCATGAGGTATTGGCGTTGCCCTAGGCTTGGGTTCGCCCATAACTATTGAGTTATAATCTCCATGGCTTTTGAGATCCTTGTGTGAGGGATTGCTCCAAGGGAGGCCCCGAAGCCTGAATGGGCGAGGTGTCACCCCAAGGGGGACCATCAATACCAAGATGAGGGATTGTATGCCAAATGGGAGAAAGAGGGTGAGTGACTTTTGGGATGTCCAAGTTTGCAAAGTGGGGTGTGAGCTAGCCTATTCCCAAGAAAAGGCGAGAGATAGAGTATTATTCAGAGCACTTCAATGCCAAAGAAAATCACATTCCATTAATTATAATCTACATCTTGTTACCTTTATAATCTACTAACCTACACTCTTTGTTTCTTAGTTTTTCCATGTCAGCACTCTCTAAGAGAGCATTGTCATCCTCTCTATTGTATTGTTTTGTTGCTGTAATCAAAGGCATAGAGCAATCTCTTTAGCATATTGTCTCCCCAGGAGTGAAATCCATGCTTCTCTATGAAGAATTCTAGGATGGTCTAAGTCAAATCTTCAGGCATATCATTGTTTTGCTCAATAAGCGAACAAAGCATAATGTTATTAGGAAGTATATATGTCCCCTTGGATCATTTTTTAAAGGCTCCAAAGCTAATTGGACATAACTTCACCCCTCTGTTCAACTTTATGGATGCTCTATGTGTCTCTATAACTCATGGTAGTGCTGTTTTCGATGAGGAAGAGTAGACAACCATAGAAGATTTGGAAGAACATAAGTTGAAATAGATATTTGTTGTAGGATATCGGAGTTGCAAGTGCACAGAAATAGTACAATTAGTAGGCACAACAAAATAAAGATGCATAGAAGGGAGAAATAATAAATAATGTTGGGTACACTCTCCCCCTTGCACTCTATTGAATGTATCTCTGGTGTGCATGTATTTCTAGGTTTCCATTACATCCAAAGATAGAGATTATGATGAGGATAGCCACTTAGGAAAGTGGATGCATCAGGGAAAAATTTCTCACTTTTATGGAGGGCTTTACCATTATTGTGAAAGTCTCTTTCTATAGTGATAATTATCTTGAACCCTTATTTTTAAAAATTTATAGAATCATGCCTCTACCCGGATCCTTTATTTACAAATTAAATGGAAAATATAGTCTCTCAAATTATGTCCAAATGCATCCACACCCTTAGTGACCTTCACTTCTTCAATCAAGACAATAACTGCATTAAATCCTCATACCTAATGTGGCCACAAATTTCATTATCATGTAGCAAATAGATCAAATAAATTCCAACAGTTCAGTATTCCGTAACTAAAAACATGCCCCCTAATCAAATACATTTGAGCTTAATTGAGAGGAAATTCATGTCATGAAATATATTGTGCAATATCACTTCTCTATGTGGTAGAAAAAGACATTTTTATCAATATATCTAGCGTTTTGTATCTCTCTTTGACGATGGTTCGTACATCTCCTTCGGAAAAAGTTCTTTAAATGATTGAGTTATACACAACTTCTATTTAAAATAAAGAAGACTTTGTGAACATTGTATGGTTAAAAGTGTTGTAAATCATACCGTGCACATGAGAAATACAAATCTGATGTAAAGGTGGGAATATCATGAAAATATATATTTTTTTGAAGAAACAGGAAGTACGAATTAAAGATGAAATGTATGGATATACAAAGGGCAAGGCCCCCACCACAAGTACAAAGAGCCTGGTACCACATAGGACCTGGACACGCTACATAACGCTCAAAAAAATATAGCCAAGGTGCACGATGACAATCAAGCAATTAGGTATAGTACAAAACCATTTGAAATCGAGAGCTAAGAGTACAGGTGAAGGAGGGACTCCCTCCATTTACAGGGAGCAGTAGTGGCGAGATGAGTGGACAGTGTGAAATCATCCTTGGGAGCATCTCTGATATCGGAGATAACTTTCTTGCCCAGGTCCCTAAATATATCATGAAAATATTGAATGCTATTTACATGAACTAAATGTGTTCTCTATGAATATGAGCGACAAGGAGCATCAACAAATATATTGGGTTTTCCTAGTTTATATTGAATTATAGGTTGAGATTTTTGAATAAAAGGAGTCCATTTAATGTGTCTATCATAAAAAACAATCAACCTAATAAATATCAAATTGCTTGTTTGTAAGTCTTCATCAGAACTTTAGAACCCATAATTTAATGTTATGAAATTCTCAATGCACGCATAATGGCTAAATGTTCCGTATCATATGTGTTGTAATTCTCTCTAGAAGGGTAAAGCATCCCACTTTCGAATAGATGGAGAATCATTTTGCATTACACCTACACCTATGCCTTAGACTCTAGCATTTGTAAGCACATGAAAGGGATGGTCTAAATCTGGTAATTGTAAAAGAGCTGCATGTGAAAGTGCATGTTTGAGTGTTTAAAATGCTTTTTTTCTTCTTGCAATCCCCATGAAAAATTAACTTTTTTGTTCAAAAATAGAGTGAGTGGAATTATTTGATATAGAGAAAGTTTACAAAATTTTTTGTAAAAATTAGCTAATCCAATGAACTATCATAAATCATTAACAAATTCACGAATAGTACATTTTATCATTACGCTTATTTTCTTAGGGTCCACATGTAGTCATGGCTAGAGATGATATGTCCTAGATATTCAAGCTCAAATTGAAACAAGAAATTTGTTTCAATAATTACATAAAGTGTTTTTTACATAATAAGTTAAAAACTATTTGTAAATGTTTTTAATGTTCACTATCATTGTTAGTATTAATAAGTATATCGTTGAGGAAGATAAGAACAAAATCTTTTTTTTTTAATAAAGGAAGTTCAACCTTAGCCTACTCTCCCATACTTGTATTAATTAAAGGAAAAGAAAAGTACAAGTGAAGGGGGCTAGTGCCCATGGGACCCCCCAAATCCCACAGAGCAGGGGTAGATTTTACACAACTTAGATGGCATTACATAGAAGGCTAATCACCCTCTCATCACCCTCATGCGGGGCCCACATGGGTTTAAGCTTGTTGTGGATCAGAAGTAGCACTTCATGATGCCTGAAGGGGGGGATTTCTTACTATTAATGATTCTTTTGCCGAGGAGGAACAATGATTTCTCAATCGACCACTCTTTGGGGGAGTCGCCAAAGTTATAAGCACATCTTTCTCACCATATCTTCTAAAGGACCCCCTGATGGAGTTCCAAAGAGTAGCACAGGAACCAATCACTTCTCCCATAAGTGCTTGTTTCCAACTGATATGTTTCTGAAGTCTTATTTTCTTTTCGAAAATCTACGAGTGCCTGTTGGAGATGGGTCAAGAAAAGAAGATGTGAGAAACATCTTCAATGGATCGGTAGCAACGTTTGCACCATAGAGGAACCCCACAAATTTTGCTAGCCTTTAGGTTAGACCAGATTCCTTGATTAAGAATTTTCCATAAAAGGAAATAATTTTTTATTTCTATGAGAGGGTGCCAGATAGCCATAAACTTCATATCCCACCGCAGCCACATCCACGAGAGGCACCACTTCTTGTTGAAGTTGACCTGATAATCAATGTTTTCTTTGATGTTCCGGATTTTTGTTAGGCAATTACCATTGTGCCATCTGAGACCAAGCAGGCTCGGTGGGTCATGCCACATGCGAAGATGGAATTTAGAGTAGCAGTCACAGGCAAGATTTCTGCTTTATAAAGTATTCCATTCTTCATACGTAATGCTCATGTTGGGGTCAATATCCTCGAAGTTGATCTACTAGTTGGTCTTTTGTTTCCAAAGATGTTTCCATTTTTTGAAGCCTTTGTTCCAAAGCCTCTTGGCATTTGGAATGTTCCCAGATTCCACATTCTGGATGCCATGGATGGGAAACGAGATAGAGTCATTCTGTTTGACATCGGCTACCCACTTTCAATCTTCACTCATTCTTACGAAACTTTTAACTTTATTCCAACTCTTCCATAGGGAGAACACAAGATTTGAGCCTTTCGAGAATATCGGGATCTAGGAAAACAAGAGGGTCAGAATGTCAAGATTCTTCCAATTTGGGAATCCCACGAAAGTCAATGCATTCTTGTTTCTAAAGATCTTGGCCCAGGAGGCCTCCCTGTTGCACCATGCCTTAATCATCTATTTTGCTGCAAGTTATATATATATATATATATATATATATATATATATATATATATATATATATATATATATATATATATATATATATATATATATATAGGTGCATTAGTGAGTTTCAAAGGCATCACCATAAATTTGTAGTAGTTGATTCAAATATGAAATGCTACATTATAAATATCACTTTTTATCATGTATATCTAGTGATATCTAAATTTGAGGTCACTTATACTAAAGGCAGGATCTTCTTGGAATTTATCTAGCAATTCATATTCAAAGAATTTGATATCAATTTTTAGTGGTGATTTTGTTTATATTCCTATTGTCTATAAAATTCTTAAACTAAGCTCTATTCTTTCTCTCAACTAGGAGAACAACTACTCCAAATGGAGAGAAAGTAGCCCTTATGATTTCTTTCTAAAGTAAGTCCTTGATTTATTTCTCCATTTTCTTTGGTGTAAAGGTCCATTATTATAAGTTGCTTTATGAGGAGGAGAGTTGTCTAATATATTATCTATATTATGGTCTAGAGGGACTTGCAAAGGTGGTAATTCCAAAGGGTAATCAAAGATAAAACAATCCTTATAAGCAACCTTAAATGTTTTAAATGGAGTTGAAAGTATACTACTATAATCAACTATATTATTTAAAACAAATGGTACATGAATTTTAACCTTTTCGAAATGCATTTTTAAGTTTAATATCACTAATTAGGAGGAATGTTTGAAGATCATGTATTGTAGAGAAAGAAATAAATTGGCCTTTGAATTCAAATTCAAAGTTATGCATATGATACTAAAATGAGGATAACAAGGATAATAAAAATGCATACCAAGTATAACTAAAGGAGCAACAAATTAATAATTTTCATGAATTTACATATAAACCTTTACGAGTCCTAACATTATGCACTTCAGTTGTTACATTCTTAAATCACTTCCATTTTGTGGACTTGAGTTACTATAGGTTTCAAGTTGGAAGTATTTGGTGTGTCCAAGTTTGTCACAATTCGAGCAGGTTATGATTGGATTATTTTGTTGAGCATCCATCATTGCCATTTGTGGGTTAGAAGTGTTGAAATGAAAAAGCACCATTTCTATTTACTATAAAAAACCATCCTATCAAGCTATGGAGGAAGAAAGAAAGAATGAAAAAGCATGATGAGATAAATGCATAGGAATGAATTTACAAAGATTGCTTTATGATCATGATGACTCCAGAAGGAAAGACTGGGCACTCTTACCAAGAGCTTGAGTCAATAAGACTTTGAAGAGAGATCCTTCTTGTATATATTTGGGAAAATTCCCTACATGTGGGATAACTAACCTTGTATGAGAATGAAAGTGAGTTTGGAAAAATGTTTATAGAATGGAAATCTCAACAGTCCCTCTTCATGTGATGACCATTTTTGTTTGTAGTCTTGTATTCCTCTACCCTCGGTGATTAGCACTTGAACTCCCTATGTATCGTTGAATGGATGTCCTCAACCTCACATAGTTTCTTGAACCTTGTTTATAGCCTTGATGTTTTTAACCTTGTTCCCAACCTTATTATCTTGAACATTGTTCTCATGCATGTTCATTATCTTGAAGCCTCAATCAAGTGCCACCCAAAAGTGTCCCAAGGGCTTCAAATTTCTTAGATAACTCATAAGATTTTGAAATTTGATTTTAAGAACTTTTCGATTGTACCATAGATGTCTCAATCCAAGCTTAGGAGTGAAGGATACACTCCAATATTTGCTAGAAAGAATTCTCAAAGTGCGGCCTCCCCATTTAGTACCCTATCACATGATAGAGTGGCGAAGTGCCTTGTTTAGAGGCCATTGGATTCCCATGACATTTGGAAAATCCATCTATCTTTCCAAGCATACTTCCTAGGCTTTGATACGAATGTTGTATCTTTAAGGGATTTGAACTCATAGTCTTCTAGTTAGGAGTGTGATGGACTGACCACTTTCCTCAAAAGCCATGGTTTAGGATTAATTCCTAATCCTCCCTCTTAAAGTGTAGTTCAACCATCAAAAGGGTGTGGTTCAACCATCTCTTAGCTATCACTTTATTAGAATATGCTTAAGAAGGATCTTGATTCAAGCAAGTCCCAAGGGTTCCGAACCAAATAAATATGGATTACTTGGTAAAATGGATGCAATTAAATTATTATAGATCCATCACTCTTTGTGAAGGAAGGTAGCTAGGAAAAGTGTTTTAATTTTGTATACATGTTGATAATTTGATCATTAAAAGGGATGATGAAGCCAACATCAAGGATATAAAAAAAGCTTATATTGAGTTCAAAATCTCAAAGTTAGAGATCTTAAATTACTTTCTTGGAATTGAAGTGTTCTATAAAGAAGAAGGTTTATATTTAATGCGAATGAAATACATCGTAGATCATTTAAAGAACTTTGTCTTGTGTTATTGCATGCCCATTCCAAATCCATCAAATATTAATGTTAAAATAACTGGTTATGAAGGAGAGGAAGTGCAAGATGAGTATTGATGTATAGTTGCATCTCCTTTGTATGCTACAATCACAAACGTGAAATGAATGCTGGTGTCATATCTCAATTTATGTAGGCACCTAGAGTTCCTTTTCTTATTGACATGAAACTAGTACCTAGATTCTTCAAAGGTTCAGTGAATGAAGGTCTCTATTATCCATTGGACAATGAATTACATGCATTTGTGATGTGAATCAAGCAAAGAGAAGTACCAATTTTCATGTTATCAAAAGATCTGATCTGAACATCGATCGAATTCAAATTATTTCAATCTCCCAATGTAAAAATGGCACCTATGTTAGTGGCTAGATACATAGATCTTAGGAGTAGAAAAAAACACTTTTAAGAATATGTTGGGATTGTACTTTAAAGTTCCAAGAGCTTTGTCTTATTGATGTAAAGGAATAAAATTTAGTTAGCAACCACATTGCTTGCTAATTCATTTTCTCATGGTTTTTATCCACTCTATTTAGAGGTGTAGTTAGGCTTTCTCAATTCCATTTTTACCAAATCATAGAGAAGGGTTTGCTCTCTCATTGTATTAACTCTTGCTAAAGTAAAGAACCATTTGGTTTATTACATAGTGCCCAAAGTGTGCCAAAGTATAAAGCTCTTGTAGTGAATGAACTCTAAACAAAACCGAGTCTATCCATAGGCAATGCAATTTTGATTCTCTACATATACGCAAAGAAAATTACAGAATGCTGAGCACATATGACGATGCGTGGGCCTAGTGAAAGGCTACCAACTTCCATAGCTCCATAGAGATGATAGAAACTTGTCCTCTAAGAAGACACTGAAAAATTTTAGATTTTGATGTTACTACAACCCGAATGGAAATTCAACATCTTAAAATTTTAAAAAGAGTGAAAAATGATTATTAGAAGAATCTGAATGGATACAGAAAACGTCACTTATACCACATTATGATAACTTGATTATCACTTATACCACATTATGATAACTTGATTACTGTATATCATTCAATAATACATTAACTTTTCTTTAAATTCAATGCATGTGTATTATTTACCACATGGAACATGCTTTTCCTTTTTAAGTGACATGATATGTGATTGGCCATCCATGCCAAGTGAGGTTAGTTGTTGCTAAAATGGTGGCACGTTATCATTTATAAAAATATTCGATTTATTATAGATTATTTATTCTATTTCTGATATAATTTTGGCTTATTACATGTAAAAAATTGGACACTAGTGACATTATTCTTCGTACATAGAGGAGTTAAGTGTTTCTTGTGTTAGTATATGATCAATGTCTACCCCTCATGATTGTATGCACATTTTGTAAGGCCCCCCTTATGAGGAGAAGCCAAGCGTGCATTACCCAATTGATGGGAATCCCAACTTGCATGTTGGATGAAGGTCAAATTGGACCATGTAAGGTATTGTAAGGAAAGGGAGTTACGAGGGTCCCCAATTGGAGGGTCCGGTAAAGGGAATATTCCATAGAATATTCCCTATCGGAGTCAGAAATCATTTATATTTGTTAGGTCGGTCAACCGATCTAAGCCGTGTATGGCAATTACGTGGGTGGTGGCCGCCCATGCTCTACCGCCCATGTATAGCCATCCACGGAAGGCCACCCATGATCCTATATATAGATGACTTCTGCACTACCTGAGACATCGAGTTGAGCCAGCATACCTCTACCTTGTATCTCCCTATCTAGAGTTGTCTAGATCACCATTTAAGCTCTACCTTGAGAGCGCACGGGTGGACAATGCCATCATCTTTGTACTTGCTACTAGTAGAAAATTGTTGAGATTCTCCTATATCTGTTATCTTCTCTGTTATTGCTCCTGTGTTATATTGTGTAACTATTGTTTTACATGGTATCAGAGCTGTAAGGTTCGAATAGCTTGAGAAGTATCAATATTTTAGCCTACTAGCAGACTAGAATATCAGTAGATTATTCGAGTGATTACATGATGGCTTCATCGTCAAACACTAGTCTTGGTGCTTCAGCTAATGTTAATGCTGCACCTATTCGAATTCATCCACCTACATTCACTGAAGGGAAGCTGGATGGAACCAACTATACACTCTGGAAGTTCAAAATTTCTGCAATTTTGGACTCCTATGAATTACTTGACACTGTCATGGAACCGATGGGATTGGATCCAGAGCCTATACCAGTTGAAGATCCAGAAAATTCAAGATTGATGATTCAGCCAGATCCAGATCTTCTACAAGCTTGGAAGAGGCGGAATGCTGATGCATTATGTGTGATTGTCACTAGTGTAAGTGATTCTGTGCTTACTTTAGTTCAACATACAACTAAAGCACATGAGGCTTGGGGCATATTGGCTCGTCAATATGAGACCAAGAACCACACTAGGATACATAATTTAGAAAATCAATTGGCAAATGAAAAGCATTCTGATTCTGAAAAGGTTGAAGATTTTATCAAACAGATAAAGCATCTTCAAGATCAATTGGCTGCAGTTCGTGTTGTTATAACACCAGAAGAGCTCGCTCGAAGATGTGTACGTGTTCTTCCAGCAAAGTATGATGGATTAGTGACAACCCTTAACACTCAGGTAAGACCAACTCCTCTTACATTTGAAGAGTTTTGTGCGATGCTTTTAGAAGAAGAGATGGGGCTCAAGAATCGGAAAAGTACAAGTGATGCTGCATTCTCAGCAAAAGCAAAAGGTAAAGGCTCCTCTGAAGGATCAAAGAAGAAGCCAAAGAAGAAAAATTTCACAGGAAGTTGCCTCTATTTTTAAGAAAGGGCATGCCATCAAGGATTGCAGAAAGAAGCAAGATGATGAACCGAATGGGACTGTAAAATCATCATGGAAGAACAAAGAGTCTGCAAACAACACTGTAGCTCAGTGATGAGTAGCACCTCCTTTAATGTCAATCCAGGAAGATGTGAGGATGGTATGAAGACCTCGAACAAGTGATGGCACAAGTGCGTGAGTGAGAAGCACACTAACATGCACACACATACACACACACATGCACACACGGCAAGATAAAGAGAGAGGCAATGGAGTTCTTTAGATCACTTCAAAAGTACTCTTACAAGTTCAAATCTATTACAATCTGCCCAAAAATGAGCTCTTTAGCTCTATTTATAGTTTTTGACTAGCTTTGGCCCTGTCCAGACCTAGTGTCCGGCCTAGTTAAAAATTAGGTTCTTTGGCCTATTTGAGGGCTCAAACGGAGTCTAAAAAATATGAAAATTGATAAGTACATACTTCTAATGCTCCTCAAGCTCAAGGACTCCTTGTCTTGCACAAAATGGAGCTACAAAAAGGTGAAATGGTATTTACAATGATGTAGAGTGACTAAATTCACTATTTAGGAAGTATTACTTCATGGAAAAATTTGGACGGCCTACTTACCAGATCTTCGTTGACTACTTTGTCTGCTTGTGCTTTCTCTTCGCTCTAAATCCCTTCTTTGACTTCCTTGTCTTCTGAGTCCTTGGGTACCTTGACTGCTGCCAACACCCCCCCTCTCTCGCCTCTGTCGTCTCTGACAGACTCTTGTTGAGTGGATCATTCGATATAGTAATTCATGACATCAGTCGCCAAGTGATGTTTTGATAATCTCAATCCTTTTGCGAAATCGGTGAGTAGGGCATCCTAGTCTACTGGCCTAGGAACTTTCGGATGTGGCATACGTAACGTTTCTGAATGTAGAGCCTGTTCCACAGCAAATAATTGTAATAAATGAGATGGTCTGGGAATGAATATGTCTGAATGATATTCCCAATACCTAGTGATAAACATTTTCTCAAACGTTTGCTCGAAGCAGGCTCGTAGATACTTAATACGAGCATGCCATGTATAGACAACATTGATAGATGGTGTGGTGCTCATATCATAAACAAGGTCTTGATTTCCTTCATTAAATCTGAGAGCCAAAAGATGAGGTTCCTTGACATTCTTAAAGGTCCCGAATGTAACCAGCATTAGCTCAAAGATTTTGAGGCACATCTGTGCCATGACATCTAGTATATTCTTGAATCTGACTACCTAGTGTCGGATGGTTGAAATCATGTAGTTGACCGTGGGTTGGCCATGAGGGGGTGCTAAGTACACATAGTTTAGCCACTTTTCACATCCTTTAACTATCAAAACTCTTTTGGTGTACTCTGGCCAAGACCTTCTTCGAAAGACAGGGAAATAGCATGGGTTATACTTGATGTATAATGGCATGTTATTCCAAGTGCGTACCATCTCAGGGTATGTTTCAAGCAAACGGATCCTCCAGGTAGGTTGACATATATTCCCATGCGTGCCACTTGCAGGGATGTCTTCTGGTGCAAACTATGTCGCTGAGGTTGGTTCTTTTGTTGTGCGCTGCTTTATTTCAGCATTATAATCTGCCATTAAGACATAGAATGGAACATACAAATCATCGGACGTGCCAATCCACCTATGATGGGAGAGGTTTCTGAAGTAATCAGATTTGATGACGATTTCTTCCAATCGGGACATCGACTGTATCTGTACTGCCACCCTCTCATCATGGGTTGTAGCCACCTTCTCTAACCTCTACATCCATTTAGGAGCTTCGATCTTAATTGTGTCCATTCCTTCTTCTGTTTGCTTACCCCCTGGTGTAGGCATCGGTACGTATGGGTCTTCAAAGATCTCCTCAACTTCAATTGGAACTAAGTCTTTAGGTTCCGGTTGCATGAGGGGAGAGGGTTGACGCTAATATTGAAGAACTTTATTTTGTTGTTCTGCCAGTTGTGCTCTGAGTTCTGCGACTTCTTCAGATATGTCTGCTACGGCTGTAACTTCTTTTGGTGAATCTTGCTGAGCTGCCAGTTGCTTTAGTAGGTCATCCCGCTCTCTTTCTAAGGTAGCATGTGCTTCCAAGAGATCGGTGTGTGTTTCCAATACGATTTGCATATTTGCCGATGGGATGGCCTTGAAATTCTCTGGGTCGATTTCTTGCGGTGAACCCTCCATTGCTACTTCCAGGTTCTCTTCGTTCTATTTCTGTAGTCGTTTATTTTCTTCGAGTGCTGCAGAGGGCTTTCGTAGGAAGGCGAGGTTACGTCGAAGCTTGACATTGTCCGTTATCTGAGCGTGTAACAGATCATCAAGTTGTTGTTTTTCTTCGGTATCTATCTGGGGTGGATTGGCAATTAACTGATCATGTTGTGCTTGCAATGTAGTATACTGCTGTTGTAGTTGCCTCTTCTCCTTCTCTAAATTAATGAATCTCTCTTGTAGCATTTCATGATTTCTGAACAAGCTCGTATGTTGGGCATCTAGATGCTGGGAATGCTGTTGTAGTTGAGACATACACTGGTACATATTATTAAATACATTATTAACAGGAGTGGATGCGAGAAAGGTGTTGAATGCAGGGGGGCACGGAAAAGGGAATGGGAGTGTGTATGCTGTGCTTGAAAAGGGTGAAGTGGGTGGTGGGGGAATGGGAGAGGAGTTCACTCATCTTCTTTGCCCATTGCCTTTTCATTCTTTCACGGCTATCTCTGTAGGCTCTAGTTCTCTTTTTGGTTATGCTCTCAGTTTCACTAACCTCAAACCTCTTTTCCTGGCCTACACCTTGGTGTTGCTGCAAAGCTTGGGCTCTAGTGACCACTTGCACTGGTGCAGTGGAAGTGACACTTCCTGTGAAATCTACTACCAACCCAATAACGTTAATAGGAGTGATTTTTGGCACATTATTGGGATTCTTTGGGCAATCTCGTAAGAGATGCTTCTTTCCACAATCTTGGAAAAAGCCATGGATCGTTACTGACCGGGGTTGTGTAGGTGCAGGCATGGGGCAATCATGAATGAGGTGATCTCCCTGACATCTATAGCATGGTCCTCTAGGAAATGGGGGTCTAACTTGCCTAGGTTGAGGTCTAGAGTTTGGGTTTGCGTACATGACATTTGCATATTCCGGATCCCAACTAGGTTCACTCGGTTCTTCACTGTAGTAGGACTCACCATGTTCAGGAGACTACATGTAATAAGCCTGGGGACTACCTATGTGAGTGGAATTAAAACTATGATCACTCGGTTCACTTTCTGCAAGCAATGGAGTCACTAGGACTATAGCTCTATTCAAATTTTCTTCTGCAGCTGCATATTTTATGGGAATCACATTGATTGGGGTAGGTGGTTGCTGAGCTAACACATGCTGAGGCCTTTGCTGGGTTGGGTAGGGCTGCTGATAGGATTGTTGAGGTCTGCCATATTGTTGTGGTGAGTAGTGGTTCTGATATCTTCCCTATTGTGTATAGGGCTGAGGGTAGGTTTGCCTAACTGCTTGCTTATTGTAGGGGCAATCTTGCGTAGTGTGATTTGTATATCTCCGTTCTATGGTGCAGTATTGGCTACTGGGATTCACTTGGGGTTGAGCCATGATGGGACATACGTCTGCCATATGGTCACCTCCACAAGTATAGCACCGCTTAACTGGGGCAAATCATGGGATTTGTTTGCTAGCGACACCTAGTTTCTGAGCTACTTTCTCAACGAGTTCCTCAATAGATGTGGATTGTGAGGAGGAGAGGCTAGTAGAACTATCTCAGTCTTTATAGATTTTGGAAAGTTCTAATTCCTCCCCTAGGTTATCCTCAATGTCAATGCACATGCGTACACACTCTTCGATGGTCCTAGGGTCTTTCAAGTACACATATGATCTCAACTTTGTACTTAGCAATCCATCTAGTAATAAAGCCACTTGTTTTGCTGGTGTGGGTAACTCCGAAACAGGACATCTCTCTAGGTATTGCCTAAACCTTCTTCCTGCAAGTCTAACCGTCTCTTGAGGGGTTTACTTAAAGCTGTGAATCAGTGAGGAAGTATTATGTCTTATGCCACTCTTAGAGAATTCAATAATGAATGCCTCCAGAAGTTGTTCTATGTTCCTGAAGTGTCTCTCATTTAGTGGTTGAAACCATGTAAGGGTTCTGTTCCTAAGGGTTAGACCAAAGGCATTTTACTGCGTGAATAGGTCCTCAACTTGTTCAGCTCTCAAGACTTGCCTAAAATCGGACACATGATCATATGGGTCTCCACTGCCATCGAAGTAGTTCTTCATGGACTTAACCAGCTGGGTTGGCCTCAAGGTTCTCGTGTGTTCCCTGGGCCTTCGCAGAGGAAAATCATCAGCATTTCTTAGGTTCCTTGGGGCTCTAAGTCTCTCGGTTTCTTCTCTATCCATTTCGGTTCGCGTTCGTTCTCTTCATGTTGGGTTGGCAAAGCTTACCTCAGGTCTATCTCTATTTCTGTCTCTTGAGCTCCATGAGCTTGGGACGTTCCAGCTCTTGGGTGGCCATAAGAGACATTTGATCTCGGTTGGGAAAAAATAAATTCACCCTTCCAAGTGTAGGCATGCCTACCATGTTCTGTAACCACAAAGATCCTCTCTGAGGCGTTGTCTAAATAGGTCACTTTGCCTGGGCTATCAGGGTCTTTCAACTCATAGATTGTGATCGTTCTTACCTCATCTAGTTGATCATGCTTATACCTCCAAAAGGCTTCATCATTCTCTTGGTTCAAGAGCAGATCTATGCTCTTGTTGTCCTTGGGGATCCATTCTGGTGTGAGAATTCTGGTGAGAACTGATTTGCCTCGAGGAGTCTTAGGTTCTACACCCATGTTCCCTTGTTCTAGGTCACCTAAGTCCGTTTCTGGGATCACATTTCCGAATTCATCTGTCATGTCTGGGTGACTGGTGACTACATATATGGTTCCTTCTTTCTCCAAGTATGCTCCATTTTCAAATTTGATTGCTCGACGTTCTAGTCCAATGGGTTGATCTGGGTTTTTGATCTGGACCACAGATCTTCCTAGGCCGTCCTCATAGATGCTAGCACCTAATCGGTTGGTCCTAAGGTATTCCAGCTGCGTCTTGTAGGGGACTTCTACCCTATGTAAGTATGACACACCTAAACTTCCTGTGAGTCTCTCCATACCTTGAGACATCTCTGACTCACTAGTCTCAAAGCTAGGGCAGTACGAATGATGGCTCAACTGCTAGGCCCAAGACCTAGCAGTATGATTTACACTAGCCTTTGAGGACCTAAGACTTTGTCTATCTCTCCCTAGGTGTCATCCTTATCTAAGGTTCATATGCTTAGCTGAGCAATCCCAATTTTTACCCAAGGTACAACCTCGTTGCCGATCAATTTGTATCAGTCACTTGGTTCTTTTTAGTTGATTATCGTGTTTATGATCTTGTTTGATATCACGTCGTCGGGAATACTTAAGTTAATTTCCGCTGTTTGAGTTGATCATTCCACGTTAAGTTCCTTTCCTTTAAAGCTATCGATCACACAGAGATTATGTTGTAGCTTGAACTTGAGTATTTAGATAGTCTTCAACTTGATAGATGCCTATCGTCACCCTAACTTACTTCTAGCACTATTCGCACTTAGCGTAAGCTAGGAATTCACAGAGGGAGTTGAGAGTATTCCAACCTCACTTGCTGATCCTTTGATGTTTAGTGCTCAAGAACCCCGTTCTCAAGCTTGCGGAATGCCCTTGCCTTAGATGCCTTCTAGTGCTCTCAGTGGACCTGTAAAAGTCCCAAAGTTAGCTCAAGACTTAGATTCAAAGGACAAAAACAATCACTTTCATTCATGTAATTCACATGTCAATTTGCACCATGTCTCTATGGAACACAATTCTAGAGATCCCTGAGTTTTCCTCCTGCTGGATATGGTCCACTTAAAAATACTATGTCTAATAGTACTCCCCACGAGCTTTCCAACAAGCCCAAGATCACTCCGAATGGATTTCGTATGAGAAAGTTATGCTAGTTCAGGGTTCTGGGGCTAAAACAGGGTTCACACAGGCTAACAGTTCACAGGATTTTCCTCAAAACATACGTGTAGGGACCTCACAAAATGCTAATTGATAGAAAAATATGCCCAAAATTAACCCCAATTCTTAGAATAACAAAACCCTAAAATTTGACTGAAAATGCCTATCAATCGCGATCGACAGGTCTGTCAATCACGATTGACAAAGGTGTCCGTCGTGGATGTCGGTCGCGATCGACACATGAGTCGTGATTGACAGTGTCAATCACGATCGACAGAGTCGGTTGTGAGTCTTGTCAATCACGATCGATGGTGTCAATCGCGATCGACACTTTTTGCGCGAATTCTGGCATAATTTCAGTCGATCGTGGGTCTATCTATCGCGATGGACACGTGGCAACACGAGTTTTGGTGTCAATCGTCAAATTTCAGTCAGTCGTGATCGACGGTGTCGATCGCGATTGACTCAATCCTACGTGGCAGTCGGTCGGTCGTGGGGCCTATCGGTCGCCATCGACAGAGGCTATCGGTCGCGATCGATAGAGGAACTCATAGTTTTTTTACTTTGTTTGGTGATTTAGAGTGTGCTCATCTTGTGTGTCATTGTGGTGTACTTTGTTTTACCAAATAAGCGATTTTTCTGTCGATCGCGATCGACAGGGGTCTGCGACACAGAGACAGGGCCGAGCTTTTCTGTACCTGTGCAACCTGGTGGAGATGGTGGGATAGCCAGATCTTGCAACAAAACTCAAGAAACATGCAAAAAGAGTGCACACAAATCGCTCTCTCGCTCTCTCACACAAGTAAAATGAGGGAAATGGGAGGGGAAAGGAGATATGATCAAAAAACTAAAATTTTTCCGCGATGATGGAGATGGAGATCGGATATGGTGAGGATGATGATGGTGAAGTAAGAAAGAGAAAAATAAGAAAAGGTAAAGAAATTACCTACAATGCCAACATCACAACTCTACGTCTTACCATCACACGCTCGTCCTCAAAGCTCAATCCCCGGCAACGGTGCCAAAATTTGGTGTAGCTCAGTGATGAGTAGCACCTCCTTTAATGTCAATCCGGGAAGATGTGAGGATGGTATGAAGACCTCGAACAAGTGATGGCACAAGCGTGAGTGAGAAGCACACTAACATGCACACACATACACACACACGCGCACACACGGCAAGACAAAGAGAGAGACAATGGAGTTCTTTAGATCACTTCAAAAGTACTCTTACAAGTTCAAATCTATTACAATCTGCCCAAAAATGAGCTCTCTAGCTCTATTTATAGTTTTTCACTAGCTTTGGCCCTATCCAGACCTAGTGTCCGGCATAGTTAAAAATTAGGTCCTAGGGCCTATTTGAGGGCTCAAACGGAGTCTAAAAAATATGAAAATTGATAGGTAGAAACTTCTAATGCTCCTCAAGCTCAAGGACTCCTTGGCTTGCACAAAATGGAGCTACAAAAATGTGAAATGGTATTTAAAATGATGTAGACTGACTAAATTCACTATTTAGGAAGTATTACTTCATGGAAAAATTTGGACGGCCTACTTGCCAGATCTTCGTTGAATACTTTGTCTGCTTGTGCTTTCTCTTCGCTTTGAATCCCTTCTTTGACTTCCTTGTCTTGTGAGTCCTTGGGTACCTTGACTGCTGCAAACAAACACAAAGCTGGAGCTTTGGGTAGCGATTGAAGAGGTATGTTCATCTGCTCAAGCTCGTGTTGATGAATCATGGATTTTAGATAGTGGAGCTTTTTGCCATATGACCAGTAAAAAGGATTGGTATAGTTCCCTAGTGCCTCTACGGGAATCCATCAATGTAGTGGTGGGAATTGACTCCAAGTGTCTAGCCGAAGGAAGTGGAACCATCTCTTTTATCACTTCTCCAGGTGTTGAGAAAAAGTTATCCGATGTTCTCTATGTACCTACACTCAAAAGAAATTTGTTGTCAGTTTCTGCAATAACAGATCGTGGACTCGAAGTTCACTTCAATAAGAGTTGTGCGGAAATCATGGATTCATCAGGTAATGTTGTAGGTAAAGGCATACGACGGGATAACTTGTATGAGTTAAGTGCATTAACCGCTACAAAATATAAAGATGTAAGCAGGTTATGGCACCAACGATTTGGGCATCTCAGATTTGCAGTTTTGAAGGAGATGCAAAGAACAGGGATGGTTGCTCATTTGCTTGCATTTTCAGAGTTGCAGGAACCTTGTGAAGCTTGTATGATGGGCAAGCAACAACAAAAGGTGTTTCCAAGAGAGACCAGCAATCGATCTCAAGCTCCGCTAGAGTTGGTACATGCTGATCTCTGCGGTAAAATGTCTACACCTGCTTTAGGAGGATCTTTCTACTTCTTGCTGTTAGTCGACGATTATAGTAGAAAGATGTGGGTTTATTTCATTCGAGAGAAGGCTGATGCTTTTGAAAAATTTAAAGCATGGCATAAGTATGTAGAAAATGAATCGGGAAGGAAACTGAAGAAATTTAGAACAGATAGAGGAGGTGAATTCTTGTCAACAGAATTCAACAACTACTGTAAGGAGCATGGTGTAAAAAGGCAACTTACCACAGCTCATACACCTCAACAAAATGGCATTGTTGAGCGCAGGAACAGGACAATAGTTGAAATGGCTCATTGTATGTTAAAGGCTCAAGACATGCCTGATTCATTCTGGGCAGAAGTAGTCAATACAACTGTCTACATCCTCAATCGAAGCTACACAAAAGCTCTGAAGGGGATGACTCCTCAAGAAGCATATTCTGGTAAAAGGCCTTTAGTTTTGCATTTTAGAATTTTTGGTTGTTTATGTTATGCACATATTCCTGATTCAACAAGATCAAAGTTGGATTCAAAAAGCAAAAAGTGTGTCTTCCTAGGATATAGTGAAGAATCTAAAGCATATAGGTTGTGGGATCCTGAGGCAAGGAAGATTTTTGTCAGCCGAGATGTGGTGTTTGATGAATGACCACACTTAGTAGAAGATATAGGTAAATCTACTATCTCATCAAATGGAGAAATATCTCACCTTGTGCCTATCAAAAGTCAGGTTAAAGTTGAGGACGAGGAAACATCTAATGGAGAAACTTCCTCAATAAAAAGCCAACGAGTTGTAGCTGCACAGCATAAGCCACTACCGAAGTGGGCACAACAGCTCTTTGATGATCACAATCCACATGTAGATGTATCAGAATCATCATCGGATAGATTACGAAGATCAAAGAGAATAGAGGAGCAAAGAAGCGCCTCAGAACACATTGTTAATATGGCTCTAATGGCAGATATCATGGGCTCGATAAAGGAACCTACAACCATTGAAGAAGCCCTTGATGATCCAGGTTGCAGAGCGGCAATGCAGTCGGAGTATGATAATATACTCAAAAATGATACATGGGATCTAGTCGACTTGCCGCCAAAGAAGAAGGTAATAGGTACTAAATGGATTTGGAAAGCTAAGTATAAAGCAGATGGAACATTAGAAAAGTATAAGGCAAGATTAGTTGCACAGGGTTTTTCACAGATCGAAGGATTTGATGTTCAAGAAACTTTTGCACCAACAGCATGCATGACAACTATTTAGACGGTACTTGCAGTAGCTGCACAAAAGGCCTCGCCTATTTTCCAGATGGATGTCAAATCTGCATTTTTGAAAGGTCACCTCAAGGAGGAGGTATATGTATCTCAACCACCAGGTTTTGAGGTGCCAAATTCAGAAAATAAAGTTTGCAGGTTGAAGAAAGCTTTGTAAGGACTTAAGCAAGCTCCACGGGCTTGGTACCAACGAATAGATCATTTTTTCAAAAATATGGGTTTTGAAAGAAGTACTTCTGATGCTAACTTGTATGTAACGAAAAGCGATAGCAAGCTAGTTGTTGTCATTCTATATGTAGATGATTTGATCATTACAGGAGATCATCAGGAACTCATCAATCAAACTCGAATCAGCTTGGGAACTGAGTTTGAAATGTCAAAATTAGGTCTACTCCATTTTTGTCTAGGAATTGAAGTATGGCAAAGGAAAAATGGCATTTTCATCTCACAACAAAAATATGCCAAAGAGATTCTCAAGGCATTTGGAATGATGGACTGCAAGCCAACTAGCACACCTATGGAGGTAAATCATAAGCTATCTATGGATGATAACATGCCTGATGTAGATGCTAAGAAGTATAGGAAGCTCGTTGGAAGTCTTATTTTTCTGTGCAACACTAGACCAGACATTTGCGATGTTGTTGGAGTATTAAGCAAGTTTTCCAACAAACCTAAGGAGAGTCACTAGAATGCTAGAATGCGAATTCTAAGGTACATTGTAGGAACCTTGGATTTTGGTATTTTTTATACCACATGTGATACACTCCAAGGATATTGTGATTCAGATTGGGCTGGAGATTGTGATTCTAGAAAATCAGTTTCTGGATATTGTTTCTCACTTGGTTCAGGAATATTTTCTTGGGTAAGTAGAAAGCAACCAACTCTCGCACTCTCCTCCACTGAAGCAGAGTACAAAGCAGCTTGTTTTGCTTCTTGTGAGGCAGTCTGGTTAAGGAGAATTCTTGCAGATCTAGGCTTTCCATCAAATATGGCGACTGTACTCAAGTGTGATAATCAAAGTTGTATGGCTATTGCAAAGAACCCAGTATTTCATGCTCACACCAAGCACATAGAAGTACAGTACCATTACATTCGTGAGCTAATTGAAGATGAAATTGTGGAGCTAGAATATTGCCCAATAGAGGCAAATTGTGTTGACATATTCACTAAAGCACTTGGAAGAGAGCAGCTCAACAGACATCTTCAACAGATGGGCATAAGACCGAAACCTACCTGATTTTTCATCAGTAAACATTGAGGGGGGGGTGTTAGTATAGGATCAATGTCTACCCCTCATGATTGTATGCACATTTTGTAAGGCCCCCGTTAT
The DNA here is from genome assembly GCA_020310875.1 of Ceratopteris richardii. Lineage (NCBI taxonomy): Eukaryota > Viridiplantae > Streptophyta > Polypodiopsida > Polypodiales > Pteridaceae > Ceratopteris > Ceratopteris richardii. The sequence continues at coordinate 4,245,649 of CM035441.1, read as the reverse complement.
GAGGAGAAGCCAAGCGTGCATCACCCAATTGATGGGAATCCCAACTTGCATGTTGGATGAAGGTCATATTGGACCATGTAAGGTATTGTAAGGAAAGGGAGTTACCAGGGTCCCCAATTGGGGGGTCCGGGGCAGCGGGGTCCAAGGGGGCCAGCGGGCCCCCTGGCTAGGGGTCCTAGGGCACTAGTGGGCCCCCTGGTGGGGGTCCGGGGGCATCGCCCCCCGCGTGATGGTAAAGAGAATATTCCATAGAATATTCCCTATCGGAGTCAGAAATCATTTATATTTGTTAGGTCGGTCAATTGGTCTAAGCCGTGTATGGCAATTACGCGGGCGGTGGCCGCCCATGCTCTACCGCCCATGTATAGCCGTCCACGGAAGGCCACCCATGATCCTATATATACATGACTTCTGCACTACCTGAGACATGGAGTTGAGCCAGCATACCTCTACCTTGTATCTCCCTATCTAAAGTTGTCTAGATCACCATTTAAGCTCTACCTTGAGAGTGCACGGGTGGACAATGCCATCATCTTTGTACTTGCTGCTAGTAGAAAATTGTTGACATTCTCCTATATCTGTTATCTTCTCTGCTATTGCTCCTGTGTTATATTGCATAACTATTGTTTTACATCTTGTGTTTTGATGAGCAAGTCAAGGATTGTGTAGACAAGGACAAATATAATCACTTCAAATTATATATTTTTGTAAAAAGAATCCTTATTATTGAAGAGTTTTTAACTCGCAAGTTTATTATTTTTTGGAACTGTAGGCACATGCATGTTTTTCTGTACATAGATATACAATTCACATCTTATGGTGGCTTTTGTAAAAATGGCAAAGAGTTTTTTTCTATTTCCACTTTATTTGTAATAGACGTTATATTATAATGAAGTATAAGCTGGTACAAACCTAATGGAGCATTTGTATAATTAGAACTATCATATAAATACACGCACTTTGCAACAGACCCGATGAAGCCTTTTTTTTTTTTTTGGGGGGGGGGGGGGGGGTCGTACCCACTATTGCGTAAATTTCATGTGTCTTCCTGTATGTTTTGTTAGTCAGATTTTTAGTATATTATTCTACGTAAGTGTGCCCATCTCTCTTTCTTCCCATTGCCACTCCCTCTCTCATACACACACTCTCTTTGTGTGTGCGTTTGCACATTGCGCACGTCATGATCCTACATCAAACACTACATTTTCATAAATGGAATAAAGTACTTTCTCGCAACATGAATTTACCTATGGTTTCTTTGATCTCATTTGCATTCAGGGCACGTCCAAAAGAGTAGCTAGGTTTTGAAGAATCATTTTCTTTGTTTTAAGAGTAATTTAAGTTCTCTCTCTTTGGATATCCTCGACCCACTTGGGAGAGCTAGAGAAAAGGTCAATAAAGAAGCAAGTAGCCTCCTACGAATTCTCCTCAACTTTAATAGCAAAACCACTTGGATTTTTCATCAACATAGGTATGGAATCATTGAATTTTTTTTCCATCAAAGAGAACATACTATTGTCACATTTATAAAGATTTCTAGCCCAGAAGTATCTTGAAGAAGTAAGAATGCAACTAGCCTTATGGTACTCTCCATACTTTCGTCTCTCCTAAGGAATCAAGTTTTTCTCAATTTCATTTGTACCAAATCATAGAGAAGGATTTGCTCTCTCATTGTATTAACTCTTGCTAAATTAAAGAACCATTTGGTTTATTACATAGTGCCCAAAGTGTGCCAAAGTATCAACTTCTTGTAGCTCAGAAACAACCACGTTTATCCATAGGCAAAGGATGGTGCAATTTTGACTCTCTACCTATACGCAAAGAAATTATACTCTTACAAAATGATTTATTAATATTTTACCTTTTATTTTTGACGTATAATGAATTGCAAAGACCTACACACCCGACCTTGTAAGGTAGAGGCATCCATCTTGTGAATCTTGTATATATGTCGAGCCAAGAACCAAACTTGAGCCTTTGGGAGTCACTAGAAATAGGGAGAATAGTATGGTGAGAAGGTCGAGACCCGTCCACCCAAGGAGGCCTACAAGCTTAAGAGTACTCCTCTTTCTAAAAATAAGCTTGGCCAAAGAGGCATCACTATTGCTCCATGCTTTAATTAACCATTTTGCTGCTAAATTATTAGTCATTCCTGTGATCTCTAGAATGCCCAAACCACGTTGATCCTTTTGGATAATACAAATATTCCATTTAATTTTGGGGATACCCCTTCTATTTGGGTCATCTATCTAGAGGAAGTTCTTGCAAATTCTCTCTAATTTGAAGATTTCATGGTCTTTTGGTCTCTAGCAAGAGAGAAAGTAGAACATCGAAGAGAGAAGGAACATGTTGATCACCGTAGCACGTCCAACTAGATTAATGTGCATACCTTTCCAATACATCATCTTGCTCTTGAGCTTAGAGAGAGCCCAGTCTCATCATTGCCCCATTAAAACTTGGAATCCCATTCGAATACCTAAGAAGCCGAAGATTTGACCACTAGGGATCAATTGATGAACATGGTCAATAAGCAATTAACGTGAATGCCCAATATAACTGCCTTTAAAGTAGTTTTAGTATGATTTATTTTGGATCCCAATGCCTCACAAAAAGTATTCAAAAACTCCAAAAAGTGTCAACGCTTAACATGTCATTATGCACAGACATTAGTATCATTGGCAAAAAATCTCATGATCATTTGATCTTGGTTGAGAGGCAGATTGAGGCCCTGAATATGAACTCATTGATCTTCATGGTTAACAAGGAAGCTAAGACCATCGGCCACAATAGCAAAGAGAAGAGGGGCCAATGGGCACCCTTGTTTGATAGAACATTTAATCTAATCGCTTGAGAGAGTTGACCATTGATGTTTATCTGAGCAGTTGCATTTCCCAAAAGAGTAGCAATCAACTTAATGAAGTTTTGGCCAAAGCCCAAGTCTTTCAACGATTGGAGAATTAAATCCCACTCGATTCTATCATAAGCTTTGTTGAAGTCAATCTTAAGGAAGAGGACATCTTGCAGTGATTCCTCAGCAAAAACCAAACCTTCTTAAAATCAATGATAGCGTCAGGGATGGACCTCCCCTTAATGAACCTTTTGTGATCCTCACTGATCTAGTCCCAAAGGTGATAGGTAATACGGTTTGCAATCGCCTTTGCCAACATCTTGTAGCTAGTTTGTAGCGTTGTGATTGGCTAGCAATTTTCAATTCTACTTTTGCTTCGTTTTTTTTGTGGATGTTGCTATCAGGGTTGCCCATATTTTTTCCGCACTATGGCATCCTTTTTCCTTCATAAAAATACCTTTTTCCTTGTATCTAGGAGAGGTCCATATGAACACTCTCCTAAGCCCCTTTTTGATATTTGCTTTAGACTATGGTATTGAAGCCCTTTTCTTGAACCTCCTTTTTGCTCAAGTCCAAAAATCCCACGTAGGAATTCTCCACGCGCCCACTCTCTCTCTAGGTGGTTATCTTTTGAAATTCCCAAATCTCATAAAGATCCTCTTTTTGATTTAGCACATGTGGTCTTTTGACCACATGTTTTTATTCACATATGCCTCTCTTCTCTATATAAAGAAGAGCCTCATTTGTAAAGGAGCAGGTCCCTTGGCCATGGCCTTGGCCTCCATTTTGGTAATGGAAGAAGGTGTCATTTGGCTTCCACATTTCTCCTTGTGTGCTAGGCGATGATCCATGTGTGTGGGTTTGGCATTTGGGGTTGGCTTGTGTGTGAGCATTGCCCTCCCTTGTTCCTTTTGACGTTGGCCATGGTGCCATTGTTCATGGACGTGGGTGTGTGTGCGTTGCTTGCACTTCTTGCAACTCCTCTTGGAAGAGCCCCTCACTTCCATGTGAGGCGGTTTGGGTTGGTTACTCCCCATACTTCAACAACAAATTTGGCGCCGTTGCCGGGGATGATCGACCTTCAACCGATGGGTTTTCTCAAGATTGCCGTGCCTACACTTGGTGGATGCACCTCATGCTTGGATTGAGTTGTGGATCCGTGTGGCCTTCGGTTGGCCTTGGGTACCTCTCTTCTTTTAATTTTTTGAGTAGTTTGAGTTCATTTTTTGTTTATGGCACAAGAAAACCTCCCCTAACCCCTTCTCTCTCTCTCATACACACACAATTCCACACACTCACTTATGCATCACTTTCACTGTCCGTTTCTTGATTCGAATGATGTTTTGGATAGGGAGATGGGGAGTGTATTCTCTCTCTTGTTCCTCCTCTTTTTATCCTTAAGAAAAAAGAAAATGAAAAAATGCCCAATGGAATGTCGCATGTATGTGTACGTAGGCACATTTGGCTTGAAAGTAGCAAGGCGTAGCCTTTTTATGAAATTCATGAAGTTACGTGTGACTGTTGTTTTGTACATCGTGGAGGCTTGGCCAGAAACGTGTGTCTTTAATATACCTAATAAATGGTGAAGAATACGTGCAGGTTGCCGCAGGCCATGGGAGTTGGTGGGAAGTTGTCTTCGTCCTTTCTTGCATAGATCTTAATGTTTTCACCAATCTTGTACGCATTAACAGAGTGTCTTTAACGCTTCGATAGTGGAGCAGGTCGTTCGAAGAAGCTGCACACCTTCTCTCGATGTTTCCCCCTTCACCTATTCATTTCAAAGAATCTCCTCTTGGGCTCTGTTCTCTTCCGAGTTGCGGTTTCATGCGGGAGAGCTATGGCTCCCCTCTGTCTTTGGGCATGAGGCTGAGCCATGCTCTCCGCACTTGTTGGCAGTATTGATTCTGCTCGGCAGATGCCAGGGGTTCTCGAACCTTTCTCGGGATCTAGATGGAGCTTTTTGTCATCCCTATCGTCTGAGTTTCTGCTCGACAGGGGGTCAAGCTTTCCAAATGCTCCCCTCTCATGCAGGAAACCATCCTTACCGGGGTCTGATGGTGCATGTGCTTCCTTTTCTCGGGTGACTGATGAAATCAGCCCAATCAACGGCTCCCCCCTTGTGGATCAAGCAAAGATGCTGCTCCTTACGCGCTCACATGTCGGTGCCAGGCTTCTTGGAATGAGCCATCGTGATCCCTTGCACTGGTTAGGAGTGTTTTGATCAAGATTGGGGCATCGAAACTGGGTTTTCTTTTGCTCATTTTCTTTCATGCAGACTCACGATTTCAGGGCAAGCGCAGTGGTTGCTTCTCCTTCCTCCACCTTCATCACTATTTTGACACACAGATGTGGGGCTAGGCTCGGTGTGTAGTTCCCATAGATGGATTGATTGTCTTTTCTATTGCCGGAATTCGATTGGCCCCTATGACCTTGTCTGTGGTTGCTCGATGCATGTTCTATTGGTGACGCTGGTTATGTACTCCCTTGTGTGTCCAACACTGCCCTTGGAAGAACTGCAATATTCCTCTTCTTCTCCAAGTGCAAAATGATCTGCATGTGCTTTTCCCCTCTCTAGACTATCAAGGCCTCAAGGTTGGGGGAATGATCATCCGTGTTGGCATCTTCTAATGTCCACCTTTTTCCTTTGGATGGCAGACATGTATCATCCGTTCACAGGGTCTGACCGAACTTTCTTCTGCAACATCATTCCTTTTGATGTATCTATGATAGATTTTTGTTCTACTATCACTATACAAGGGTCTATTCTATGCGTGCATGCTCCTTTTGTGTCTTTGGTTCATGACCATACAAGGCTTGCTCTAAACGAGTCTATGCAATATGTTTCCTGTTTTTCATTATCGACTTCTTAGTTTCTTGCCTTTGCACTTAAAAATCACAAGGCTCAACTCAAAGAACGACTCAGTTTTATGATAGCAATGCTGAAAATATGTTGACAAACAATCTACTCCCGAGCCTGTGACACACTGCTGGGCGTCCATGTTGATGGGGAATGATGCGTTGAGTGTCTTAGCATACATAAGGCCTGTCGTCTGATTCTGGGATACTTCAGACATACTAGGTGCATATATCTTTGGTGCCTTCCTCAGATGTTCTTGGAATAAACAGGTAAGGAGGGAAGTTTTGGGTAAGCAGGACTGATAGTGTTGCAGATCTTAAAGTGTACAGTTACAAAGCTTTTTTCATGTAAAGACTCTCACATGGGAATGATTTGGGGTTGTTAAACTTTGCATACGAATTACATGAACTAAATATTTCTTTCTCTTAATTGTAATGAATCTTTTGCTCGTCCATGAGAGATTGAGTTATGATGACTGGCCCTAGGTTTTGACATATCATTGCTTCGCTAAATGATGGTCTACTAATTTTTTTGTGGTGAGATCAAGGAAGTCGAGACTCGAATTTATGCCATGCTCGGAGACTCAGACAACTGTGGCTTCTCTCAAATTCTCATGCGCAAAAGTACCTAGAATGTGAATTTCTTGGACCACTTAAGTCCAAGCTTTCATGAGGGATGGATCTCGTATCAGGTTTCCATGTGAGGACAGGTTTAGCAGAAGGGCAACACGGAAGGATGGTTCACTTAGGGTTTGTGTGATTTCCCTAAACCGGGATGATATCTACATTTTCTTACTGATAGAAAATCAACAACTTATTTAGCCAAAACTTGGATGAGTACTAATTGGTTGCTGATGAAAGATGTTTTGGTTTTGTTGTTACTATGAAGGAATTACAACATCTCAAAGACTGGTCATCATGATGAATGTTGTCCCCAAGAGGCTCAATGAATGATGATGGTTCTGAATATGTATCTGCTAGAGGCCACTACCATTCCTATTGGAAGTGGAGTAGATCTATATGTTTACTTGTGCACGTGGATCTGCGCACTATTTTTTTCAAAGCCAAGCAGTACTCTATCTAGGGAATTATGTCCATAAACCATCTTGTGGAAATCCTCTTGTCCGTTCTGAAATCAAAGAATTGAACCCACACTTATGCACAAATGCAGTGATGAATGATTGAGCTCTTTTCTTTTGTTTATAAAGTGGGAAATATTCAAAAGTTTGCTTGTTCCTCTAAAACCCAATTGTGCTCGCCTTTCCTGTGACAGATAGAACATGTTTTTGAAAGATACGCTCATAGGGTTGTTAGGGCAAGGGTACCGATAATTAAGCAATCTATGTTTTTGAGGCAATATCCCTTCTCCATCCATATCGTAAGGTCTTTTCCATTCAGTTGACTCTTCCTAACTAAGGCCTCCATTATTTCTCATTATGTGTGATAAAAGACCTTTAGTTGACTAAAACATGATCCATTAGGAGAGTATTATTACCAGACCTACTAACGAATGAATTAAAGATGGGAATGCACCTAGTTGGGTAGTATCTTCCAATGATCTTGACTTTTAGACAGCTACGCACTGAATATAGAAATTTTATGCAGGATTGTGGTTCCCGGCTATTCTGTTTTTCATGAGATATGCAGGACGGACAGAAGTAATGTTCGGTTGAAAAGTTACTCATGGGGTTGATAAATGGAGTGATGAAGGTTGACGAGTTTTTATGGTTGCCACAGGGGATAAGGTCCAAAAGGAGGATAGCTGTGAATCCTAAATTTTCAGGAATAACTATTGGTCTATCTTTTATGCTTATATGATTTAGGAGATTAGAATGAGCCTTACAGGGTTAACACTAACTGAACATGTGTCCTAGGATTGTGGCCCTCATTTCCACTTCCTCTGTTTGGTAAGGATTGATGTGCACTTGGCTAAAACATTCAGGTTTTGTGTCTCTGACAGGAAAAGGAAAACTCATTATGAGAACTTGAAGAGCTAATCTGACTTAATGTCCCCTGAAGTGGAAACTAAATTTGAAGTGAATGTTTATCTCATTATTAGATGCAGTCTACTTGCTTTTTGTATGTCATTTCAGGTTTTGGAGCTTTTGGAGAAGGCATTCCCAGCCTTACAAAAGACTGCGTAGTGGGAGTAATGCTGGACTGACTGCCCCCCCAAGGGGATTGTGTCGCTCAGCGTTGCTGGAATGAAGAAAAGACTGACGGCTTGAAGATTGGCAGCATTGCAGATTTGAAGATCAGCTTGAAACTTTGCAGATTTGAAGACTTGAAGATTTTCAGACTTCAAAGACTCTACCTTGGGTCGGTTCAGCTATGTATGCTCTTCTCAGCTTTGTCGAGGGCGACAAAGTCAAGGAGGAGGAGGGTGTTGCTATCAGGGTTGCCCATATTTTTTCCACACTATGGCATCCTTTTTCCTTCATAAAAATACCTTTTTCCTTGTATCTAGGAGAGGTCCATATGAACACTCTCCTAAGCCCCTTTTTGATATTTGCTTTAGACTATGGTATTGAAGCCCTTTTCTTGAACCTCCTTTTTGCTCAAGTCCAAAAATCCCACGTAGGAATTCTCCACGCGCCCACTCTCTCTCTAGGTGGTTATCTTTTGAAATTCCCAAATCTCATAAAGATCCTCTTTTTGATTTAGCACATGTGGTCTTTTGACCACATGTTTTTATTCACATATGCCTCTCTTCTCTATATAAAGAAGAGCCTCATTTGTAAAGGAGCAGGTCCCTTGGCCATGGCCTTGGCCTCCATTTTGGTAATGGAAGAAGGTGTCATTTGGCTTCCACATTTCTCCTTGTGTGCTAGGCGATGATCCATGTGTGTGGGTTTGGCATTTGGGGTTGGCTTGTGTGTGAGCATTGCCCTCCCTTGTTCCTTTTGACGTTGGCCATGGTGCCATTGTTCATGGACGTGGGTGTGTGTGCGTTGCTTGCACTTCTTGCAACTCCTCTTGGAAGAGCCCCTCACTTCCATGTGAGGCGGTTTGGGTTGGTTACTCCCCATACTTCAACAACAGTGGATGAGCTTGATGATGCCATCATTGAGACCATTGGAAGTGTGCCAAAAGAAATAGCCTCTTGCTACACCAAGTGTAAAGGAGTGGGCACCACATGCTTGAAGCTCTTGCAAAACTCATTGGTAAGGCCATCCAAACCCAGGCTCTTGCCATTAGGAAGGAAATCAATTACCTCTAGAATCTCAACATCCAAGATGGAAGCTTCGCAAAGATTCATCAGGTTTTTCAGATTTTTTTTTTTCATTCTAATGCGCGAGATGGCAGGGATCTAGTCACATCCATGAGGAGAAACAAGCGTGGAAACCCCCAAAAGTTGGGTAAAGTGGTTGACAATAAGTGTACTATTTTCCTCATAATTTAGCATTCAACCCCATCAGCATCCATCATGAATGGAATCATATTTTTGGATTGCTTCTTCTTGAGAAGGCTACAAATCTCTTTAGTAGGCTTATCCGTCCTACCTGCCCACCAATCTTTCACATATATTTGTAGATTCTTTCTTTGAATTTCTTCTTCGTACCTCATCATGCTTCTGATTTTTATGAGTCCAGTCTGGTATTGGGAGTGGCCTTTGTTAACTCATTGAACTCATTGATCTTCATGGTTAACAAGGAAGCTAAGACCATCGGCCACAATAGCAAAGAGAAGAGGGGCCAATGGGCACCCTTGTTTGATAGAACATTTAATCTAATCGCTTGAGACCGTTGACCATTGATGTTTATCTGAGTAGTTGCATTTCCCAAAAGAGTCCTGAATATGAACTCATTGATCTTCATGGTTAACAAGGAAGCTAAGACCATCGGCCACAATAGCAAAGGGAAGAGGGGCCAATGGGCACCCTTGTTTGATAGAACATTTAATCTAATCGCTTGAGAGAGTTGACCATTGATGTTTATCTGAGCAGTTGCATTTCCCAAAAGAGTAGCGATCAACTTAATGAAGTTTTGGCCAAAGCCCAAATCTTTCAACGATTGGAGAATTAAATCCCACTCGATTCTATCATAAGCTTTGTTGAAGTCAATCTTAAGGAAGAGGACATCTTGCAGTGATTCCTCAGCAAAAACCAAACCTTCTTAAAATCAATGATAGCGTCAGGGATGGACCTCCCCTTAATGAACCTTTTGTGATCCTCACTGATCTAGTCCCAAAGGTGATAGGTAATACGGTTTGCAATCGCCTTTGCCAACATCTTGTAGCTAGTTTGTAGCATTGTGATTGGCTGGCAATTTTCAATTCTACTTTTGCTTCGTTTTTTTTGTGGATGAGCTTGATGATGCCATCATTGAGACCATTGGAAGCGTGCCAAAAGAAATAGCCTCTTGCTACACCAAGTGTAAAGGAGTGGGCACCACATGCTTGAAGCTCTTGCAAAACTCATTGGTAAGGCCATCCAAACCCAGGCTCTTGCCATTAGGAAGGAAATCAATTACCTCTAGAATCTCAACATCCAAGATGGAAGCTTCGCAAAGATTCATCAGGTTTTTCAGATTTTTTTTTTTCGTTCTAATGCGCGAGATGGCAGGGATCTAGTCACATCCATGAGGAGAAACAAGCGTGGAAACCCCCAAAAGTTGGGTAAAGTGGTTGACAATAAGTGTACTATTTTCCTCATAATTTAGCATTCAACCCCATCAGCATCCATCATGAATGGAATCATATTTTTGGATTGCTTCTTCTTGAGAAGGCTACAAATCTCTTTAGTAGGCTTATCCGTCCTACCTGCCCACCAATCTTTCAAATATATTTGTAGATTTTTTCTTTGAATTTCTTCTTCGTACCTCATCATGCTTCTGATTTTTATGAGTCGAGTCTGGTATTGGGAGTGGCCTTTGTTAACTTCTACCTCCAAATGCCTCAGCCTCCAATAAAGATTTTCCTTGCTAGCGTGACAGATGGCTTGAAGATTCTTATGAGCCATAGCCAAGCTTTATTGAGTTTGCATGACCACCCTCCTCCAATACATGGCTGGAGAGAAGGAGGCAAAGGCCCTGTGCCAAGCCTCGATTATCTCAGGTTGGACTAAGGGGAGAGAGAAGGCACTCAGATTTGCATGAAATCAAAGCTCCAAGATCAAGTGTGAGTTATGTCAAATCTCACATAGAAATATAAGAATAAAAGGGACTCAAGTACAAGTGTTAATCATGCCGAATGTGACAAACACATGAAACGGTATAAGTGACTCCCTCCAAAGGTTAGAAAGGGTGTTTTCCAATACATCAATGATCTCGAAATTAGTAGGGAGATTTTTTTTTTTGATGGAAGTGATGCAATGGATAACAATTTCCGTGAAACCCTAAATGAATGTGGATCAATAAGTTCTTTTACCCTTCTTAAAAACTACCTGATTTCTACTCAACCATATGTATTGGAGTATGTGGGCTCTCCACATGTTCTAGAGAGCTATATCCGGCTTCAAAGAAGGCCCCAGCAAGAACTCTTTGTACCTCATGTTTATATTCACCTTGGAATAGAAAGGTTGTAGCACTTGAAATAACTTCTTCACATGCGGACAACAATATAATGAGTGCGTTAAATCCTCCAAGTTGCCACAAAAAAGCTACACATTCCATCATTAATGCCACATTTTGTAGCTATGAGACTACTCCAAAGGCAATTGTGAATAGTAATCCACAAAAGATAGGAGCGTTTGGTGTTTTGGGGAAGGAACATATGGAGAGAAATCTGAACTTGCATTGGGTAGCACTCCATTGAATAACCCATCTCTTATTCTACTTGTGGGGGATTTTGAAGAGAGTGCCTCTGTGCTTCTTGAATCTTTGTAGCATATCTTTAGCCACTTGTGCAAAATTGATAGACCTGGTGCTAGAACATAGATCAAGCTTCTCTTGGAGCAGATTTCTTGTGATGAATTAGCACTTGTTTCTAGGAAGAAGAGAGATCAATGAGCATTTTCTTTGTTTTAAGAGCAATGTAAGTTCTTGCTCTTTGGATATCCTTGCCCCACTTGGGAGAGCTAGAGAAAAGATAAGTGAAGAAGCAAGTAGCCTCCTACAAATTCTTCTCAATTTTGATGGCAACACCATTTGAATTTTGCATCAACGTAGGTATGAAATCATTGAATTTGTTTTTTCCATCAAAGAGAACATACTATTGTCACGTTTATGAAGATTTCTAGCCCAAAAGGCTCTTGAAGAAGTAAGAATGCCACTAGCCTTAGGGTACTCTTCGTACTTTAATCTCTCCTAACGAATCAAGTTTTTCTCAAGGTTATTGGGGAGTAGGTGCTTTTCAAACCTCCATTTTAGTTAAAAAGACAAAAAAATAACAGTTTATTCAAAAGCCTTTAGCTTAGGTGAAGTGAAAAGCGTAAAAGAGTAAAATCTTATAGATTCACTATTATCAAATGCATATAGTTCACAATGGCGATAGCTAGAGACATCAATATAGTACTGATCCACGAGACAAAATAGAAGGTTAAAAGAAAGCTGTGTTGAAAGAATGTAGTGAATCATGCAGAAATCTTTTTCGGCTTCGCTCCTCCCTTTTTGTTTGAGACAAGAGAAATAAAAATTATATTAATGAGGAAGCTCTTACATTTTATGTAGGAATACAAGATCCCACAATAAAAATACAGGGAGAATCCAACCCAATATTTCACATAGTGCTAGGCTCGTTCACTTGTAGAGTTGTAATTTCTATTAATTAAACTTTGGAAGAGTAGGCACCACCAAACTTCCTTTATAAAAAAAACTATTATACATAAAAATGGAGTGTAGCCACAAGAGTATAAATGCATGAAACGAATGCATCAAAAGAACTTGGCTAGGAAACATAAACACAAAAAGGGGAACATTACATCACATCGCCATGGAAAATACCATGAGAAACCTATCAATAGAGTACAGATACCATGCGAAACCTATGCGCTAAGAAGTCCTATCTTGTGTTATTCCATAATTTTCTTTCCAAATGTGTCTTGAGGCCTTAAAGGAGTTTGATCGTAATAACCCTTTTGTGGAATCTATTTAGTTGGTCTCTTGCCAACTCCAGAAGGTTTTGGTTTTGGAATATGGATAGACCCAACAAAAGAAGGTTTTGGTTTTGGAATATGGATAGACCCAACAAAAGAATGTATGAGTTGTTGAAACAAAAGAAGAATAAGGATTTGATTCCTATGATCACTAAGAGAAATGGTGGAACTTCTATCAACATGGAGGAGTGCTTACAAGAGGCTGGTGGAACTTCTATCAACATGGAGGAGTGCTTACAAGAGGCTGCTAGCTTCTTTATGGATGTTTCCTCTAGTCCTCCCAAGAGGGGGGAGGACATCCAGAGCCCAAATTGCTTCTATCAGGGTGAAAACTCTCCCTCAAGGACTAGCTGCTATCTTAGACTTACCTTTCTCTATCACTGAGGTTAAAGAAACCATTGATAAATTGAAACCCTGTAAGTCTCCTGGTATTGATGGGATTCCTAATGAATTTTTTATGGTTCTCAAGAATTTCCCAACCCCTTACCTTTGGAGATTTGGAAACAGGCTACTAGAAAAGGTGTCGTTTCTTCTAACATCAATATGGGGTTTATTAGCCTCATTCACAAAAAAGGCCCCAAGGATGATCTTAATAATTGGAGACCCATAATTTGTCTTAATTTTGTGTACAATATATTTGCTTCCACACTTGCTAGAAGGATTGACCCCATTATGGAGTATATTACCCTTGCAAAAGGGAATTATCAAAGGAAGATACATCGTTGATGCCCTTATTGCTTTGTAGGAAGGATTTGAGTATGCTAATGAAGTGAATCTGGATTATTACTTCTTTAAATTTGACTTTGATAAGGCTTATGACATAATTGAATGGTGTTTTATCTTACAGTCTCTCCATGATATTGGTATGGGGAAAAAGCTCATTAATTATGTTAGTACTCTTTTTGGCAAAGCTTGGTCTAGAGTCTCTATGAATCGTCAGCTCTCCCCCCTTTCAAAATTTCTAGATCCATTAGGCAAGGCTTTCCCTTGGCCCCCCCTTCCTTTTGCAATATCCATTGATGCTCTTCGGTGGTTGGTCAATCATGCTATGTTAAAAGGTAATATCAAAGGTATCCCCATTCCCAATTCCAATCAACAACTAGGTCTTCAGATGTTTGCTGATGACACTAACATGTACACTCTTGGGAATCCTAATTTTGCTCTTAAGTTTTTGGATTTCTTGAATATCTTTTGTCTTGCTAGTGCCTCTCACATCAACCACTCCAAAACTGTGTTCAAAGCTTCTAACCAAATAATTCCTGACTGCAGTGCTAGTAATGGTTGTCTCATTTTGCACGAACAATCCATATTTAGACTATTGGGTATTCCTATGGGTTTCAATGTCACTATGCAACAAAGATGGGAATGGGTCCTCAACGAATTCAAGAAAAAAGTGTTCACGTGATATAATTTGTATGCTTCTCTTTCTCACAGATGCTTTATATTAAAACATTATGTGCTTCCTTCCTTGGTGTATTTTCTAGCCTATTGGAGTCCCTCCAAACACCAATTGAAACAGGTCATAGCTTTAGCGAGGAGATTCCTATGGGGTGATAATGAATAGGTGTTAGAGGTGCCTAAGGTGGCTTGGAACATTTGTTCTCTTCCAAAATATGAGGGTGTTCCGAGGATCATCAGCCCTGTTAAAATGGTTGAGAATCTGGCTGCTAAATGGATTCTAAGATCAATAAATTCTAATGATATTTGGGCCTTACTCCTCAAAAGAGAAATTCATAATTTTTTTGTGAAGGATTATAAAGCTTGGTCAAATAATCACTTGTGGGATATTGTAGCCTCCCCTCTCACCTTTAATCCCATTGGTAGTTTTCTTTCTTGCAGGTTTTGGAATGCATGGATGAAGGTAAAATCTTCCATTTGTCCCAGCAGTAAATTCACAATTAACTTAAACTTCTTTTTAAAGAAATCTCCTTGGTTGGGGTGGCTAGCTCTTTGGAACAATAGAAGCATAGCTATTAAGGAGCATAGATGCTTTAAGTTTGGGATCAGAACTTGGGGATGGTTCATGCAATCAGGTGAGCTTCTATCTGATGACTATATTAGTGGACTTACACAATTATCGCCTGCCAATTTGCAGATGATCTTGGAGATGAAGAATATCTTGAAGTTAAAGATGGAGGAGTGCAAGTTTGGAAACCTCCAATTGGGAGAGGTTGCCAAGGACATGTGGAGAAGCTTCAAACTTAACAGATATTCCATTAGTTGTTGAACTCACAAGCTCATTTCTAGATTGAGTTGTAACTAGTCTGCCACTCGATAGAGAAACACATTCAAAGTGATTTGGGCCTTCCCTTATAACATCAAACGTTCCTACTTGGAATGGTTGATCTTGCATAATGGTCCATGGACTGGTAGAAAGGCAAGGAGGATAAATGCTTGTAATGGAAAACGTTCAATGTGTAGCAGGCAAGAGGATTTGGCCCATCTGTTCATCAACTGTTGGCATGCCAAGAGTTTCTGGCAAGTTTTGGACCCCATCCTTAGGATCAAGAAGCTCCCCCAACTTGGTCTCAAAGAAATTATCCTTGGTTGCTACAATAAGTTAGATTTGGTCTTGTGGAATTTATGGAGAGGTCACATCCTGTGGCACATTTGGATAAGTAGGAATCAAAATCATTTTAAGAGTGGGAAGAAGAATTTGATTTGTTCTCTCAAGAAAACTCTGTATTTAACTGGTCAATAGAGTTTGGAGTCTATTAATAGGCTTCCTCAAGATTCTAATGTTGTAATTAAGAACCTTCCTCCCAATAAATGGAGAGAGTCCTTATTATCCTCCTACTCTAAGGATAGATTCATCATGGTTTTTTGTTTGTAAGTTTGTCATGGGGCATTCTCCCTCGCCTTGTATTGGTGGGATCACTGCTTCCCTCTACACATTGTAATTTTTTCCATTAATTTACTCTCTTTTCCTGTTATCTCAAGAAAAAAATGAGTAGCTACTAGCAGTTGTACATCTTCAAAACATGCTATGATCTATCTGTCAAAGGCGGTAATTCTGCAACCCAGACCTCTTTCGGCTACGACATGTCCTCTTCTTCCTTTATTTATTTGTCTTCAAACTTAATTGCTTCCGAATGTAAAGGGGAAGACAGGTGAGGCGTAGATGATGCATGGCAGAACAGATGAACAATTATCTGCGTTGATATGTCAGCAAAAGCGGTGATATGTCAGAAAAGAGTACACATATAACCTGTTTGTTATATTGGGCACGCAGTTTATGCCGTGCATGTTTGACACCTTGCGGTTACATTGAGGCGAAATCGTTGTTTGAGTACATTCCGTGAACCGACACCATAAAGTTGCGTTAATGACATGTTGTCCATGGAAAAAGGTGTTGGGCATATCGTACCTACATGAGAATGCGCGCTCTCTCTCTCTCTCCAGCTCATACTGCCCTAGAATAAAACACCGTTCGTCTAGGAAAAAAACTGCTTCCAACATTGTAGACTTCTTCATGAGCCAAAAGCAAGAAATGCATTAGTAGCTTATTACATTTGTTGTTCACATCAGTATAATAGAATGCATTTACCGCAGGTGCAAGAAATATAGTAGAAATCCTTCACTATATGAGCAAAGGAAAGAAGGTGTGCACAATTGAAGATTCTTAACTTGCGAGAGATGGTAACAACTTCCATTCATGACAGTTCTAACTCCGCGAAAGAGTGCTTATTGGCTTTTGTTATGGTTCAAGGCTTGGTTAGAAAATTTTAAGATCTCGGATAAGGAATAATTAGGAAAGCATTGGACTATTTGTGCATCACATTCAATACCTCTCCAATAAGTACTTTTTCTATTATTATTCAAGTTTTCGTGCATCACTAGCTTCGTACGGAGTGGTTCTCGTGCGGCTCGATAGTGAGCAAATGCCAGTTTTTATCGACGAACCACTTACATTTGGTCTTCGAGAATGAGGAGATGGAATTTCAAGCACTACACGTGGACACCTATCAAGTTTGGAGGTCTACCTTATGCCTGTTTAAGTGGTTCCCAGATTTATTCCCAAACAATTATAAACCCCTACGCTATCCGCTCTGGGTTGAGCTTCCCAACCTTCCTTTCTTCTTGTATTACTTCCTGAGGGATATTGGTGTGCCTATTGGTCGATCGCTAACCTCGAGGGAGGACATGGGGGGCTTCATCTACGAAGGAGCGAAGTATTCAACGCACGATGGCACCTGCAAATCTATGTCGAGACTAAGAGAGACAAAGAGATTTCTCCTAAAAACTCTCCAAAGAAAGACTAGAAAATGGAGGACATAAATAATCATATGTGCAACTCACCTCCCATCCTTTACATCCTCTTGCACCCAAAATAGCAATGATATAAAATGTTGTAGTGTGGATATATGGCCATCATGGACACTCATTCCCATTACCTTTCAAGTACATTAAGATATCCCCAAAACTAAGAACATTAGTTAACCTTAGCCCTTGTCCTAAACACGGACGTAAAGGATGCATAGACCAATGTCTCACACTCTCTCCCCATTCGAAAGACCATGATCCTCAATGATTAAGGAGGAGTTTGGGAATGAACACGCTTCCAAGATACCAAATACTCTTGAGTGAACTAGTTTTGAATGCAATTCTCTTATCTACTATCTCTTCTAGAATTTTTGGTATCACCTCGTTCTTGTGGTGGGAAATTCTAGAGTGAAATATGTGGGTCTTCCACCTAAGGCACATGCAATCTAAAGGCATTCTATGTGAACCTGCTAACTATCTATCAATAGTTCCCTTGTGTTCTATATGTGTCTAGGAAAGCTTTGTGGCACATATCTAACTAGGATTTATGGGATGTATACTACGATCCATCTTAGAAGGCAGTGAATTTTCTTCCATCTCATGTATTATAGCTACATCTACCCCATTCTATCTTTTCCTCTAACATATTTGCCCTTAACATATACTTTGAAATCTAATTAATATTTTGACTTTGATAATATATCGAAAGAATTATATTTGTAATGTTAGTATATGGATCTGAAACTGAATATCACATGTAATCTAAAGATAATCAGTTTAAAAAACTTGCCTTCTTGTAAGTGTTCCACTATCTTCTACATAAGACATAAGTTGCATGACATTCATTTCATTAAAATTGTTGTCATTCATTCTTCTAGTCTAAAGATATGTCAGCTAGATATCTGGTAGATCTTCTACTATTTCCTAGATAAATCAAAGTCAACACCTTTTTCTTTCTTGATTTTTTAAAAAATAGAATTTATTCTTGTAGTCTAAAGATATGTCAGCTAGATATCTGGTAGATCTTCTACTATTTCCTAGATAAATCAAAGTCAACACCTTTTTCTTTCTTGATTTTTTAAAAATAGAATTTATTCTTGAGTACTTTGAATCGAGAGACAAACTATGTCCCTTCTAATGATGGACTGGACCTTATGTCCTAATTTCTCCCTTGTTCTTACTAACCTTGAAACATACAAAGCTATGTTTATGAATTTCTAAAAATCTTGTTTGTAACTTGTGTCCTTGTTAATCATGGTTACTATTCCAGTTTCTTAAAATATCTTGCTTTCAAACCTTTCCTTTCCATTTATCTCTTCCAATATGTATTAGAACATGGACTTGACTTATTTTTTAAGAGTGTGAGCGAGCACAAGTTGTGGAGTCAGTGAAGGTGCTTCCTACCATTCACTGTTTTGAACATAACTTGAAGAGTGGTGGTCAAATTCGAGTGAAAATACACCAGTACATGCGTCTTGTCGAGAGCTTCGAAATGAATCCACTATTGGCCATTTTCGGAGTCTGTAGCTGGGAGAAACATTCAAATTTGTATTTCCTGTTGTAAGTGGTATCGCAGCAGACACTTTCAGAGATTAAGTGAGTTGGAGAGGTTCACTTCATTTTCCATCATGTGTGCACACGTTCTCATACACTTGGTTCATATGGTTCTTCGGATTGATAATTAAGCGTGTGTCAATCCACCACAATACGTACTTGTGTGGCAAATGAGATTTAGTCTCTTTGGCACAAGTCCCTATTGATATATTTAGGTAGTGATGTGTGTGAACACACTAGGACCGCCAGGACACTTTAGGAGGTTTTTTCCCCCGGCTTGTATATACCCTTATTGCCCTAATGGGCTACCTATCTTTGTACATTCTCTAGTAATACATTCAGTATTGGGTGTTTGTGCTCCAAGCTTCTTCTTCTTCCTTGTGTTGTTCGCATGCTTCCGCAGACATCTATCTCCAACAATTAGTATCAGAGGAGGTCGTCGTTTCATCTAGGGCGCCATCGACACTCCTCCGTTTGCAGTCTCAGATTCGCACGAAATTTGGTGAGCATACTCGCGATCTGAGCTCGTTTTGGCCTCCGAACGCATTATAGCAGTGCTTGTGCAGGCTATTTCATCTTTTTGTGCCAAAGGTATATACCAGTTTCCGTTCACCAGTATAAGCGTCTCGAAGTCTACTACAGGTCTAGCAGAATTTGTTGGGGTAGTTCTATTAAACTTTTTGAGATACAGTCAATTTTCTTCATCAAGGTATTTTAGTCACCGGCCATGGCTAAAAGCAGTGATGTATTCCATATGTTGGTTGTTGAGGATAACGTGGATGGTACCAACTACCCATTATGGGATTATATGATGCGACATGTATTGGTTGCAAAAGGATTGTGGAACATTGTGCAGGGTGTTGAAAGACGTCCTGTTACACCTCTGCCTACAGGTACTACAAATACAGGTGCTATAGCTGATGAAGATGGTGTAGAAGATGATATCCCACAAATTCCTGTTCGTGCTATTGTTTTTGTTGCACCTACTGCAGAGCAGATTTGTTGGGATGGAAGAGATGCCCAGGCACATGCATTGATAGCTTTGTCTATCAAACGTGCCATTATTCCTCATATTTGCTCTTGCAGAAGAGCTAGGGATGCTTGGGATACACTTACCACATTGTACCAAGCTAGGAATGAGGCTCATGTTGCTTACCTTCGAAAACAGTTGGAGAGTGAGCACATGAATGAAGGTGATTCTATGGACAGTTTCCTAACAAAGATCAAAGACTTGAAGGAACAATTGATTTCTACTGATGATGTTATACCAGATAGCTCACTTGTGCAGACTGTTCTGAATGGTCTTCCTGATTCATATATGAGTTTTGCTTCTACTCTTCGGTTGATGATGAAAGGCAATCCAAATGCCTTATCATTTGAGGAGTTAGTCTCTGTTCTATTGTAGGAAGATCAATCCATGCAAAACACGTCCATTATGCGAGTTGCAGATCAACCTTTCCTTTTGCTAGTCAGAAGGGCAAAGGAAAATGGAGCTCTTCAACTACTAAGCAGAAATCTGCTAATTCTGCATATTCGAAGAAGAAAGATAAAGATGAGAAGAAATCAGAAAAGCAGAAATTGTTTTGCAAGTACTGTAAAGGGAATGATCATATCATAAAGAATTGTCCAAAATTGGCTGCTAAAGAGGCATAGAAGAAAGAGGCCAGAATGGTTGTTGCAGAGGCCTCTACACCAAAAACAGAGTCTGCAAATCTTGTGCAGGAAGAAGAATGGGTGTTTACTACTGTCTGCAGTTTTGACCCATCTTCTCATGATCAATGCATGTCTGCAATAGACTCAGATGTTTGGTACTTTGACAGTGGGGCGACCAAACATATTACCTCGCAGCGCAGTTTCTTCTCTTCACTCGAGCCTGCCCCTATAGGGAATACTGTTACATGCGCCAACAACTCCTCTTATCCTGTTATGGGAGTTGGTAAGATCATTTTGACTACTGCTGATGGTAGTTCTTTCACTTTGTCAGATGCTTTATTTGTGTCAGGGATCAAGAAGAATCTGTTATCAGTTTCTGCATTAGCCAAGATTGGCTTGGTTGTGAAATTTGTTGATGACAGATGTACAGTTCATGATCTGTCAAATGGCGATGTTATTATTGCTTCTGGCATTTTATGTCTTGGGCTGTATAAGCTCATAGACTATGAAAGATCTGAAAAAGATTTGGCATGTGCAGTAAATGATTCTCAGGCTATGTCAGATGCAAAGCTTTGGAATGCATGCTTTAGTCATCTAAATTTTGCTAGTTTGCTACGCCTGCAGAAATCTAAAATGGTGTCCTCTTTGCCCAAACTTGAGGCACCTAGAAAACATGTTTGTGAAGGCTATATTTTGGGCAAAATGCAGCATTCCTCCTTTCCAAAAGATGGTTCAGTCCCGGCTACATAGAAATTGCAGCTTGTACATAGTGATGTTTGTGGTCCTATGCAGACAACCTCTTTTGGAAATTACCTTTACTTCGTGACTTTCATTGATGATTTTTCTAGGCATGCATGGGTATATCCACTCAAAGTAAAGTTCGAAATGTTCATGTGCTTTAAACAGTTTTTGGTTTTGGCTGAAAATTTGTCAACATGTAAAATGGGCACCCTCCGTTCTAATCGAGGGGGGGAATATATGTCTTCTAATTTTAATGCATTTCTGGCTGAACGTGGGATAAAATACCAGTGTACAGTGCCGTATACACCTCAACAGAATGGAGTTGCTGAACGGAAGAACAGGTCTCTCATGGAGATGGCGAGGTGTATGGTCAAGAGTCAGGCTTTACCTCATAGTTTCTGGCTTGAGGCTGTCATGTGTGCAGCATATGTACTGAACAGGTGTCCCACTAAAGCGCTGCAGTCTATCACTCCATATGAGGCTTGGCATGACCGCAAGACATCTATTGCTCATCTGTGTGTTTTTGGTTGTTTGGCATATGCACTAGTGCCTGAAAAACATCGCAGAAAATTGGATGATAAGGTAGTAAAATGTATTTTTGTTGGGTACAGTTCTGAAAGTAAAGGCTATAGTCTGTATCATCCACAGAATAAACATATTTAGGTTAGGCGCCGTGATGTTGTCTTTGTAGAAGATGCTATTCAGCCATTGCTTTCATGTACTAAGGAGACATCTATTAGCTCCAAAGACATGTATGATACTTTGATGCCTCTTTTTACAGGTGGACAGTCTAGTGCTAGTCCTAATGAGGCAACTTCTCAACCTTTGCAGGTTTCATATGATGATGCAGATAATTCCATTTCTTATGCAGATTTACATGATGCACTTGTTGATGAGAGAGCTGATATTGAGCAGGCAAAAACTATGCCAAAATGGCTGGTGTAGACTTTGCGTGACAGCAAATTAGATGCACCTTTGTCATATTATACTCGTTTAGGCTCTCATAGTGCCTCCTTTGCATCAGATTGCTATGCTATGGTTGCGTCTAGTCTCTGTGATGAGAATGAGCCTGTTTCTTTTGATGAAGCACAAAATTCAGAAAATTGGATGGCTACTATGCAATCTGAATATGATGCTATAATGAAGAATGGTACATGGTTTTTATGTGCCTTGCCTCCTGGCAAGAAGGCCATTGGCACTAAGTGGGTATACAAGCTGAAGCATAAAACTGATGGTACAGTTGACAGGTATAAGGCTAGGCTTGTTGCAAAGGGTTATGCGTAGGAAAGAGGCATTGATTTTGATGAGACCTTTGCACCTACATGCAGTATGACTACTATTCGGAGCATTTGTGCACTTGCAGCCCATCATGGTTGGAATGTACATCAGTTGGACATTAAAACAATATTTCTGAATGGTGACTTGCATGAAGAAGTGTATGTTTTTCAGGCCCGTGGCTTTGTGCAGAAAGGGCATGAAAACAAGGTGTGCAGGTTAAAGAAGGCATTATATGGTTTAAAGCAAGCACCACGTGCTTGGTATGAGAAGATACATGCCTATTTGGTTGCACATGGTTTTGAGAACAGTCCAACTGAAAGCACCTTATATGTTAAGCGTGCTAATGATGTGCTTCTGATCATTGTTGTCTATGTTGACGACATGCTGCTCGCTGGTCCTATTGAGAAGCATATTGCTGATTTCAAGGCTGATTTTCATGCCTCATTTGAGATGTCTGATTTGGGGCATTTGCATCACTATTTGGGCATTCAGTTTATGCAAGTTGATGGTCGAATGGCTTTGTGTCAAACAAAATATATTGACACATTATTGCACCATTTTGGCCTTGAAGACTGTAAGCCTATTGCCACTCCTATGCAGACAGGTTTACGATTGAGTCTTCATGATGCTGGAGATGCATTTGATGCTGTTCTCTATCAGCAGGCTGTTGGATGCTTGATTTACTTATGCATTACTCGGCCATATATTCAGTTTGTTGTCTCACAGATGAGCAGGTTTATGCATTGCCCAGGAGTCACACATTGGAAGGTGGTTAAGCGCATCTTTCGCTACTTGAGTGGTACTCGACTACTTGGGTTGTTTTATCCCAAGGGGGGATCACTACAGCCAGATTTGCATGCTTTTTCTAACTCAGATTGGGTTGGTTGCTATGACACTCGTGTGTCCACCAGTGGTTTTTGCTTCATGCTTGGTAGCTCATGTATATCTTGGTTGAGCAAGAAGTAGCCTACTGTGGCCACTTCTAGTTGTGAGGATGAGTATAGGGTAGCTTTCAGAGCTACTATTGAGTGTGTGTGGCTCAGATGCCTTATGGCTGATTTGGGTGTTGGCTAGTCTTCTGCCACCACCATCTTCACTGAGAGTCAGAGCGCATTGGCAATTGCGAGGAACCCTGTGTTCCATGCTCGCACTAAGTACATTGAGGTGCATTATCACTATGTCAGGCAGAGGTTCTCTGCTGGGGAGATCAGCTTGGCATATGTGCCCATGCAGGAGAACATTGCAGACCTTTTCACGAAGGCTCTGCCTAGGGAGAAGTTTGAAGCTTTCCGCAAAGCTTTGGGCTTACTTCCTTTTGTGGAGTGATTTCCACATAGCTTGGCACTTCGTTATACATGAGTGCCAGCTCCTTATTCACCGCATCACTCCTAGGGGCGATTTGTTGATATATTTAGGCAGTGATGTGTGTGAACACACTAGGACTGTCGGGGCACTTTTTTCCCTCTTTAGGAGGTTTTTTGCCCCCGGCCTGTATATACGCCTATTACCCTAATGGGCTACTTATCTTTGTACATTCTCTAGTAATACATTTAGTATTGTGTGTTTGTGCTCCAAGCTTCTTCTTCTTCCTTGTGTTGTTCGCATGCTTCTGCAGACATTTATCTCCAACAGTCCCTAAGACCTCGTGACTTAGGTAGACATGTTTTTGGTGCCGTTTCTGGGGGAACACACTCAGCCAAGGTGCCTTCATGATGGTTATAGCTCTCGATTGAAGGAATCATACTTGTAGGAGTGAATTCGTTCAGTGGCAAGTAGTAAGACACTTCATCACTTATTACTTCACATCCTGGAGGAGTGTGTAAAGAGTTTTTAGGTTTAGGGTTAGGAATAAAGGAGAGAAGGAGATTTAGGGTTAGGAGTGGAGGACAGAAGTGGAGTAGGAGTGAGTTAAGTGAGTTAAAATAATCAAGAACATTTCAAAAAAAAGTTGACAAGTTAGTGTAGGATAGGTCTAAGGCATCACAAACTATAAAAGTCAAAAAAATTAGTTCACTTGACACTTGCTTAGGAAGTGGGATTTCCTGCAGACAGCAACCGGTATCACCTAAGCATTATCATGCAATACAAGCCGTCAAAGCTACCTAGTGAGCTCAAGACTTAAGCAAGATATCCCCAAGGTAAGCTACATTAAGATTTTAACATCAGCACTACTATAAAAATGCATTTACACATGATTAAAGACGTATTCCGTATCGCGGGGTGAAATAGAGAGTATTGAGAGGTTCTTTGAGTGAGATAGAGGGTGAGGAGTGAAGAGGAGTGAGATAGAAACATAGGGGTGCAAAATGTTTTTGTGTTTGAAGAGATTTTGGCTGTAGTATCACGAACGGTTGAGTTTTGGTATCACGATACCCAAATTCCCTAGTATCGCGATACTCACCGAAGTATCGTATCGTTGCATACCACTTGAGGTATCACGATACCATTTTTTGGTATCGTATCATCAAGTTGGTATCGCGATCGCAATCTGTCAGTGGTATCGTATCGCAATCCACTTGGTATCATATCGTCCCGGTCATAGTATCGTATCGTCGATCGAGCGGTATCGTATCACGTGCAAATCCAGTATTGTATCGTGCATGATATTGATATGGTATTGCGTACCTAGTATTGTATCATCAAATCTTTTGGTATCGCATCATGAAGAACCTTAGTATCATATCGTGAGGGTTCGCGGTATCGTATCATGACTTACACTAGTATCATATTGCAAGGATTCCTAGTATCATATCGTGCAGCACAACAATATCCTATCGTGCATTCAGGTGGTATCCTTTTGCCTGAGCACATAGTATCGTATCGTGTAGTACAGTGGTATTGTACCATGTGGAAAGCAATATCGTATCATGATAAATAGTGGTATCGTATCGTACATTTAGGTGGTATTGTATCACTACAAGTGTGGTATCGCCTAGTGCAGTATCGCTAGAGTGGTATCGTGCAAAACATTTTGAGGATTTTTAAGGGAAAAATTATGAGGCAAATGAGGAGCCAATTATATCATCGGTAGGAAGTGCAACTGAGGCTAGTCACTGCTCTGTATATTCTGTTACCTCTAGTGACTCAGAAGAAGAGATACCAATGGCTTCAAAAGACATGCAAGGTTTTGTTCCCAGGAGAAACTTGATATCTATTGTAGAAGGGGAATACCGTACCTCTCTGCAATATGTATCCACTAATTCCTAGGGGCTTCCCATCTACCTGGATGGTCTAAATAAATCGGTAGCCAGGATGGTAACTTCCTCTGATTCTCCAATAGTGCCTAGACCGGCATTCAAATATGAAGGAGGAGTGTACATGGACAAGATAGGTCACATCTATGTGGTCACCGAAGACCCATACCAGATCAACAAAAGAGGAGGATTAGAAGGACAAGAAAATTCAAGAAGACCGGATGTTGAGGAGTTAGTAACCACTCCCAGAGGCAAATCAGTAGTGACTCGAGTCTTGAGAGGGGATTTGATACCTCAAGATGATAACTTACTAGAGGTCTACTTGATCCATGGATCAGACTTACTGTTCCAAACTGACTCACCTACACGTGGACTATTAAAACAATATCTGGTTCCTTCCTTAGTGTATTTTCTGGCCTATTGGAGTCCCTCCAAACACCAATTGAAACAAGTCATAGCTTTAACGAAGAGATTCCTGTGGGGTGGTAATGAAGAGGTATTAAAGGTGCCTAAGGTGGCTTGGAACATTTTTTGTCATCCCAAATATGAGGGTGGTATGGGGATCATCAGATATGTTAAAATGGATGTGAATCTGACTGCTAAATGGATTCTAAGATCAATAAATTCAAATGGTATCTAGGCCTTACTCCTCAAAAGAGACATTCATAAAATCTTTTGTCAAGGATTATAAAGCTTGGTCAAATAATCACTTGTGGGATATTGTAGCCTCCCCTCTCACCTTTAATCCTATTGGTAGTTTTCTTTCTTGCAGGTTTTGGAATGCCTAGATGAAGGTAAAAGCTTCCTTTTCTCCCAATAGCAAATTCACAACTAACTTAGACTTCTTTTTAAAGGAATCTCCTTTGTTGAGGTGGCTAGCTCTTTGGAGCTTTAAAAGCATAGCTATTAAGGAGCATAGATGCTTTAAGTTTGGGATCAGAACTTGGGGATGGTTCATGCAATTAGGTGAGCTTCTATCCGATGACTATATCAGTGGACTTGCACAATTATCGCCTACCTATTTGCAGATGATCTTGGAGATGAAGAATAACTTGAAGTTAAAGATGGAGGAGTGTAGGATGTCACTAGGAAGGAGATAAGGAACAGAGCTCACACACACACTCTCACTCTCAAGGAGAAGCACACATACAGATTGAGGCAAGGAAGAATGATCTTCTTCTTCTTCTTCTATTACATAAAAGGAATGTACAAGAATGACCTAAAAAACAAGAATACAACCAGTGCAATATATAAAGACCAGTACATAAGGAAAAACCTAATGTCCGCGAATGAGTGAGCTGGCAAGAAACAAATGTGCCATCACTCTCAGTAGATAAATCTAATAAAGCTCAATGAAGTATCCCTGACATATACCGGCGTGACCACTATACATGTCAGAGAAACAAAAAACTGGTATGTGTCATCCTGGATCATCACATGTTGAGCTTGATATCTCAACACTCCCCCTCAAGCTCAATGCCATATCCTGTAATCCAAGCATCTTCCGAAACTTCTTCAACTTCTCAGCTCCAAGTGCTTTGGTGAAAATATCAACAACCTGCTCATGTATTCTCACATAAGCAAGATCAATATCACCTGCTAATACCTTCTCTCTGATGAAGTGATAATGTACCTCGATATGCTTTGTTCTAGCATGGAAAACAGGGTTCCGTGCTAATTGTATGCTGCTAAGATTATCACAATAGATAGTGATAGGCTTTTGCACTTCCACACCTAAATCTGCAAGTAACATCTCCAGCCATGATGCCTCACATGCTGCCATTGCAGAACCTCTATACTCAGCCTCTGTACTTGACAAAGCAACAGTGGGCTGCTTCTTACTGCTCCATGTAATAGCTGCACCTCCAAGTGAGAAAAGAAAGCCACTAGTAGATCTTCTATCTGGAGTACTACCAGCCCAATCTGCATCGGTGTATCCATGAACCTGCAAATCTACACCAGCTTCATAAAACAATGCATAATCCAAAGTAGCACTCACATAACGTAGAGTGTGCCTTAGAGCATCCAAATGTGGCTTCTTGGGAACCTGCATAAACTGACTTTCAAGTCCAACACTATAGCTTAAATCAGGCCTTGCAATTGTAAGATATATAAGACTTCCCATAATTTTCATGTACATAGTAGCATTTTCCAATGCTTCACCTAATGTAGTATCCAATTTCAAATTCTGATCTAAAGGCATAGAAATCGTCTTACAATCAGCCATACCATACTTTTGCATCATATTCAAGGCATATTGCCTTTGCGACATCCATATACCTGTTTCTGTATGTATAAACTCAATGCCCAAGAAATAGCGCAGCACACCAAGATCTTTCATGTCAAATTCCTGCATAAGAAGTTTCTTTACCTCTTTGATGCTTTCTTCATTATCATCACCTACAATCAGATCATCAACATAAATAGCCACAATAGTGATGCCATCATCAACCTTCCTTGCATATAGTGAGTGATTTGCATCACACATAGAAAACCCAATGTTGGTTAAGTAATCAGCAATCCTTGCATTCCATGCACGCGGAGCCTGCTTCAGCCCATACAAAGCCTTTTGCAACCTGCAAACATATTCTGGATGTTTTGAATCTTCATATCCTTGTGGCTGGTCCATATATACTTCTTCCTATAACTCACCATGTAGGAAAGCATTCTTCACATCCATCTGATGCAAAGTCCATCCTTTTGCTGTAGCTAATGCAACAAGTGTTCTGATAGTAGACATTTTAGCTACGGGGCTGAATGTTTCCTCATAATCAATGCCATATGTCTGTGCATAACCTTTAGCTACCAATCGTGCTTTATACCTACTTATGCTACCATCAGCATTATGCTTTACCTTGTAAACCCATTTGCAGCCTATGGATTTCTTTCCTTGCAGCAATGGAACCAGCTTCCATGTATCATTTCCATAAAGTGCAACCATCTCCTCATCCATAGCTTTTTCCCAATCTGCATTACCAAGTGCATCTTCAAAACAAGAAGGTTCAGCATCTTGTATTACCTTTGTCATGTAGGCACAATGGCGAGCCATGTAACTATCATATGTCAATCGTTGCATTGAATTACACATCCTTCCAGATCTTCTTGGTCCTGGGTCACTTCTTCTTGTATCATCTGCATGTGCCCTTCTTACTCGTGGAGTCTTGACAGAGGGCAATCCAAGTTCCTCATCAAGAATCTTTTCTGAACCACTTGAATCTCCATCAACATCTTCAAAACCTGCACCTGTTTTACTACCAGCACAAAGCTTTTCTTTACCTTTCTTGGATGTATTTGATGAATTTGCTGGACTGAAATTTCCACGCAATCTTCCACTCCATGGATTTGAGTTGGAACTATTGCTTGGTGATGCATCTGGTCCACTCAAAACTTGAGATTCTGCACTAGATTTTTCAGCATTTTCTTTGTCATTTGGTTCAAGATTCAGTCCTTCTTTGGCATCTGCATAGAAGCTTGACATTTCATCAAATACCACATCTCTGCTCACCTTCACCTGTCGTGTGAGTGGGTTATAACATTTGTACCCCTTTTGATCAAGGGAATATCCAATGAAGACACATTTTTCTGCTTTTGGATCAAGCTTCGTCCTCAACTCATCTGGAACATGTACATATGCAATACAACCAAAAACTTTCAGATGTGATAAGTTTGGCTTTTTACCTGTAAACTTCTCTTCAGGTGTAACTTGATGTACAGCAGCAGTCGGAGTTCTCTTCATGATGTATACAGCAGTATGCACATCTTCTGCCTAATAACAATGAGGCATATTCTTCTCAGCCATCAACGCTCTTGCTATTTCTGCAATATGTCTATTTTTGCGTTCAGCAACACCATTTTGTTGTGGTGCGTACGTGCAAGAAAACTGACGCCGAATTCCATGATTTTTTAGAGAACTGCTGAACTCATTTGACATTTATTCAGCTCCTCCATCAGATCTTAATGTTTGAATGTACTTCCTTGTCTGCTTTTCCACCATAACTTTAAAATTCTGGAAGTGAGTAAACACCTCGCTCTTCTCTTTCATGAAATATACCCATACTTTGCGCGTATGGTCATCAATGAAAGTAACATAAAACGTGCAATCGCCCATAGATGTGGTCTTTGATGGACCCCAAACATCTGTATGTACTACTTCAAGTACATTCTCACTAACATGCTTGTCATGTGGAAATGATGCTCTTGATTGTTTACCAAATTGACATGCTGCGCATACCTTTTGCATTTCTGCAACTTTGAAATTTGGTAGTCCATGGACAATCTCCTTTGATTGCATCAGTTTCAGCCTTTGCAAGTTTGCATGTCCAATCCGTTTGTGCCATATCTCTATATCTGCAATAACTCCTGCACCTTTCGCAAACATGGATGCATTCATTTCAGGAATCTTCACATTTAAGGTGAACATCCTACCCACTTTGTTTCCTTTGGCAACCAATCGTCCATCCTGCTTGTACTCTTCTACATATAATCCATCAGCATTGAACCTGACTTGTAATCCTTGGTCAACCATTTGTCCAACAGAAACCAGATTCTTCGTTATATTTGGAACATGCAGCACATCAGCGAGATGTTTTACCTTTCCGTCCTCCATAGACAATGCTATGTTTCCTGTATGCTTAATAGGATGCGATGTGTCATCACCTGTTTCAACATATCCAAGAACTGGCATTTTCTACAAACTACTAAACCATTCTACATGACTGGTCATGTGATTTGAAGCACTTGAATCAACATACCAGACATTATCATTCGATTTTGAAATACCAGCAGACATCGTATTCATCATGTGATGTTGAACCATAAACAGCTTCTCAGAATCATCTGCACTTGTGGATGCATAGTTGTTTTGCTACCTTCTGTTATTTTGATTCTTTAACTTGCAATCACGTTCAAAGTGTCCAGGTTTACCACAATTCCAACATCCTTTAGTATCATTACCTGAATCATTTCTTTGGAAATTTCTGCGACCTCTTTGGCTCCCCCTGCCTCGAAACTGTCCTCTTCCTCCTGCATGATTCTGTTGTTGACCTTGGTCTTGGTTACTGTTTCCTCTTCCACTTCCAAAACCTCTACCTCTGCCTCTTCCTCTGCCAGAGTAGAATACCTGCTCAGAATTGGGCTTTCCTTGGGAGTTTGAATCCTCACCAAGATTCTTTTCTTCAATGATCAGCATAGAGACCAAATCAGCAAAATTCGAATTATTTTCCCTGGTCTGTATAGAAGTTCTGAACTGCTTATATGCAGCTCCTAAACGACGAAGGCACACTTCCACCTTATCATCATCATCTACATTTACGACAATAGATGCAGGTGACTCACATATGCTTTTGATTTTTAGAGTGTAGTCACTTACCGACATGCTCTTTTTCTCCAATGTATGCAGCTCATTCTTGAGTTGCAATTTTCGTGCCTTTGTATTGGTCTCGTACAAAGTGACCAAACTATTCCAACCCTCTTTTGGAGTCTTGGCATCCTGTATGTGTCCAATCATGCTATCCTGTATGCTAACAGATAGCCACTACATTACCTTTCGTGCTCCTTGATTCCATTCCTCATATGCTCTTAACTGTTCTACAGTCCGATTCCTTTCTGGTAACTGCAGAGCATTTTCATTCTCTCCTTCGATGTACTTCTAGTAGCCTTTTCCCATCAGGAAATTCGTCATTCTGAATCTCCAAGCATGGAAGTTGTTCTTGTCCAACTTATCCCTCATAAGCTGACTCATTCCATCTGCGTTTGCCATTTCTGCAACAATTCACAACACCGCAACACACTACAAGCAGCACTTCTACTTGAACACTGTTGCACTATGATGTGACAGTTTGATCTCATAAAAACACAATTTTCGTGTATCAACAGTACACAGAATCGCTTGAAATTCTGAATCTGGAATATATGAGTGTCGCCGAACACAACGCAAGTTATAGTTTCTGAAATTGACCTGGTTTTTCTGTGGGCCCCACCTTGCGGGCTCGAAACTAAGGTCGAGTTTGCTCCGGAACTTCGATCAAGCTCAACATGTGATGATCCAGGATGACATGTACCAAAATTTTGTTTCTCTGACATGTATAGTGGTCACGCCGAAAATATTTTGAGGTCTTCTACCTTCACAGCAATTTTCGTAGCAAACGGAGGCCGTTTGTGAAATCGTGTTTTCTCCACGCCTTGCCGCGTAGTCTTCACCGTCACCTTGCCGTGTTTACCATGTCACGAGGAAGGAGATAAGGAAGAGAGCTCACACACACACTCTCACTCTCAAGGAGAAGCACACACACAGATTGAGGCAAGGAAGAATGATCTTCTTCTTCTTCTTCTATTACATAAAAGGAATGTACAAGAATGACCTAAAAAACAAGAATACAACTAGTGCAATATATAAAGACCAGTACATAAGGAAAAACCTAATGTCTGCGAATGAGTGAGCTGGCAAGAAACAAATGTGCCATCACTCTCGGTAGATAAATCTAATAAAGCTCAATGAAGTATCCCTGACATATACCGACGTGACCACTATACATGTCAGAGAAACGAAAAACTGGTACGTGTCATCCTGGATCATCACATGTTGAGCTTGATATCTCAACACAGGATTGGAAACCTCTGATTGGGAGAGGTTGCCAAGGACATGTGGCGAAGCCTCAAACTTAAGAGTTTCCATTAGCTGTTAAACTCACAAGCTCAATTCTAGATGGAGTTGTAACTGGTCTACCACTCAATGGAGATACAGATTCGATTTGGGCCTTCCCTTATAACATCAAACATTCCTACTTGGAATGGTTGATCCTGCATAATGGCCTATGGACTGACAGCAAGGCAAGGAGGGTAAATGCTAGTAATGGAAAATGTTGAATGTGTAGCAGGGAAGAGGATTTGGCCCACGTGTTCATCAACTGTTGGCATGCCAAGAGTTTCTGGAAAGTTTTGGACCCCATCCTTAGGATCAAGAAGCTCCCCCAGCTTGGTCTCAAAGAAATTATCCTTGGTTGTTGCAACAAGTTGGATTTGGTCTTGTGGAATTGATGGAGAGGTCACATCCTATGGCACATTTGGAATAGCAGTGATCAAAATCATTTTAAGAGTGGGAAGAAGAATTTGATTTGTTCTCTCAAGAAAACTCTGTATTTAACTAGTCAACAGAGTTTGCAGTCTATTAATAGGCTTCCTCAGGATTCTGATGTTGTAATTAAGAACCTTCCTCCCAATAAATGGAGAGAGTCCTTATTATCCTAAATTGTCTAAAAAAAAAACGTATAGCTAGTGGGAGTTGTACATCTTCAAAACATGCTATGATCTATCTGTCAAAGGCGGTAATTCTGCAACCCAGACCTCTTTCGGCTACGACATGTCCTCTTCTTCCTTTATTTATTTGTCTTCAAACTTAATTGCTTCCGAATGTAAAGGGAAAGACAGGTGAGGCGTAGATGATGCATGGCAGAACAGATGAACAATTATCTGCGTTGATATGTGAGCAAAAGCGTTGATATGTCAGAAAAGAGTACAGGTATAACCTGTTTCTTATATTGGGCACGCAATTTATGCCTTGCATGTTTGACACCTTGCGGTTACATTGACGCAAAATCTTTCTTTGAATACATTCCGTGAACCGACATCATAAAGTTGGCTTCTTGTTAATGACATGTTGTCCATGGAAAAGTTGTTGGGCATATCGTACCTACATGAAAATGCGCTCTCTCTCTCTCTCTCTCTCTCTCTCTCTCTCTCGACCGTGCAGCTCATACTGCCCTAGTATAAAACACCATTCCTCTAGGAAAAAAACTGTTCCAACATTGTAGAGTTCTTCTTGAGCCACAAGTAAGAAATGCATTAATAACTTATTACAATTGTTGTTCATATCCATATAATAGAAACCATTTGCCGTAGGTGGAAGGAATATAGTAGAAATCCTTCACTATAGGAGCAAAGGAAAAAGACGTGCAAAATTGAAGATTCTTAACTTGTGAGAGATGGTAAAAACTTCCATTCATGACAGTTCTAACCCCGCGAAAGAGTGCTTATTGGCTTTTGTTATGGTTCAAGGCTTGGTTAGAAAATTTTAAGATCTCGGATTAGGAATAATTAGGAGAGGAGTGGAATATTTGTGCATCACATTCAATACCTCCTCAATAAGTAACTTTTTCTATTATTATTCAAGTTCCCATGCATCTCTAGCTTTGTGAGAAGTGGTTCTCGTGCGGCTCGATAGTGAGCAAATGCTAGTTTTTACCGGTGAACCACTTTCTTTTGGTTTTCGAGAATGAAGAGATAGCATTTCAAGCACTACACATGGGCACCTATCAAGTTTGGAGGTCTACCTTATGCCTGTTTAAGTGGTTCCCATATTTATTCCCAAACAAGTCTAAATGCCTATGCTACCTGCTCTAGGTTGAGTTCCCAACCTTCCTTTTTTCCTGTATGACTTCGTGAGGGATATTGGTGCATGTACAGGGAGGACGTGGGGGGCTTCATCTATGAACGAGCAAAGTATTCCTTCAAGGCATGATGGCACCTGCAAATCTACATCGAGACAAAGAGAATTCTCGTAAAAACGTTTCAAAGAAAGACTAGAAAATAGAAGACATAAATAATCGTATGTGGAACTTGACATGGAAAAGTATCATTTAGCTTATCAATAGAAAAATAATGCTATAGATGTGGAAATGATTGAAGAATCGGACCCCAAACCTAAAAGTAATTTTAAAGGTAAGAGTAAGAGGAAAGAGGCCGCTAGAGATTTTAGCTTAGCCTTCAAGCTCCCTAAAAATCATAGGAAATCAACTATGTTTGGCTGGTTTTGTTCTTTAGTGCTTCTGGTAGTCTTTTTCCTCTTTGGTTTTATGCTCATGGATGTCTTAAAAATTCTCTCCCTCAACATCAAAGGTATTACACTTCCTGTTAGGGGTAAGGTGTTGAATAATGGGCTCAAAGATACATCGTTGCTCCCTAATGTCATCTGCTTGCAGGAAGTCAAAGTCAGTGGCTTTAATTTGCAAGCAAACTTGAATATTGCTTGGAGCAAACACAAGTGGTTTACTACTAACCACACAAAAGGCAAAGGTGGTACTGCTATCAGTATACTCCATGACCTTGCTCACATTGTTGAAGATGTTATAATGAGTGAAACTTGTCAATGGATTTCTATTAAATGCAAGTTTCCTTTGAATTACACCATTGATTTATGTTTCCAACAATGCTTATGAAAGAGGTATGTGTTGGTATGAGCTTTCTTCCTTGTCTGCTAAAGTTATTCTGATTGGAGATTTCAATATGGTTCTTGACTGTGCTCATAGAAATGGTAACTTTGACAATGTGTTGCAAGGTAGAGAAAACAGCTACTGGTTTAACATGATTGCCTCTCTTAATCTCATTGATTGTGCTCCCCTGACTGGTCATACTTGGTATAACAGAAATGCTATTAATCCCTTGTCTGCTAGACTTGACAGATGGTACATGTATGCTGATAAATACCAAGAGCTGTGGAATCACTCATGCATTAGAGTTGGGTCTCTCCATCTGTCTGACGATTCCCCCCTTATTTTGAAGCTTTATAGAAATGTTCCCAATTTTAGGGCAGTGATGATACTTAGAGAGATGGATCTGGTTGAATATACTCACTTGGATCCTTGCTCTAAAAACGAGCAGATTCATGAGCTCTAGATAGATTAAGATTTGAAGATTATCTCTTGGCTAGTGGTGCTCTTGCTTCCTCAAGAGAATTTTGGGTTGATAAAGTGGATAAACCCAATAAGCACATGTTTGACCTCATGAAGAAAAGGAAAGCTAGGGATTTTGTTCCCTTACTTAAAAAGAGTTCAGGAGACTATGCTATTTCTATCAAGGAGAATCCAAGAGGTTGTGAGCTTCTTTACCAATGTTTTTGTTATGCCTCCCAAGAGGCGAGAGGGCATCCAGAGAGCCAGAGCCTTTATTGCCTTAAAGAGAAGAAAAGTGATCTCTGAGGCCCTGACTTCTATCTTGGACCTGCCCCTTTCTGCCGATGAGGTTAGAGAAACCATTTGTAAATTGAAACCGTGTAAAACTCGTGGTTTTGATGGTATACTAAATGAATTCTTTTGAGAATTGGTTCATGTTTTAGTGCCCATTGTTCTCTTGGTGTGGCAAGAAGCCACTAGGAGGGGGAGTCTTTCTACCTTTATCAATATTGGAGTTATTAAGTTGATCCACATAAAAAGGGCCCAAGGATGATCTTAATAATTGGAGACCTATCTCTTCTCTGACTTCTTTATATAAAATCTTTGCTTCCACTCTTGCACGAAGACTCAGCCCCATCATGGGTAGTATTTGTGAGGGGAGCACTAGATTGTTCTCTCTCACTTCACTAGACAAGATTTTGGAAATACACTTATGATTACAAGAACACCCACATAGGGAAAACAATACAAGAAGATGGATTTGATACAAGATGTCCCACAACCTAGGACCAATAGGTATGGAAAACTGGACTAGAGATGATACAGGAGATCCCACAACCGGGGATCGTAAGTATGAGACAAGATGTCTAGATTATAAGAACTGCCTTCTGGAAGATGAACTGAATACAAGAAAGAATTTGACAAGATCTCGCACTACGACATTACAAGAGGACAAGACAGGATGTCCAGGAACTGGAGTAGACAGGACTAGAACAAGAAACAAGGCAT
The DNA here is from genome assembly GCA_020310875.1 of Ceratopteris richardii. NCBI lineage: Eukaryota > Viridiplantae > Streptophyta > Polypodiopsida > Polypodiales > Pteridaceae > Ceratopteris > Ceratopteris richardii. The sequence goes on along the minus strand of CM035441.1, from coordinate 4,209,556 downwards.
GAACTACAACTGGAACTTGGAGAGTACTTACTTGGCAGTCACGACTCCTTGAGCTCCCAAGACTGGTGTTGGCAAGACTATTATGTGGCCAACCCCTCCTTATATAGGTTTTGCAAGGGCGGTTCTAGGGCGGTTACAAATTGATGATGTCATTGATGATGTCATCAATTTGAATCATGGTCTCTGGATGTTAGAATCAAGCAAGAAGACAGTCGATCTTAGAGTTTTGGCACGTTTCGGATGCAATGGAAGCATTCGTTTACCCAAATCCTGAACCAATCATGAGATATAGGATTCACATGGAATCTGAGATTCAAGATGGTTTCCTTTGTCCATGACATTACCTCCCCCTCAAGCGACGAGTTCCACGAGGAGCGGTCATGTTCTCTAGTCTCGGCTTCATTGGATTTTTCTTATGGAGTTCTCGAACCTTGATTGGTGCTCTTTGAAGGTTTTTTGCAGGTTCCCAAGTACGATCACCGATGTCATACCCTTTCCAATGAATAAGGTACTCTAATCTTCCTCGGGATATTCTCGAATCTAAGACATGCTCGACTTCAAATTCTTCATGATCATCAATCTCGATAGGTGGTGGACTAGGTCTCTCCCCCCTCAATGGCGAAATCTGATATGGTTCCAACATGGATACATGGAAAACTGGATGTATTCTCATGGTGCTTGGTAGCTGGAGCTTGAAGGTGACTGGATTGATCTTGGCCAAGATGGTAAATGAACCAAATCTTTGATGATCTAACTTTGTAGAGGGCCTTGAAGTTTGTAAATTGCTTCTGAGTAACCATATTTTATCACCAATTTGATACGATGGATATTGAACACGATGCTGATCTACATAGTACTTTCAACGTTCTTGAGCTTTATGGATCTCTTCCTTGAGTTCTTTGTGAATTACCATGAGGTAGTGAGCCTTGTCTCTGGCAGTTGGGTTATTGACATGATTTGGGAGTTGTATTCTATTCTTGGACGTTGTCCATAATTTGCAAAGAAGGGAGTCTGCCTGGTAGATGTATGATCACTATTGTTATAGGCAAACTGTGCAAAGGGTAATAGCTCAAACCAATCATTCTGATGATAGTTGATGGTGCAACGGAGATATTGTTCTAGGACTTGATTCACCCATTCTGTTTGTCCATCAGTCTATGGATGATTAGCTGTAGATAGTTTAACTTGAACACCAAGGAGCTTGCAAAGACTATTCCAAAAGCTGGATATGAACTGTGGGCCTCGATCACTGACAATATCATCAGGCAATCCATGAAGCCTAAAGATGTATCTGAGGAAAAGCCTAGCAATGGCTGCAACTGTGATTGCCTTGGTAGTTGGAATGAAATGTGCCATCTTTGTAAATCTATCCACTATAACAAGAATGGCATCATACTTGTCTAACTTTGGGAGGTGTGTGATGAAGTCCATAGATAATGAAGCCCATGGCCTTTCTGGAATAGGTAAAGGTTGCAAGATGCCATGAGGTTTATGTCATGGTACTTTAGATCTATTGCAAGTGTCACAGGTTTGGATATATTCTTTGACTTCCTTCCACATTTGAGGCCACCAAAAATCCCTTGATAGAAGTTCTATTGTTTTATTCACTCCAAAATGTCCTGCTGCAAGGTCGTCATGACGTTGTTGAAGTACTTGGATCCTCGGAGTTCCTGTAGGGACATACAATAGGTTCTTATAGAATAGTAACCCATACTTTTCTTGGAATTCATCTACTTCTTCAATTCTTCCTTCTTGAGTTTTTTGCCTAACGTTACAAAACAATTCATCTCGCGGTAGAGTCTCACGCATCAAATGATTCAAGGCTGAATCTTCATGATGGCTTGAAGAGATAGCTGCTAACTGGAGATGCTCAGGCTTGAGTAATATGCTCTCTTGATGATCAAAGGCCTCTTCACCCTTCTTTGGTGCAAGGTAAGATCTTCTTGACAAGGCATCTGGCTAACACTATTGTCATCCTAGACGATATGTGATGACAAAGTCAAATCTGGATAAAAAGTTACTCCATCAAGTTTGCCTTCTGTTGAGGATGCGGGTGGTCATAAAATACTCTAGGTTCTTGTGATCTGTATACACGATAATTTTATGAGCTGCTCCTTCTAGATGGTGATGCCAAGTATCAAACGCATCTACTATGGCAATAAGTTCTTTATCATGAATTTCATAATTAATTTCTGGAGGAGAAAATTTCCTTGAATTATATGCAACTCGATGTAGGTGTCCATCATCTCCATATTGTGAGAGAATGGCCCCTAGGGAAAATTCTGATGCATCTGTCTCTAGGAAGAAGGGCTTACTAGAATCAGGATGAACTAGAATCGGGGCAGTAGTGAATGCTGATTTCAAGGTCTGAAATGCTTTTTCTTCTTCTTCAGTCCATGAGAATTTGAAGTGCCCTGTAAGCTTGGTAAGAGGTGTCACTATCTTGGAGTAATCTTTGATGAATATCCTATAGAAGTTTGCAAACCCTAGAAAACATTGTACATCACGAACACATGAAGGTGGTTGGCAATGGAGGATTTTCTGAATCTTCTTAGGGTCCATAAAAATTCCTTTATGTGATACAATGCACCCTACTTCTTGACTAGTCATTATGTGAAATTATCTACTTTGTATCAATCATTCCCTATTAATGATCCAAAGTACATAGGGAATTTTGTTGCACTAATCCCAAGCCTATAAGATGTATTTGACTCTCCAAGGGTGCAATCATTTGAGCCCCTTTGAAGTATTTGAAGACCTCCCAAAGGTATTCACATCTTTTGGAACTTGCATCTTCATCTACACATATAAAAAGCAATGTTCTAAACATTCTCCCCCTCAAGTTTCAAAGGGTATTTCCTTTATGCAAAGAATATAGTTGAATCTTTTAAGATTTGGTCCATCCAAGTATTTGTTGAAGATCTCCACAAATTTATTCTTTGTTCCAACAAACGTAATCTACACTTCATTGTTCATGGCCTTCTCGTCAACATAATGATAGTGTACCTCTATATGATTTGGTCTAGCATCAAAAAATAGGATCCGAGGTCATATGATGTGCAACCAAGTCGGCATCCTCCACATGAGTTGGAATTGATCCCAATAGATCTGCAATCTCTTCAACCTTCAACAAGTAATCATTGAATGATGTCCATGTATCTTTCTTGATGTTGTTCAACTCATTTTTTAGTTGAACCTTCCTTGCTCTTGTACCTATAACATACATACTTCCCAATGCCATCCACACATCCCTACTTGTGTCAAGATCTTGTATGTGTCCTACCATTGAATCTTGAATATTTTGTGATAAAATGAATATAACCCTTCTATCTCTTTCATTCCAACGTCTACATTCCTTCAATTCTTTATGATTTGGATCCTTTTCTAATATAATTTTGATATCTCTACCATCAATCAACCCATATAGGCCTCCACCTTACAAGTACAATGTGATTCTAAATCGCCATGCTTGATAGTTTTTCTTATTAGGCTTCTCTATTTGTGCATGGTGATTGCCCATTGTGTAAATACTAAACATCCTCTTTTAAGCATCCTTTTGGATATGTGTGATAAGAAGAAGTTTGAGATTTACATTTATAATGAAGTTTATGCACCTTCTTTGCTTGGATGTTGAGTGAGTGCTTCCTTGTTCTCTCCTTCTACCATTGTGTAGTGTTGATGATGAACCTCTAATCCAATAGCCTCAAATTCTTCATCAATGTATTAAAACCTTCTCCAAGCTCGAATTTCTTCCTCTAATACCACTATTGGAGTTTATTGACCTCCAAAGTATAGCTTGAAGTAGGTGGAACCCCCTAGGAACTAGTTGACCTTCTCATAAATGTATGCAAAGAAACCTAGTCATGCTTGTAGAGCTTGCTCTTCTCTATTCACTTACATTTCCTTCAAATATTTTTTAACCACATATACGAGACACAAAGAGATTTCCAATAAGCTACAAAACATGCATGTTGGATAAATATACAAGGAGATATGACCTCTCGAATTTTGACGTTTAATAGAGAACTTCAACAGAGATGAACCAGAGAACACACATTACTTGCAAAGATTACTACTCTCAGCTTACATTTCCAATGAATATGCAACATTAGAGGAACAATGTAGACATTAAGAACCATCAAACATGTCATTTGGATATATAATGATGAAGATACAAGCTCTGCAATCTTTGTCTACAAAACTATAGGAGTGGAGAGATAGACATATGAATCTCTTAGACTTCCAACACGATTATGACTTATCCCCTCTTATTATACCATGGAAAACTAATCTAAAACCTTACTAATACATCTGAACTTTTGATAGACACTTGGTTGGAGGTATTTCATCACTCAAGTGCTCAAATAGACAAAATATTGTTGGACTTTGAGAACTAGCCACATCGACCTTCCACCAAGATACCATTCTATCTCTTTTGTGACTCACTCATTTGAGTCATTACGTTCTAGAAATCAAATGATACTTTGGCTATAATTTATTAGACTATTGAGCCGCCTTGAAGTATTTGAAGACCTCCCAAATGTATTTAAATATTTTGGAACTTGTACCTTCACCTATACATATACAAAATAATGTTCTCAACAAATAGGTTATCACCATTCCATTGAGGTAGAATCCAATGTATTCAAGTATGTAATTAATCCATGCTGCTTAATGAACATCTTGCGTAATGCCTCTATATTCAGCTTTGGTACTTGGCAAGGTGGTAGTTGTTGCTTCTTGCTACTCCATGAATTGGTTGCAGTTACAAGTGAGAATGCAAATCCACTAGTTGTGTCCATAATGTCTCTTGCCCAATCTACATATGTTTATGCATATATACATGACTAAATGTTTCTCTCATAAAACAAGACAAAATTGCATGTTGCTTTTACATATTACAATAAACATGTTAGTGCATCCAAGTGCACTTTGCATGGTTCATGAATAAACTGACTCACCAATTCAACTACAAAGCTCACATCTAGTCTTGTCTTTGTTATATAAATCAAACTTCCAACCATCTTTGCATATAAAGTTGCATCATTCAAGTATTTATCATCATCCATAAGCTTTGCATTAACATCAAATGGCATATCAATAGGTGTGAAAGAAATCATACCAAATCTATTGTATCATCCAAATTCCCTCTTGCATTAAAATTACTTTGATTCCAAGAAAATGTATAAGATTTCCTAGTTCCAATATCAAAATCTCAAAGTTTAGTGTCTTTAACAACTTAGAAGTTATGTTTTCATCACTACTAGGGATGATGAAATCATGGACATAAATTATTAGTAGAATGGTTTCACTTTAATTATTCCACAAAAATAGTGAATATTTGATTGCAATAGTTCAAGACCCATTAATGCAAAAATAGAATCAACATTCATGAATAGATGGAAAAGTTTGAAACAACTATTTGATATGCTTTGTCTAGCAAAAGAGCAAAGGAACATCGTTCAATAAACTATCCAACCCACCAAACCAACAATGGAAACGAAGGTAGAGGAAGAAGTACATGAGGAAAAAAAATTGAAGAAAGTTAAAAAGAAAATGAAGAAAGATGGAGATAAAGAATAAGAAGATAGTTGATATGAACAACTACCTACTCTACTGCAAGAACCCCCACCTTGTCTACTAGAAGGAATTTGAGTACTATTCCACAGGTTAGATGTTTTTATGTGTATTCATCAATCTCTTGAGGAAGAAGAGTTATTTGAAAAAGAAGATAATGTAGTTGAAGATTATGAATTCTTTCAAGACCTTGAATTGTCTTCTTAGGAAGCCAAACAACTAGAAGAATTTGATATAAAAAATGGAAAGAACTAGAAAAAGAAAGTAGATATTAATGATTTCTTTGATGCTTCTATAATTTTTTTATACAAATTGCTCAACATGACCAAAAAGAACATGAAACAACGGTTGTCACCACTTTAAAAGAAGACGAAATTGAAGAAAATCATATCCAACGTGATGAACAAGAAGAATCAAAGGACTATGAGCAGCATGAAAAAGATATTGAGACCACTTTTGAAGAAGATAAACTTCTATATGAAGTATCAAAGCATAAAGAGAACCAGAAGCATGACTTTAACCACCATTGATAGTGACACACATATGATCCAATAGGATGTAGAAGATTTAGAGGAAACAAAAAAGGAAGGGCAAAAAGAGGAGATAGAAAAGGCTCTCAAAGATCTCATCCAACTAGTGAAGAACATTATTAAGGAAGACATGGATTATAAAGAATCACAATAACCAAATAAAGATAGTGAACACCACATGGATGAAAGTCAAAAAAAAAAACATGCGAAAGAGCTGCAATGTGGCCTAACCCAAGTAGAGCAAGAAGTGAAGATGGTAGAAGAAGAAAAAATCCTTCTCAAAGTTAATAATACTATTCAGAATGAGATCAAAGTCATTATGGAAGAGACTTCTAACATCAAATAAAATGTCATGGATCAAGAAACAAGAAACATCAATGGCCAAGAGGGAGAACATATGAAGCGAAAAGGAGGCTACACAATGTCCATTAAGGAGAAAGTCCTCAACGAAGAGGAATAAGAACAAAAAATCATAGTATTTCTTATGTCTAATGAATTCAATGAGATAAGCCAAAAATCTAAAGACATGTTGAATAGAAATGAAGAAAATGATGGACAAATCATGAATCTGAAAGAAGTATTAAAAGAGTACTTACATTACTTTTAAGAAGGATCTCAAATGGCAATTATACCAAGGATCAGAATCGAAGAAGAAAATAGAAGGCATGTAAAAGATAAGATTCAAAGTAAAAAATAGGTAATGAAGGCAAAGGAAGGAAACAAAGTTCAATAAACTATCAAACCCACCAAAGCAACAATGGAAAAGGAGGTAGAGAAAGAAGTACACGAGGAAAAACACTTGATGAAAATTAAAAAGAAAATGAAGAAAGATGGAGGTAAAGAATAAGAAGATAGGTGGTATGAACAACCACCTACTCTATTGCAAGAACCCCCACCTTGTCTACTAGAAGGAATTTGAGTACTATTCCATAGGTTAGATGACTTTATGTGTATTCATCAATCTCCTAAGGAAGAAGAATTATTTGAAAAAGAAGATAATGTAGTTCAAGATTATGAATTCTTTCAAGACCTTGAATTGTCTTCTTAGGAAGCCAAACGACTAGAAGAACTTGATATTAAAAACTGGAAAGAACTAGAAACAAAAAGTAGATATTAATGATTTCTTTGATGCTTCTATAATTTTTTTATACAAGGAGAAAGTCCTCAATGAAGAGGAACAAGAACAAAAAGTCATAGTATTTCTTATGTCTAATGAAGTTAAGGAGATAATCCAGAAATCTAGAGACATGTTGAATAGAAATGAAGAAAATGATGCACAAATCTGTTACACTTATGTGTTCCTTGAGTAGCTTTAATGTGCACCTTTTCCCTATACATGGGAAATTTTTACTCTAGTGCTAGCTAAAGGGTTTTTCCACTACAACATATTGGGGGTATATCGAGGCTTCTACCGAGGAAAATGAACGGGTGCAATTTTGCCCCGATGCTGGTGTAAGGGTCGGTGTAGGCATCGGAACCAAAGCGCCAGTATAAGCCTCTCTATGAGCGTCGGTATAAGTGTCGGTATATGCGTCGATATATGCGTCGGTATACGCGATGGTATAAGCGACGGTATGCCCCTGGGTAGAATAGACGGTATAAGCATCGGTATCTGCCTAGGGATACCAACGCTTATACCGTCGCCTATACCGACGACCATATCTGCAAAATTTCTTTTGGCAGAGTATGTTGTCTCTTGCTAGAACATCATTCCCATGCTGCTGTGTAGCAAAAGACAATACACTCTGCCCAAGAAAAACTGGAGAACATGTGACATGTATGACAAGCAACAGAAACATGATTTGTTAAAGCAAAACATACTGTCAAATACAAAGACATGGGAGAAATCAATCATGAACCATGTACAAAGAAATGAGACACGTTGACATGATATTTATAAACAACAATCAGAACACATGTATATGTGTGTACGCTATGTATATACATGTGTATGTGTATATGTATTATGTGTGTATATTTGTTATTGTGTAAATATTTGTATGAATTTTTAAAAACCCTAGAACCCTAATCCTAATGACCTAGACATAAAACATGTGTATGTGTGTATTTTTGTGTATATATATGTGTGTATGTATATGTATGTGTATGTGTATATGTATGTGTGTGTATATGTGTGTATATGTATGTGTATTTTATGTATATGTATGTGTGTGTATGCATATGTGTATCTATGTAAAAACCCTAAAACCGTAATCCTGAAGACCTAGACCTAAAACATGTATATGTGTATGCATGTGTGTATATAAGTAAAAGACAAAAACCCTAATCTTAAAACCCTAACCCTAAAACATGAATATGCGTGTATGTATATGTCACATGTGTGTATGTATGTATGCATGTGTGTATATATCTATGTGTGTGTGTATGTATGTATGTGTGTGTGTGTCTTTGTGTGTGTGTGTATGTGTATGTGTGTATGTGTATATATGTATTATGTGTTTATATGTGTATAGGTGTGTATGCATGTGTGTATATATGTAAAAGCACAAAACCCTAATCCTAAAACCCTAACCCTAAAACATGCATATGTGTGTATGTATATTTGATGTGTGTGTATGTGTATGTATGTATGCATGTGTATATGTGTGCATGTGTGTATGTATTATGTGTGTATATGTGTAAACATCAAAAATCCTAATCCTAAAACCCTAACCCTAAAACATGTATATGTCTGTGTGTATGTATGCATATGCATATGCATATGCATATGTGTATGAAATATGTATGCATGTGTGTGTATGTATCTCTATGTCTCTCTCTTTCTATCTATCTATATCTCTCTCTTTATCTCTCTCTCTCTCTCTTTCATCTCTCTCTCCCTCTCTCTCTCTCTCCCTCTCTTTCTCTCTCTCTATTATTATCTCTCTCTCTCTCTCTTTCATCTCTCTCTCTCTCTCTTTCATCTCTCTTTCTCTCTCTCTCTCATTCTCTCTCTTTCATCTCTCTTTCATCTCTCTTTCTCTCTCCCTCTCTCTCTCTCATTCTCTCTCTCTCTTTCATCTCTCTCTCTCTCTCTCTCTCTCTCTTTCATCTCTCTCTCTCTCTCTCTCTCTCCCTCTCTCTCTCTCTCATTCTCTCTCTCTTTCATCTCTCTCTCTCTCTATCTCTCTCTCCCTCGCTCTCTCTCATTCTCTCTCTCTTTCATCTGTCTCTCTCTCTTATTCTCTCTCTTATTCTCTCTCTTTCATCTCTCTCTCTCTACTTATAAAAAAGAACAAAACAATCACTTACATCGATGTAATTCTTTTTATCTCTCTCTTTCATCTCTCTCTCTCTCTCTCTCTCTTTCTCTCTCTTTCATCTCTCTCTCTCTCTCTCCCTCTCTCTCTCTCTCATTCTCTCTCTCTTTCACCTCTCTCTCTCTATCTCTCTCTCCCTCTCTCTCTCTCTCATTCTCTCTCTCATTCTCTCCCTCTTTCATCTCTCTCTCTCTCTTATTCTCTCTCTTTCATCTCTCTCTCTCTATTTATAAAAAAGAACAAAACAATCACTTCAAAGCTCTCTTCAAAGCCCAATCAATGTCGTCTCTTGTCAAATTCCAAAGAATCGATGCCAAAAAGCTCCTACAAAACAAAAGAAAAAAGAAATTAAAAAAGAGAAGACATAGAGAAAGAGAGACAGTGAGAGAGAGAGATGTGTTTGTAGGGAGAGAGAGAGAGAGAGAGAGAGAGAGAGAAAGATAACCCTAACCCTAAAACATGTATATGTGTGCATCTGTGTATGTATATGTTGTGTATATGTATGTGTATGTTCATGTATGCATGTGTGTGTATACATATGTGAATGTGTATATATATGTGCATGTGTATGTAATATGCATGTGTGTATGTATGTATGTGTGTGTACATGCATATGTGTGTGTATGTATGTATGCATATGCATGTGTGTATGCACATATGTGCGTGTATACATATGTGAGTGTGTATTTATATGTGTGTGTGTATGTAGTATGCATGTGTGTATGTATGTATGTGTGTGCACAATCAAATATGTGTGTATGTATCTCTCTCTTTCTTTCATCTCTCTCTCTCTCACTCTATATCAATTGAAAAAAAAACAATCACTTACATCCATGTAATTGTTTGGAGCGTTGTCGTCAAAGTCCACTTAATGTTTTCCTTCGTCGAATTCCAAAGAATTGATGCCGAAAATCTCCTGCAAAACAAAAGAAAAGAGAAATTCATAAACCCTAATCCTAAAACCGTGACCCTAAAACATGTATATGTGTGTATGTGTGTATGTATATGTGATGTGTGTGTATGTGTATGTGCATGTATTCATGTGTGTGTATACATATGTGAGTGTGTATATATATGTGTGTGTGCATGTAATATGCATGTGTGTATGTATGTATGTGTGTGTGTACATGCATATGTGTGTGTATGTATGTATGCATATGCATGTGTGTATGCACATATGTGTGTATACATATGTGAGTGTGTATGTAATATGCATGTGTTTATGTCTGTATGTGTGTGTGTACATGCAAATATGTGTGTATGTATGTATGCATATGCATGTGTGTATGTATACATGTGTGTGTGTACATGTGTGTATGTATATGTGTGTATACATGTATGTATGTATGTGAGTATGAGAATGAATGTGTGTGTGTATATATATGCATGTGTGTATCTAATATGCATGTGTGTATGTAATATGCATGTTTGTATGTAATATGCATGTATGTATGTATATGTGTGTATGCATGTGAGTATGTAATATGTATGTGTATGTATATGCATGTGTGTATGTAATATGTATGTGAGTGTGTATGTAATATGCATGTGTGCATGTAATATGTATGTGAGTATGTGTATGCATATGTGTGTGTATGTATGTATGCATTTGTCTCTCTATCTCATTCTCTTTCTATTTCATCTCTCTCTCTTTCACTCTCTCTATCTTTCTCTTTCATCTCTCTCTCTTTCTTTCTCTCTCTCTCTCTATGTTTCTCTAGATCTCTCTTTCTTTCATCTCTCTCTATCTCACTCTATATCAATTGAAAACAAAACAATCACTTACATCGATGTAATTGTTTGGATCGTTGTCCTCAAGGTCCACTTAATGTTGCCCTTCGTCGAATTCCAAAGATTTGATAAAAGCTCCTGCAAAATGAAAGAGAAGAGAAATTAGAAAAGGGAAAACACAAAGAAAGAGAAAGGGTGCTACAGTATGTGCAACTCTTACAAAAATTTCAGATCTAGAGAAACAGAGATGTAGAGAAAGAGAGAGAGAGAGAGAGAGAGAGAGAGAGAGAGTGAGAAAGAGAGAGATGTGTGTACACAATAGGCGCAGAATGTAGTTCACGCGCGCAAACTTGACAGTAGCAAACTTTGGTTCAAAATGCAAGCAAATGTCAAATTTTTGCTCTCGGGCCCGGTTAAAACATTGCCTCGGTATAAGCGTCGGTATGAGCGTTGGTATAAGCGTTGGTATAAGCGTCAGTATAAGCGTCGGTATAAGCATCGGTAATTTATAGTAAAGTACCGACGCCTATACCGGCGCTCATACCGATGCCTGTATACCAACGATTAACACTAGTTTGGTACCAAAACAGGACACTTAAGTGTCTTTTTTTGGCAATTTTCCAAAAAATCACATACCTTCTACAAAGAGAATTTGAGAAAATCCTTTAACACACATATTAAATATAATTCAAAGGTTAATGCAAAATTATAAAACACAATACATCATGTTTTGTGTTCATGTAAATAGCCTCTCAACATGCTATGGTAGTGAACAGGATGAAAATTCTTGATCAAATGTATTTTTATCAAAAGAAACAAATTCATCATATAAAAGAAAAAATTATACACATTCCTTGAAACATAGGTCACATAGTATGAACCTCAAACTCACTTAGAAATATCATTTCAATTCAAATAAAATCAATTATTTTGACTTTGTACACCAAAAACAGCAACAAGTTCTAATTATGGTTCAAACAAACTTATGGGAATCCATAGAAGTGTACAAATGTGCCAACAATCAAACAATTTATGAAGACAACAACCAAGGTATACACATATAAAATCAACTAGTATGACTTTAGTCACCAAAAATAGAAAACTAAAGCCTACATATATGACTCAAAAGAATTTATGGACATCATTCAAGGTGTACACATTCAATTTACCAAGTAGAAAATGTGTGACATAAAAAACCAAAGCTTACATATACGAGGCTAAATAATTTATCGAAATCCACCAAAATTTTCACGTCTTTGGACACAACCAAGAATCTTTTGTTATGTGGGCATCAACCAAATTCTATAGATACAATCATGAATAGTTTGTGGACACATACTCAAAAGTCTTTGATATAATCTTTGATATCATAAAATGATAAGGATCATTTGAAAACATTTCATCATTTCCATCATGGATGCCATCTTCTTTTTGTCAAATGAAATATGTATGCCAATTATTTTCATTCTTATCACAATCACCATTGTAGATCACATATTATTTGATGAGATTAAGAATGAAACATGGCATGAAAGCATATTTTGGAAAGTTTAATTCTTAGAATAGCATTTAAATAATTATTATTTTTCATCAATTTTTTTTTATTCCACCTTTGGAGCTATGTTCTTTTTGGGAACATAGAAATATATGCTTTGCCAACTCAACATGAAAGTGAGCACTAAATGCAATGGCTACTAGTTCAAAGCGTAGGCCTTCTAACTTTGAATAAAAATATGCATTCAATTAGTATGAAGGTTACCCATTGATAGCTTGCAAATTCTCTGCAATCTCACTTACACACAAGTTATAGTGATGCTTTCTTTAAAAGGTGCGATAAATGGCAGTGCTTTAAAGAAGACAAGTTTTGAGTCCATGTTTATCACTTATGTAAGTGTTCAACCTTCTCTAGAGATCCCTAGACACTTGCTTTACACTGCCAAAGTCCATGAATAGCTTTCCATTTCCTAAAACATATCCAATTTGTCAAAATGTTTGAATTGTGTTATTTTTTCAGTTATGCTAAAAGTTGAGTTTTCAAAAATCCTGATTTTCGTCTTCATTTAATAACCCATGTGAAGTTGTAAAATATCAAAGATTATATTTTTGTCTAAAAGTACATGATGTGGGCTATCAAATCCAAGTGAGTATGCCATCAAAGCCTCAAGGGTGTCATCAAGAAAAATCAATCAATTTGGTGGAAAAGCAAGACACTTAAGTGTCCCAGGACACTCAAGTGTCCTAGTACAGAACTAGTGTTAAATGACAGTCGGTATTGCATCCGTGGTTTTTCAAGCATTTTCAATGGTCATACCGACGCCGAGGCATGACCGTCGGTATGGGCAACGTCGGTATGCCCTTGATATGTTGTAGTGTTCCCCATGTTACCACATACTTGACACTCTCATATGTGGTGGTACTTTGTACTTACGGATATTGATCAACCCTTACCTCAGTTCAGTTCATCATCAAAAGAGAGAGCTATTCCAACCATCATCTTCTCCGTGTGCCTTGCCGCATTTGTGCTCCTTGTGTGTGCTTCTTATGTGTCTCTCGCACTTCTACACACACCCAACAGTGGTATCAGAGCAGGTTCAACTCCTTCTCAAGTTTTGGTTTTTTGCATCGTGGCACGCGTGCACTTTTAATAGTGCAAATCAACTTTGGAGCATAGAAGAGTGAATTTCAGTAGCCAAGAAACATTTCCACCAGGTGCGCTGGAGTTTTACCCCCATTTCAAAGTCATTCGTGCAGTCAAAACTACCATCAGAGTGACTGATGGTAGTTTTGACTTGTTTGGCATGCTTCAAGTTGAAGATAAGCTTGATGGGACCAACTATCTGATGTGGTCTTACATGATGAAGCATGTTCTTGTTGCTAAACAACCTTGGAACATAGTGGCAGATGTAGAGCGAAGACTGCAGGTTCTTCTACTTCACATTGTACTATCACATATGGAGCTTCTTCTTCGAGTAGAGTGGTTTCTCCTTCTCCACCTATACAAGAGCAGCTTAGATGGGATGGAAAAGATGCTCAAGCTCATGCTTTGATTGCGCTTTTTGTGAAGTGTCATATAATTCCACACATTCGATCATGTTCTACATCACGACAGGCATGGGACACTGTTGGAACTGAAGGACTCACAAGGCTTACGAAGGGAGTCAGAGAGAAGAGAAAGTACAAGTAGACAGAGCAGTCAACGACGATCTGGCAAGTAGACCAATATTTTTTCAGGATACTAACACATATAAATGAGGTGGACGCACAAGGAGAAGGAGCAAGTAGGGAGCTCCAGGAAATGTATGTCAAAATGTTAATAGAAACCCCTACAAGAATAGTGATTTTCATCACTAAAAACCATTGTAAATACCATTTCATATTTTTGTAGCTCCATTTTGTGCAAGCCAAGGAGTCCTTGAGCTTGAGGAGCTTTAGAAGTACCTACCTGTCAGTTTTCACATTTTTTAGACTTCGTCTGAACCTCCAAATAGGGTAGAGAACCTAATTTTCAACTAGGCCGGACACTAGGTCTAGACAAGGCCAAAACCTAGTAAAAAACTATAAATAGAGCTAGAGAGCTCATTTTTGAGGTTAGCTTGTAATTGATCTAAACTGGTATGAGCTATTTGGAAGGAATCTAAAGAACTCCATTGCTTCTCACCCTTTGTCTTGCCTTGTGTGCGCGTGTGTGTGTATGTGTGTGCATGTTAGTGTGCTTCTCACTCACGCACTTGTGCCTTCACTTGCACGAGGTCTTCATACCATCCTCACGTCTTCTCGGATTGACATTAAAGGAGGTGCTACTCATCACTGAGCTACACCAAATTTTGGCGCCGTTGCCGGGGATCGAGCTTTGAGGAGGAGCGCGTGATGGTAAGACGTAGATTTGAGACGTTGGCATTGTAGGTAATTTCTTCACTCTTCTTATTTTTCTCTTTCTTACCTCACCACCATCATCACCATCATCATCATCACCATCTCGCACCTCCATCTCCATCATCGCGAAAATTTTCAGTTTTGATCTTATCACCTTCTCCATTCCATTTCCCTCATTCCACTTGTGAGAGAGAGAGAGAGAGAGAGCAATATTGAGTGCATTGTTTTTGCATGTTTGTTGAGTTTCTTGCAGGATCCAGCTGTATCATCCCCTCTAGCATGCTGCGCAGGTACGAAAAAACTTAGAAACTGTCTCTGTGTCGCCGACCTCTGTCGATCGCGATCGACAGAAAATTCGACCAATTGGTAAAACTAAGTGCACCACTAGGACAAGCACAAAGAGCACATTCCAAATCACTAAACAAAATTGAAAAATTCCGTGTTTCTCTGTCAATCGCGACCAACAACATCAATCACGATCGACAGCCACGATCGACAACATCTGTCAATCGTGACCGACAGACCCTGTCAATCGCGACCGACAGACCCTGTCAATCGTGACCGACAGACCTGTCGATCGCGACCAACAGACCTCACGACCGACTGACTGCCACGTAGGATTCAGTCAATCGCGATTGACACCGTCGATCGCGACCAACTGAAAATTCACAATTGACACCAAAATTCGCATTGCCATGTGTCCATCGCGACGGACACATCCCCGATTGACTGAAATCACGGCGAAAATCCTGGAAAAAGTGTCGATCGTGATTGACACCATCGATCGCGATTGACACCATCGATCGCGATTGACAAGACCCACGATCGACTCTGTCGATCGCGATTGACAAGACCCACGATCGACTCTGTCGATCGCGATTGACGTGTCGATCACGATTGACGTGTCGATTGCGACCGACAGACCCCGATGGACAGCTCTGTCAATCGCGATTGACAGACCTGTCGATCACGATTGACAGGCTTTTCGGCCAAAATTTTAGGGTTAATTTTTCCAAGTCCTTGGGGAATTTTGGGCATAATTAGAGAGTCATTAGTGATTTGTGAGGTCCCTACACGTGTTTTTGAGAAAAATCCTGTGATCTGTCAGCCTGTTTGAACCCTGTTTTAGCATCAGAACCCTGAACTGTCATAACTTTCTCATACGAAATCTGTTTACTGTGATTCTTGTCTTGTTGGAAAGATCACGATTATTAGATAGGGTATTTTGAAGTTGACCATATCTCGGGGTAGGAAAACCTTTCCTTGAGATTGTTTTCCATAAAGGCAAAGGGGAATTTGGTTTGTGAATTACATGCATGAAAGTGATCTGTCAGTCATTGGAATTTAAGTCTTGAACTAACTTTGGGACTTTTTACAGGTCCACTGAGAGCACTTGAAGGCATCCAAAGCAAGGGCTTTGTGCAAGCTTGAGAATCGGGTTCTCGAGCACTAAAGAACAAGGGATCAGCAAGAAAGGTCGGAATATTCTCAACTCCTTTTGTCAATTCCTAGCTTAGGCTAAGAACGACTAGTGATAGGAGTAGGCCAGGGCGGCGATAGGCATTTATCAAGTTGAAGACTACTTAAATACTCAAGTTCAAGCTAACGACATAATCTTTGTACGGTCGAGAACTTTAAAGGAAAAGAACTTAACGTGGAACGATCAACTTCAAGTGTGGAAATACACTCAAGTATACGTGACGACGTGATATCAGACAAGAGTATAAACACGATAATCAACATAAGAAGGAATCAAGTAATTGGTACAAAAGAACTCAGCAACGAGGTTGTACTTGGGCAAAATAGGGTCCACTTAAATAGGCATATGAACCTTATATCAGGACGGCATCTAGTAAGGGATAGACAAAGCCTTAGGTCTTCAGAGGCTAGCATTAATCATACTTGCTAGGTTTTGGGCTCAGCAGTTGAGCCATCAATCGCATTACCCTAGCTCTGAGACTAGTGAATCAGAGATGTCTCAAGGGATGGACAGACCTACAGGAAGTTCACGAGTGCCATATTTGTATAGGGTGGAAGGCCCCTACAAGACGCAGCTGGAATACCTTAGGACCAACCGACTAGGTGCTAGCATCAATGAGGACGGCCTAGGAAGATCAATGGTCCATATTAAAAACCCTGACCAATGCATAGGACTAGAGCACCCAGCTATCAAGTTCGAAAACGGAGCATACCTAGACAAGGAAGGGACAATATATGTAGTCACCAGTCACCTAGATAGGACAGATGAATTTGGGAATGTGATCTCAGAAGCGGATTTAGGTGACCTGGAGCAAGGAAACATGGGTGTAGAACCTAGAACCCCCCGAGGCAAATCTGTTCTCACTAGGATTATCACACCAGAGTGGATTCCCCAAGACAATAAGAGCATAGATCTACTCCTAAACCGAGAGACTGACGAAGCCTTTTGGAGGTATAAATCTGATAGGCCAAGTGATGTAGGGTCAATCTTGATATATGAGTTCAAAGATCTTGATAGCCCAGGCAGAGTGACCTACTTAGATCACGCTTCAGAGAGGACCTTTGTGGTTACAGAACATGACAGGCATGCTTACACTTGGAAGGGTGAATTCGTTTTTCCCCAACCAAGATTGAACGTGTCCTATGGTCACCCTGGAGCTGGAACATCCCAAGCTCATGGAACTCAAAGAGACAGAAGTAGAGATAGGCCAGAAGTAAGCTTTGCCAACCCAGGGGGCAGAGAAAGAACGAGGACGGAAACAAATAGAGTAGAACCTGAGGTACTTAGAGCTCCCAGGAATCAAAGAAATGCGGATGAGTTCCCTCTACCATGACCTAGAGAGCACACAAGGACTTTGAGACCGACTCAGCTAGTTAAGTCCATGAAGAACTAATTCGATGGCACTGGAGATCCATACAATCATGTGGCTGAGTTTAGGCAAGTCTTGAGAGCTGAACAAGTTGAAGATCTGTTCACGCAGTACAATGCCTTTGGTCTAACCCTTAGGAACATTGCCCTGACATGGTTTCAGCCACTAAACGAGAGGCAGTTCAGGAGCATAGACCAAATTTTAGAGGCCTTCATTATCGAATTCTCTAAAAGTGGCATAAGACACAACACTTCCTCGCTGATTCACAGCTTCAAGCAAACCCCTCAAGAAACCGTGAGACTTGCTGGAAGAAGATTCAGGCAATACTTGGAGAGATGCCCTGTCCCTGAGTTACCCACACCAGCTAAGCAAGTGGCTTTATTCTTGGATGGATTGCTAAGTACCAAATTGAGATCATATGTGTACTTGAAGGACCCTAGGACCATAGAAGAGTGTGTACACATGTGCATTGACATCGAGGATAACCTAGGGGAGGAATTAGAGCTTTCAAAAATCTACAAAGATACTGATAGTTCTTCTAGCCTCTCTTCCACGCAATCCACATCTATTGAGGAATTAGCAGAGAAAGTAGCTCAGAAATTAGGTATCACAAGCAAACAGATCCCAAGATTTTCCCCAGTGAAAAGATGCTATACTTGTGGAGGTGACCATATGGCAAATGTATGTCCCATTATGGCTCAACCCCAAGTAAATCCTAGTAGCCAGTACTGCACCATAGAATGAAGATACACAAATCACACAACACAAGACTGCCCATACAATAAGCAAGTGGTTAGGCAAACCTACCCTCAGCCATACCCTCAACAAGGTAGATACCAGAGTCAATACCCACCCCAACAGTATACTAGGCCTCAGCAAAATTACCAACCGCAATATCAGGCCCAACTGAGACCCCATCCTGTGTTAGCCCAACAACCCCCAGCTCCAGCCAATGTGATCCCAGTAAAATATGCAGCTGCAGAAGAGAACCTGAATAGAGCTATAGTCCCTATAACACCATTGCTTTCTGAAAGTGACCCGAGTGACCATAGCTTTGATTCGACGCACATTGATAGCCCCCAGGCTTACTACATGCAATCTCCTGAACATGGTGAGTCCTACTACAGTGAAGCACCAAGTGAGCCTAGTTGGGAGCCAGAGTACACAAATGTAATGTACACAAAACCTAACTCTAGACCCCAACCTAGGCAGGTAAGACCCCCATTCCCTAGAGGACCATGCTACAGATGTCAGGGTGATCATCTCATTTGTGATTGTCCCTTGCCTCCACCTACACAACCCCTGTCAGTGACGATCCATGGCTATTGCCGGGAGTGTGGAAAGGAGCATCTCTTACGAGACTGCCCAAAGAATCCTAATAATATGCCGAAAATCACTCCTATCAATGTCGTAGGGTTAGTTGTAGACTCCACAGGGAGTGTAACTTCCACTACACTAGTGCAAGTGGTCACTAGAGCCCAAGCCTTGCAGCAAAACCAAAGTTTAGTTCAGGAAAAGAGCCCGGATGTTAGTGAAACGAAGAGCATGACAAAGAAGAGGACTAGAGCTTGGAGAGATAGTCGTGAAAGATGAAAAGGCAATGGGCAAAGAAAATGAGTAAACTTGAGGAAAGTCTAAGAGAAACGAGAGCCAGGATAACCAAACTCACATCTCAAACTCCCTCTCACACTACCCCACCTCCACCATTCCCAACTCCATCCGACCCGCCACCTTCCAACCCGCCTCACCTAATTCCACCACCCCCTAGAGTAGGATCAATCCTAGCAGATCCCACTCCAGAGGACTTAAACATGATGCTTAAAACATATCAGGCCAGAATCCAAGAAGGGCCAAACGTAACTGATCATGAAAAGTGCTACCCTAGAGCAGAATTAGAGCTTGAACGAACCAAAATCTGTGCCAAAATGGTGGAATTGGCTCAAACCATGTTTGAAGCCAGCTGCCTTTTTAACATATCTAGCTCAGCCAAGACGCAGCTGTACTTTGAAGGACTGTTAGAAAGAATAGAGAGGCTAATTGCACAATCAAAAAAGGAATCCGCCTCTCAACACAAGGACAAGGCAAGTGAAAGGGAAGGTCTTCCTGCCGAGGAAGCCTATGTGCCTAACTCTACGGAGCCAGACACATCATCTTCTATGAATCGGTTTACACCAGAATTCCTACGCGAGATTCAAGAAGACAAATGGGCTAAAGAAAGTGAAGTCCCTCCTCCCATTGAACTTGTGGATGATGCACACGACCAATTCCCATAAGACATCCCATCCATTTATGAGGAGCAAGAGAGCACCCAATCTCAGGAAAGATTAGACTTTGAGTCTAACTCTCTGCAAGAATTACCCCACTTCACAGGCCCATGGGAAGCTAAGTCTACTTGTATGAGAGCACCCACGGTCATGGTACGGAATGAGGATTCAGTCATACCGAGGAACACAGAGGTAGTGAAAAACACTAAAGTACAGTGTAAACTCACGTTAGAAGAGCTACTCAAAGTAAGGCCAGAGCTATGGAAACATGTAGCCAAACAAGTACCAGAGATAGCAAAACCTCGTTCCCAGGTAGGATCCCAGAGAACAGTGCCAGACATACCATTGGACAAGATAGGGGACATGAGTGAGGGCGAAGAGGGAAACACATATCTTCCTATCACCCATCAAG
This sequence comes from Ceratopteris richardii, assembly GCA_020310875.1. Taxonomy (NCBI): domain Eukaryota; kingdom Viridiplantae; phylum Streptophyta; class Polypodiopsida; order Polypodiales; family Pteridaceae; genus Ceratopteris; species Ceratopteris richardii. The sequence continues at coordinate 4,189,060 of CM035441.1, read as the reverse complement.
GATACACCACCAAGGCCATTCTAGACTCAGGCGAAGGAGTTGCAATTGCTACTACTTCCCTATGGAAGCGTTGGGGCAAGCTAGCACTCAGGCCCACAAGGATGAAATTGCAAATGGCCGATGGTCACATAGAGAGACCCTTAGGGCTGTTAGAAGGAATAACTCTCACCACATGTGGTGTAGAGTTCGAGCACACGTTTGCTATCTGTGATTTTAGCAAGAACCATGCCTATGAAATGATGTTGGGGCGACCTTTTATGCAATAGTTGCAAGTGGTACAGGACTGGGGAACCAATTCCTTGTACCTGTAACACTTGGGTGTTATGACCAAAGTGAATCTCAAAGATTACTCTCATAGAGATGTCCCTCCTATCCAATGGAATCCCATCCATAGAACCAAAGATGATACGGAATTGGTGCATTCCATAGGATCAGGATCCTCATGGATGCATGAAGACACCCACTTATGGATGTGCAAAGTAGCAGTAGAAGAAGAGAAGAGAGAAGAAGCCAGAGAGATAGGTGCAAAAGAAACACATAGATCAATTAAAGACCCAACCTATGCACCTGTAGTCTTTCTTGACAAAGAATTTGAACCCCACGGCTAGGCAGAAATCCTAGCAACAATGGATGTAGCCATCAATGAAGAACAATGGACACCTCACTGTGATGAAGATGGCTATGACATTTCAGTCTTCTCCATAGAGCCAATCATGGGAGACGCATTGTTAGAAGAGTGTGAACCCAGCCGTGATGCATTTGAGGATGCAAGTGACTCCGATCTAGAGTCAATCATCATGGACCCACCTTTTGCATCAGATGAAGAATACTTCTATGAAGTAGAATTTCAACCCCAGAGGCATGGAGAGCTTACAAATGATGTACAGCTAGACACACATGTGACCCCGAAGGAAGAAGGAACGAAAAGAAAGAAGAGAGAAATCACACCAGAAGAGGAGGAATCTTTGTTTGAGGTCCCAGAAAATTTTAAGAAGTATGAGATAGATGACAGGAGAGTCATGATCAGAATGCCTAAACGAGAGGCGCAATCGGGGGAGGGCTATGATAACAAAGAAACCACGAAGAAAGTAGTTGTAGCCATCAAAGAAGGAGAAGAAAGATGCACGTACATAGGCCATGACCTGACAGAAGAGGAAGAGCAAGAGCTAATAGCCTTGCTAAGAGAATACAGAGATGTATTCGCTTGGAGTTACAAGGATTTGAAAGGAGTGGACCCTGACATATGCTCACACACTATTGACCTCAGATGCCAAACCCTCTAAGCAAAAGCCATATACATATAATGATAATTATGCTGCCAAGATCAAAGAGGAGATAGATAGACTGGTTGAAGCTGGATTCATCTATGAAATTGAGCACACTGAGTGGGTATCCCCCATCGTAGTGGTGCCCAAGAAAAATGGAAAGCTGCATGTATGCATTAACTTAAAGAAGGTCAATGCAGCCACAATTCGAGATAACTATCCGCTTCCTATCACAAAGCATCTCTTAGAAAGAGTAGCAGGCAAGGAAGTGTACAACTTCCTTGATGGATTTTTGGGCTACAATCAAGTAGGCATAGCTCCAGAAGATCAGCATAAGACGGCTTTTGCCACTGAATGGGGCATTTTTGCCTTTAGAGTAATGCCATTTGGGCTTACCAATGCACCAGCTACCTTCCAGAGGCTGATGTGCCATGTATTTAAAGAGTTCCTGAGGAAGAACGTAGAAGTCTATGTTGATGATCTTTGTGCTCATTCCAACATTAGACAAACCCATATTCCTAAACTCAGACAAATCTTTGACAAATGTGGAGAATATCAAGTCTGCCTGAACCCAGAAAAGTGCGTTTTTATGGTCAGGCAAGGCAAGATTCTAGGACACATAGTGTAAAAGAATGGCATATCCACTGATGAAGAGAAAGTGAGAGCTATAGCCGAGTTACCTAGGCCAAAGAATGTCAAGGAAGTACAAGCTTTCATGGGGCATTGTGGTTATTACCGACGGTTTATACACATGTATGCCATCATAGCAAAGCCTATGTATGGACTTTTGACTAACTTTGAGTGGACTCACGAATGTGAGAATTCCTTCAATGAGCTTAAACGGCAATTATGTTCAGCACCAATCTTAACCACACTAGATTGGAATAAGCCTTTCCATGTTCATGTGGATGCATCCAATTATGCTATTGGGTGTGTACTCGCACAACCTATTGGTGAAGGTAATATGGATCTTCCAATTGCCTATGCTAGTAGACAATTGAATGCAGCTGAACGAAATTATACCACTATGGAGAGAGAAGGATTAGGCATGGTATATGCAGTTAAAAAGTTTAGAAATTATTTGCTTGCAAATAAGTTTAAATTTTTTACTCACCATCAGGCATTGTTATACTTGGTAAGCAAACCATGCAATACAGGTCGATTGGTGAGATGGTTTCTCTTGCTAATGGAATACGACTTTGAGGTTGTGGTAAGAAAAGGGAAGACTCACTTGAGAGCAGACCATCTCTCTAGGCTCACATCTGGAGAAGCCCCACAAGGAGTGTTAGACGACCTTCCTGATGCTTACCTGTTTAATTTGGAAGTGGTGCCACAGTGGGCTAACCCAGTAATAAACACACAAGATAGAGAGGTAGTGAAAGCCCAAAAGTATCACATCATGGCAGGTAATATGTACAAGCACACAGATCAAGGGATCTTGGCTTGTTGTGTGGAAGAGGATGAGTAGGCTAAATGGTTGCAATCAGCACATGTAGGTGCATTAGAGCAACACTACTCAATCAAAACGAACCCTACAGACACTGAGGAGACTAGGAGTGCATTGACTGACTATGGAAGCTGATGTCCAGAAGTTGTGCAAGGAATGCCGAATCTGCTGCACTAAACCACCTGTGGAACATGCCACTCTTTATCAAGTGTCCATAGTGCCGGATTGGAGTGAACAACTAGTATCCTTCCTGAGGACGAAAACATTCCCTCTAGACATGACTCTGGCTAGGAAAAGGAGTTTAGAACAAGAAGCCCTGGATTACTCACTCATTGGTGATAATCTATACAAGCGTGGAAAAGATGGTTACCTGAGACTATGTGTCCATGAGAGTGAATATCTCAAGATCTTGGAAACTGCTCACCAAGGTGTAGCAGGAGGACACTTTGGACCAGATCGGGTGATCAAGGCAATACTATTTGCGGGCTTCTGGTGGCCGACCCTTCACATGGATGCACATACCTATGTGAAATGGTGTGATGTTTGTCAGAGAACTCAGTATCCTATACGCAAAGATGAGATTCCACTGAAACCTATGATAGGTGGACGTGCATTCTCTAAGTGGGGAATAGACTTTGTAGGTCCTATTAATCCCCCAGCCAAGGGTTCACATGCAGAATACATCATTGTTGCGACAGACTATCTAACCAAGTGGGTAGAGGATGCTCAAACAACAGCTAAGTTTTTATTTGAGAATGTGTTCACCAGATACGGGTTACCTATAGAGTTGGTAAGTGATAGAGGCACTCACTTCTTGAATGAAGTTATTGAAAATCTACTCCAAGAATTCTTGGTAGTACATTAGAAGTCTGCCCCCTATCACCCTCAAGCAAATGGCTAGGCTGAGAGCACCAATAAGATCTTATGCAATGTACTGACGAAATTAGTGAACAATAAACGCTCTGATTGGGACAAACAACTACACCATGCTGTTTGGGCATACCGAGTCGCCTACAAAACGGTACTCCAAGCCACCCCCTTTCAGATGGTATTTGGCCAAAATGCAGTGCTACCGTTGGACTTCTTAATACCTACATTGAAAGTAGCACAAGAGCATGAATGGACGGGTCATGAACTCTCCTCTAGACTTTTTGACCTTGAACGATTAAGAGAAACAAGACTGAGAGTGGCTGCAGGGATATATGCAGCTAAGAAATGTCAGAAGGCATACTTTGATGCCCACGTTAAGGATAAAGGTTTGAAGGCAGGCGATCTAGTACTAGTATATACTTTGAAACAACATGCGAGAAAACTAGAGAAAAGAGGCTACGGACCGATGATCATAAATAGGATCTCAACCAGTGGAGCAGTTCGTGACTCGCTACACTGGAAGGTGATGTTCTCCCCAGCTACATAAGCGGATGCAGAGTCAAGTTATATCAGGAACCTCTGACGGAAGAGATGCTAAGTCAACTCAACACTGCTAAGAAACGCAAAGAAGAAGAAAGACAAATTCGAGAAGAAGCTCAAGCAGAAGCATTGGAACGCATCCGGAGAATGAAGCTGAGAAGACAGGGTGGAGAGCAACCTAGGACAGATGCATATGCAGATCAAGGATATCACGTGGCTATGTGTGGAGTTTCAGATATCAGCTCCCATAGGATAATTGATCGACGTCCTTTTATAACCTTAGATATAGGACAAGGAAAGAGTGCAAGGACTGTAAGGGCCTTGATTGACTCAGGTGCAGCCACTAGTGCTGTTAAATTGTCTTACTGTCAAGAGTTGAAATTAACTGTCAATCCTATAGAAGCATATCTCATAGGATTGGGAGGTGTGGAAACCCCTTGCATGGGTGAGGTGGAACTTCCCCTCTATATTCAAGACAAAGTAATGACAGTCAAAGTACTAGTGTGTCAAGATGAGGACCTCACTGAGCCTCTTGTCTTGGGTCAGGACTGGATCTATGATCATGCAGTCAACCTAAACCTAAGGAGTGGACTTCTTCAGGTATGGGTAAATCATAGTCGAATTACAGTTGAATTGGAAAATGAGGCACTCAAGGGAACTAGGTAATGCATGAACTCCTGGTCCTTCTAGGGGCGCACATGAAGTTGACAATGCTATTCTTGTCCAAAACTGTATGATGTAGAAAGAGGATTGTCTCAACAACGAAGTCAAGGATAAGACGACACTCCCTTCTTTTCCAAAGGCCAGAGGGATGCAGCAACCAAAGGCAGATCAAATACAGAAGGAGCAGAGTACTACCCATGCTGGAGGCCAAAAAAATGTGCGAAGCAGAATGTCTCAGCCGTTGAAACAAGTGTGGGTGCCGAAAGGCGAACACCCTGTTGCAACCATGCCAACCCCACGGCCAAAACCTCTTATTAGTAATCGATGACACGACACTAATAAGAAGTCTTTCATAAATTCTTCTGCGAAAGTAAAGTCTATTTGGGTACCCAAGAAGTTGATGAAGGCCAGCCCACAATCACGACAAATCTAGGTGCCTAAGGCTTGCTTGCGGGCTCAAATAACTACACCGAGGCCACACCCGATACATGTCTTACTCACTTGAACATCTGATGCCCATTCTTATACATCACGCACGGACACATATTCTTCCATGATCACAAGTAGAATCACTTGTAAATGGGTCCCTAAAAAGCCTCATTTTCAAGTAGATACCCCAATCAAACTCTTCAGAGTCTCCACAAAATCAAGATCAAAGCCCATCCACTGCATTTGGCAACCTAAAACTTGTAATATACCCCCAGACCCCAGTTGTAAATCCATGCCCACCTACTAACTACATCACTCTCTCACTACATCATTCCACTTAGCTCCTGGGTCTACCCAATCCCTAACTACACACACAAGCACCGAGCACTTAATAACCCCCTAATCTCTCCCGAACCTCATGTTAATGTTGTAATGGGGACAAAAACAGTTCTATCTTGTCCTTTACAATGTTAACACATGTTTCTATATTCTCACAGAATCAGGAGGAAAGAAGTAACATGGCAGATACGGCAGGAACTAGCTCCCAGGCAGGCACCAGCCCCCAAGTCGTGGACATTGAAAGTCTTCCCGTTGAGGAGGAATTGAAGGAACGACCAGTGGCATTGAGGGCATTACACGCCATACCGGTTCAGAATCCTCCACAGGGGCACACAATGCCGGTCAACAAAAACTCACATTGGTTCAGTGATGTGGCAGGATCCCTAGGTGAAGGCACTTACATGTGGGAGGCTGAGATAGAATTCAATGGGCGCTGGGGCAGATATCACTTTTTCACCAGGGAATTTGAGAGACTACAGAATAATGAAGGACTGAAACCTATATGGAAGAAGGCGGGACTCTATGATAACTTCAAATTCCAATTGCCAAAGCCCGATTTTCTAAGGTGCTCTTATTTGATTAGCACCCTCACTCCGAGCAAAGACAAAAAGGGATACAACTTCTTTGTCCTCCCATCTCTCACAAGGGGCAATGAACTGAAGCGTTTCAGGTTGACTATCAACTTGGTAAGGGAAGCTCTAGACATGAAAGGTTCCTACGGAGAAAGGGACTATGATCCCCGACAATATGAAGAACAGGAATCTGACGAAATTAAAGGACATGGTGGCAATGACACCTACAATTGCCATTCACTTGTGAATGGTCATGCAACATTTTGCATTCCCCGCTCAAGAGAGGTTCACAATGCCACATAAGAAGATATGGTTTAGTCTATACTTGGCCGACGCCTTCGATTTGACAATCAATATGCCCCACTCGATTATCGATCAAATCCACGGCGTATGATGTCTCGAAGAGAATAAATGGCTGCAGAAACAAAATGAAGAAAATTTGGAAGCAGCCATGGAGGGTTCCCCACAGGAAATCGACCCAGATAGATTCAAGGCCATACCCTCAGCGAATATGCAAATTGTGTTGGAAACCCATGCCGACCTCCTGGAAGCCCATGCAGCATTAGAAAGAGAAAGAGATGACCTATTAAAGCAGCAGGCAGCCCAGCATGAGTCACCAAGCAAAGTCACAACCGCAGTTGACACGTCTGAAGAAGTCGAAAAACTCAAAGCAGAACTAGAAGAATTACGAAGTAAAGTCATGCAATACGAGCGTCAACCTTCGCCTCTTGTAGAGCGCGAGCCTGAGGACTTAGTGCCAATTGAAATCGAGGAAACCTTCAAAGATCCATACGTTCCCATGCCTGCACCAGGGGGCAAGCAAACAGAAGAGGGCATGGACACCATCGAGATAGAGGCTCCTGAATGGATGCAGAGGTTAGAGAAAGTGGCCACAACCCATGATGATAGAGTGGCAGTTCAGATAGCGTCAATGTCACGATTGGAAGAGGTAGTTATAAAATCAGAGTACTTTCCAAACCTCTCCCATCATAGGTGGATCGGCACATCCGATGATTTGTATGTTCCTTTCTATGTCTTAATGGCGGACTACAATGCCAAAATCAAGCACCACACCTCAAAAGAACCAACCTCAGCTACACAGTTTGCACCGGACGACATCCCAGCAAGTGCCAAGCAGGGCAATATACATCAACCGACGTGGAGGATTTGTCTACTGGAAACCTACCCAGAGATGGTAAGAACATGGAATAACATGCCTTTGTACATCAAATACAACCCATGCTACTGCCCTGTATTTCGAAGAAGGTCATGGCCGGAATACACAAAAACTGTGCTGACAACCAAAGGATGCGAGAAATGGCTCAATTATGTCTACTTAGCACCACCGAAAGGCCAACCTACCATAGGATATATGATCAAGACGATTCGGCATTGGGGGTTCAGGTTTAAAAATGTACCAGATATCATGGCCCAAATGTGCCTTAAAATTTTTGAACTCATGTCCGTCACCTTCAGGACTTTCAAGAATGTCAAGGAACCTCATCTGTCAGCTCTTGGATTTAATGAAGGTAATCAGGACCTTGTCTACGACATGAGCGCAACTCCATCTATTAATGTTGTATATGCATGGCATGCGTGTATCAAGTATCTACCAGCCTGCTTCAAACAGACGTTTGAAGAAATATTTGTCACGGGATTTTGGGAATATCATTCAGAGATATTCATTCCTAGACCATCACATTTATTGCAGTTGTTTCCAGTGGAACAAGCTCTCCATTCAGAAAAGTTACGTATACCACATCCAGAGGTTCCCGGGCCGGTAGATTGGGATGCTCTACTCACGGACTTGGCCAAAGGGTTGCGGATTGCAGAACATCAGTTAGCACAAGACGTTGTTGAGTACTACATCCAACAACCCACCCAACAAGGGTCTGTCAGAGACGACAGACGCGAGAGAGGGGGGGGTGTTGGAACTGAAGGACTCACAAGGCAAGGAAGCTTACGAAGGGAGTCAGAGAGAAGAGAAAGTACAAGCAGAGAGAACAGTCAATGACGATCTGGCAAGTAGGCCAATATTTTTTCAGGACACTAACACATATAAAAGAGGTGGACGCACAAGGAGAAGGAGCAAGTAGGGAGCTCTAGGAAATGTATGTCAAAATGTTAATAGAAACCCCTACAAAAATAGTGATTTTTATCACTAAAAACCATTGTAAATACCATTTCATATTTTTGTAGCTCCATTTTGTGCAAGCCAAGGAGTCATTGAGCTTGAGGATCTTTAGAAGTACCTACCTATCAGTTTTCACATTTTTTAGACTTCGTCTCAACCTCCAAATAGGGTAGAGAACCTAATTTTTAACTAGGCCGGACACTAGGTCTGGACAGGGCCAAAACCTAGTAAAAAACTATAAATAGAGCTAGAGAGCTCATTTTTGAGGTTAGCTTGTAATTGATCTAAACTGGTATGAGCTATTTGGAAGTAATCTAAAGAACTCCATTGCTTCTCACCCTTTGTCTTGCCTTGTGTGCGCGTATGTGTGTATGTGTGTGCATGTTACTGTGCTTCTCACTCAGGCACTTGTGCCTTCACTTGCTCGAGGTCTTCATACCATCCTCACGTCTTCCGGGATTGACATTAAAGGAGGTGCTACTCATCACTGAGCTACAGACACTCTTGCTTCTTTGTATGCCGTGTGTAATGAAGCACATGTTGCATACTTGAGGAAAAAACTTGAGGATGTATGTATGGCTGAAAATGAGTCTGTGGATGTGTATGTGACACACATCAAGGACTTGAAAGAGCAACTAGCAAACATAGATGAGATCATTCTGGATGCATTACTCATTTCTACATTGTTGAAAGGATTACCGGAATCTTTTCAAAGCTTTGCTACTACACATCCATTTGGTTGCAAAAGGGATTCCTAATATGTATGCATTTGATGAGGTTTTTTCTCTTCTTTTACAAGAAGAGCAATCTAGAGTGTATAGGAGTGGTTTGATTGAGGGAACACAAGCACTTGCTATCTCACAAAAGAGGAAAAGCAAGTATGGTTCAACTTTGGGTTCATCAAAACCAAAGCCTCAATCTTCCTCTTCCACTCATTCCTCTAATGATGGTGATTTGCAAATGAAGAAGAGATGCAAATATTGCTGGAAGCCTGGTCATACTATTGATGAGTGTAGAAAGCTCACTAAACGCAATGAAAAGAAGAAAGAATCCAACATGTCTATTGTTGAAAATTCAGCAAATGTAAAGAATGATGAAGCTAACATGGCTCAAGATTTTTGGGCATGTGTTGTTACATGTCATTATGATGCATCTTTGCATTCTAAATGTATGGTTGTGAGTGAGGCTGATTCGGATTGGTTCTTTGATAGTGGTGCTTCAAAGCACATAACATCATGCAAAAGCTTTTTTGCCTCTTGGAAAGATGCACCCAAAGGAGGACATGTGGTGTGTGCAAACAACACCTCTTATCCTATCATTGGAGTAGGAGAAATTGAACTTACGGCTGCAAATGGAGGTGTGATTTTCTTGAAAAATGCATTGAATGTGCCCGATATCAAGAAGAACTTAATTTCAGTTCCGTTGATTGCCAAAGATGGACTTCATGCACACTTTATTGATGATAAGTGTATGGTTCATGATTTCAACAATGGTGAGGTTATCGTGATGTCCGGTACATTATGTAATGGTTTGTATCGCATGGATACATACAAGAGGGCTGCTTCGAATGCCTTGGTTGCTCATACTTCTTCCATGGCTGAAATGGAGCTTTGCCATGCTCGTTTTGGTCACTTGAACTTCAAAAGTTTGCTTTACTTGCAAAAGAAGGACATGGTTATTGGTTTGCCTACACTTGAGTCTATTGAAAAGCATGTATATGAAGGTTGCATTCTTGGAAAAATGCATCGTGCTTCTTTTCCAAAAGATAGTCATACACACACTACAAGAAAATTGCAGCTTTTTCATAGTGATGTATGGGGTCCCATCAAGGTGCTCCAGCTTATACGAAGGCATTGAAAAAGCTCTATGATACCATGAACAGAGTTCAAGAGCAACATAGACTGTCCCTAGCAGCAGGCAAAGCCCTCATGAATCAAATCCTGGAGGAGGAAGGCATAGACGAGCAATACCGCGCCACTCTTGACATGATATCTGATGCTTTAGGAGTACCTGAGACGGTTCATACCACCCTTGCACAATCACGAAGAACGGAGCGACGATACGGCAGACGCCCCCCTCGATCAGGGAAGTAGATGAATGTATTAGTATCAGAACCACAAGGCACATCCACAACCACGGGCACCGCACACACTGTCCATGATACTGAGGAAACCCATGTATCCAGTGCACCTCCGTCACCCCCTTTGCCACCCCTGCCTCCAACTCCACCACATTCACCTCCCACTACCAGTGTAACCACTACTGTCACCGCCTCCGAGTCCACTACCCATACCGAAGCACAGACCGTCAGTCAACCCACACAACCCACACACCCTATCTCCACCTCTTTTGTCTATACGGCCACTAAAACAGTAATTCTAACCGCAACCACAGAAAATCTCATTCCCCCAATCACACTTCCGGGCAGTTCGTATTCACAATTGCACACACCACTGTACACTTTCACCACTATCACCGCACCCACAATTCCAATATTGACAATCACTCCCACTACTGCATCCACTGTTGATTTTATGGACATATCACCCACCTCCGCACCTCTCCCTCCCCCCATACACCCACCATCTCCCATTCCCCCACCTCCCACTTCACCATTTTCCAGCACCGCATCCACACTTCCATTTCCCTTCCCCTTTCCCTTCCCTTCTGCATTGAACACCCTTCCCGCATCCACCCCTATTAATAATGTATTTAATAATATGTATCATTGTATGTTGCAACCACAACAGCACTACCAGCATCTTGATAACCAACATACGCGACTCTTTCGAAGCCATGAAGAACTTCAACTACGATTCATTGATCTCGAAAGGGTAAAGCGGCTACTACAACAACAGTATGCCACTTTACAGGAACATCATGAACAGTTAGTAGCCAATGCACCCCAGTCAGATGCAGAAGAAAGGCAACATATGGATAATTTGCTACACTCCTAGATAACGGAGAACCTCAAGCTTCGACGCAACCTAGCCCTCCTACGAAAACACATGTCTACAGCACTCGAAGAGAATAAACAGCTGCAGAAACAGAATGAAGAAAATTTGGAAGCAACCATGGAGGGTTCCCCACAGGAAATCGACCCAGATAGATTCAAGGCCATACCCTCAGCGAATATGCAAATTGTGTTGGAAACCCATGCCGACCTCTTGGAAGCCCATGCAGCATTAGAAAGGGAAAGAGATGACCTATTAAAGCAGCAGGCAACCCAACATGAGTCACCTAGCAAAGTCACAACTGTAGTTGACACGTCTGAAGAAGTCGAAAAACTCAAAGCAGAACTAGAAGAATTACGAAGTAAAGTCATGCAATACGAGCGTCAACCTTCGCCTCTTGTAGAGCTCGAGCCTAAGGACTTAGTGCCAATTGAAATCGAGGAAACCTTCGAAGATCCATACGTTCCCATGCCTGCACCAGGGGGCAAGCAAACAGAAGAGGGCATGGACACCATCGAGATAGAGGCTCCTGAATGGATGCAGAGGTTAGAGAAAGTGGCCACAACCCATGATGATAGAGTGGCAGTTCAGATAGCGTCAATGTCACAGTTGGAAGAGGTAGTTATAAAATCGGAGTACTTTCGAAACCTCTCCCATCATAGGTGGATCGGCACATCCGATGATTTGTATGTTCCTTTCTGTGTCTTAATGGCGGACTACAATGCCGAAATCAAGCACCACACCTCAAAATAACCAACCTCGGCTACACACTTTGCACCGGATGACATCCCAACAAGTGCCAAGCAGGGCAATATACATCAACTGACGTGGAGGATTCGTCTAGTGGAAACCTACCCAGAGATGGTAAGAACATGGAATAACATGCCTTTGTACATCAAATACAACCCATGCTACTGCCCTGTATTTCGAAGAAGGTCATGGCCGAAATACACAAAAACTGTGTTGACAACCAAAGGATGCAAGAAATGGCTTAATTATGTCTACTTAGCACCACCTAAAGGCCAACCTACCATAGGATATATGATCTCGACGATTCGGCATTGGGGGGTCAGGTTTAAAAATGTACCAGATATCATGGCCCAAATGTGCCTTAAAATTTTTGAACTCATGTTGGTCACCTTCAGGACTTTCAAGAATGTCAAGGAACCTCATCTGTCAGCTCTTGGATTTAATGAAGGTAATCAGGACCTTGTCTATGACATGAGCGCAACACCATCTATTAATGTTGTATATGCATGGCACGCACGTATCAAGTATCTACCAGCCTGCTTCAAACAGACGTTTGAAGAAATGTTTGTCACGGGATTCTTGGAATATCATTCAGAGATATTCATTCCTAGACCATCACATTTATTGCAGTTGTTTCCAGTGGAACAAGCTCTCCATTCAGAAAAGTTACGTATACCACATCCTGAGGTTCCCGGGCCGGTAGATTGGGATGCTCTACTCACGGACTTGGCCAAAGGGTTGCGGATTGCAGAACATCAGTTAGCACAAGACGTTGTTGAGTACTACATCCAACAACCCACCCAACAAGGGTCTATCAGGGACGACAGACGCGAGAGAGGGGGGGGTGTTTGAACTGAAGGACTCACAAGGCAAGGAAGCTTACGAAGGGAGTCAGAGAGAAGAGAAAGTACAAGCAGACAGAGCAGTCAATGACGATTTGGCAAGTAGGCCAATATTTTTTCAGGACACTAACACATATAAAAGAGGTGGACGCACAAGGAGAAGGAGCAAGTAGGGAGCTCCAGGAAATGTATGTCAAAATGTTAATAGAAACCCCTACAAAAATAGTGATTTTCATCACTAAAAACCATTGTAAATACCATTTCATATTTTTGTAGCTCCATTTTGTGCAAGCCAAGGAGTCCTTGAGCTTGAGGAGCTTTAGAAGTACCTACCTGTCAGTTTTCACATTTTTTAGACTTCGTCTCAACCTCCAAATAGGGTAGAGAACCTAATTTTTAACTAGGCCGGACACTAGGTCTGCACAGGGCCAAAACCTAGTAAAAAACTATAAATAGAGCTAGAGAGCTCATTTTTGAGGTTAGCTTGTAATTGATCTAAACTGGTATGAGCTATTTGGAAGTAATCTAAAGAACTCCATTGCTTCTCACCCTTTGTCTTGCCTTGTGTGCACGCGTGTGTGTATGTGTGTGCATGTTAGTGTGCTTCTCACTCACGCACTTGTGCCTTCACTTGCTCGACGTCTTCATACCATCCTCACGTCTTCCTAGATTGACATTAAAGGAGGTGCTACTCATCACTGAGCTACAGATACTCTTGCTTCTTTGTATGCCGTGTGTAATGAAGCACATGTTGCATACTTGAGGAAAAAACTTGAGGATGTATGTATGGCTGAAAATGAGTCTGTGGATGTGTATGTGACACACATCAAGGACTTGAAAGAGCAACTAGCAAACATAGATGAGATCATTCCGGATGCATTACTCATTTCTACATTGTTGAAAGGATTACCGAAATCTTTTCAAAGCTTTGCTACTACACTCCATTTGGTTGCAAAAGGGACTCCTAATATGTATGCATTTAATGAGGTTTTGTCTCTTCTTTTGCAAGAAGAGCAATCTAGATTGTATGGGAGTGGTTTGATTGAGGGAACACAAGCACTTGCTATCTCACAAAAGGGGAAAAGCAAGTATGGTTCAACTTTGGGTTCATCAAAACCAAAGCCTCAATCTTCCTCTTCCACTCATTCCTCTAATGATGGTGATTTGCAAATGAAGAAGAGATGCAAATATTGCTGGAAGCCTGGTCGTACTATTGATGAGTGTAGAAAGCTTACTAAACACAATGAAAAGAAGAAAGAATCCAGCATGTCTATTGTTGAAAATTCAGCAAATGTAAAGAATGATGAAGCTAACATGGCTCAAGATTTTTGGGCATGTGTTGTTACATGTCGTTATGATGCATCTTTGCATTCTAAATGTATGGTTGTGAGTGAGGCTGATTCGGATTGGTTCTTTGATAGTGGTGCTTCAAAGCACATAACATCATGCAAAAGCTTTTTTGCCTCTTTGAAAGATGCATCCAAAGGAGGACGTGGTGTGTGCAAACAACACCTCTTATCCTATCATTGGAGTAGGAGAAATTGAGCTTACGGCTGCAAATGGAGGTGTGATTCTCTTGAAAAATGCATTGTATGTGCCCGATATCAAGAAGAACTTAATTTCAGTTCCGTTGATTGCCAAAGATGGACTTCATGCACACTTTGTTGATGATAAGTGTATGGTTCATGATTTCAACAATGGTGATGTTATCGTGATGTACGGTACATTATGTAATGGTTTGTATCGCATGGATACATACAAGAGGGCTGCTTTGAATGCCTTGGTTGCTCATACTTCTTCCATGGCTGAAATGGAGCTTTGCCATGCTCGTTTTGGTCACTTGAACTTCAAAAGTTTGCTTTACTTGCAAAAGAAAGACATGGTTATTGGTTTGCCTACACTTGAGTCCATTGAAAAGCATGTATATGAAGGTTGCATTCTTGGAAAAATGCATTGTGCTTCTTTTCCAAAAGATAGTCATACACACACTACAAGAAAATTGCAGCTTTTTCATAGTGATGTATGGGGTCCCATCAAAACTCCATCTTTTGGGAATCATGTATATTCTGTTACCTTCATTGATGATGCTATTTGGCATACATGGGTGTATCCTATGAAAGCAAAGAATGAGGTATTTTCTTGCTTCAAAGCATTTTTAGCTATGTCTGAAAATTTTTCCTCACAAAAGCTTTTGACTTTATGCGATCATGGTGGTGAATACATGCCACATGAGTTTAATGCTTTTCTTTCTGAAAGGGATATTTCACACCAATGTATGGTGCCATATACACCTCAGCAAAATGGTGTTGTCGAGTGTAAAAATAGAACTCTACTTGAAATGGCACGATGTATGGTTAAACGAAAGCATCTTCCTGATAAGTTTTGGATGGAAGCGGTCATGTGTGCAAACTGTGTTGAATCGCTGCCCTACAAAAGCATTGAGAGTCATCACTCCTTATGAGGCTTGGAATGGTTATAAGCCTATGGTTAGTTATATGCGTGTGTTTGGTTGTTTGGCATATGCTCTTGTGCCATCACAACAATGTCACAAACTTGAGGACAAGGCAAAGAAATGTATATTTGTTGGTTATAGTGCTGAGAGTAAGGGATATCGTTTGTACCATCCATTGACAAACACAATTATTGTGAGTGCTGAGAGTAAGGGATATCGTTTGTACTATCCATTGATAAACACAATTATTGTGAGTCAAGATGCAATATTTGCTGAAAATTCAGTTTTCCCTTTACTTGAATGCAAAAAACAACCAATAGTTAGCTCACAAGATGTGTTCGATACGCTCAAGCATTTGTTCCAAAATGGTGCGCTTGACTATGGCCATGTAGACCAGACAACTGAGGCTCAAAGGGTTGAAAAGTTCTAGCCAAATAGGGCTGAAAATGCAAAGAATTTCTAGCCAAACATGGCTGAAAATTTCAGCCAAAAAAGTCCAAATTGCTAGAAATTTCCAGCCACATATGGTTGAACATTTGCATCAAAATATGACTGAAAATGAGCATGAAATTCAGCCCGCACATGATGTACATATTGAAGATGTTTTACATAATGACCGCATGTCTATCAAGAGTGCACAAACTATGCCAAAGTGGCTGAAACAAACTTTGCAGGACAACAAATTAAGTGACCTTTAGTTGGTAGAACAAGATCAAGCTCTCACCATGCATCAAGTAATTTTGTGGATTATTCTCTTATTGCTACAACATGTAATGAAGGGCACTTTCTTTTGAAGATGCATGTGACTATCCACAATGGATGAGTGCTATGAAATCAGAAATGGATTCCATACATAGGAATGATACTTGGGAGTTATGTGAATTTCCAAAAGGAAAGAATGCCATTGGTACAAAGTGGGTTTATAAGATTAAGAGAAAAACTTATGGTAGCATTGATCGTTACAAAGGTAGATTGGTTGCCAAAGGATATGCGCAATAATATGGCATTGATTATGAGGAATCATTTCACCTACTTCACACATGACTACCATTCGTACCGTGGTTGCATTCGCTGCCCATGGAGGTTGGAAAGTGCATGAGTTGGACATAAAAATAGCCTTCTTGAATGGTGATTTGCAAGAAGAGGTTTATGTGAAGCAGCCTCATGGATTTGCTATGAAAGGGAAAGAGAACATGGTTTGTCGCTTGCATAAAGCCTTGTACGGTCTCAAGCAAGCTCCACGTGCATGGTATGACAAAATCCATAAGCACTTGATTGCTCTTGGCTTCACATGTAGTCTGATTGAAAGCACACTCTATGTACGCAAAAATGGGGCTGATCTTATAGTGCTTGTTCTTTATGTGGATGACATACTCTTGACTGGGTCATGTGATGCAAAACTTGACATTCTTATGGCTCATTTGCAGCATACTTTTGATGTCACTTATCTTGGTCTTTTGAGCTACTACCTTGGCATCCAATTTGTATGCGTTGAGGGAGGAAGTGTTATGCATCAAGCAAAGTATGTTGAAAAACTACTTTAGCGTTTTGACTTTGAGAATTGCAAGCCAGTTTCCACACCAGTTGAGACAGGATTCAGGTTCTCAGTTGAGGATTCAAGTAATGCATTTGACACTTCTATTTATCAAAAAGCTATGGGATGTCTTATATGTGCATGCAACACAAGGTTGGATATACATTATGTAGTTTCCCAGTTGAGTCCATTCATGCATAGCCCTGGCACTAAGCATTGGAAAGCGGTGATACGTGTGTTTAGATATCTCTGAGGCACTTTGAGCTTAGGTCTCTTTTATGGCAGAGATATTCAGCCATGCTTGCATGCTTTTACAGATAGTGATTGGGCTAGTTGTTATGATACTCGTGTGTCCACTAATGGTAATTCTTTTTTGCTTGGAGACTCATGCATATCTTGGTTGAGTAAGAAGCAGCCTATAGTGGGGACGTCGAGTTGTGAAACTGAGTACAACACAATTTTCACAGCTAAAGTGGAGTGTTGGCTGAGACGCCTATTGATGGATCTTTGGATGGAGATTGATGTTGCTACACATATTCTCAGTGATAGTTAGAGTGTTTTGGCTGTTGCATTAAGCCCAATGTTTAACAAAACAAAAATATTGAGGTGCTTTATCACTATTTGAGAGAGCGCCTTCATGCAGGAGATATTGATTTGGTATATGTGCCTACACAAGATAATGTTGCAGACATATTCACCAAAGCTCTTCCATGGGAAAAGTTATTATTCAGCTCTTACCTCAGTTCAGTTCATCATCAATAAAGAGAGCTATTCCAGCCATTGTCTTCTCCGTGTGTCTTGCTACGTTTGTGCTCCTTGTGTGTGCTTCTTGTGTGTCTCTTGCACTTCTACACACACCCAACAAAATCATGAATCTGAACGAAGTATTAAAAGAGTACTTACATTACTTTTAAGAAGGATCTCAAATGGCAATTATACCGAGGATCATAATTGAAGAAGAAAATAGAAGGCATGTAAAAGATAAGATTCAAAGTAAAAAATAGGTAATGAAGGCATAGGAAGGAAACAAAGTTCATTGGAGGATAAAGCATATATCCAAGATGAAATTATAAGGATTACTAAGGAAGTGATTGATGATCAAACAAATTAAGAATACTCACAAAGGAAAATACGAATGGGGAAAAAAGAGATAGAAAATAGAAATCATGAAATACAAAACAGAGAGGAGATTCTTCAAAAGCAAGAAGAAGATGTTCAATGTAGAAGAAAATATTCAAAAGAAAAGGAAACATCTTCATCAGAAAGAAGAGATGATTCAACAAAAGGATGAAGAGATAGGGGATTACAAATCGAAATACAATGTACTATATTCTTTTCTCAAAAATGTTAAAGAGCATAATAGAGCTATTGTCCATGCTAGATCCTAACAATATTACTAATATTTAGAGCAATGAGACTGTGAAAGAGATGAAGTAGCTAAAGGAGATAGAGGACCTCAGAAATGAAAACAAAAAATTTAAAAGCAAAGTTCAGGCATAAGAGAATCATAGAGACAAATAGTCAAATATTATGACGCAAATGCATCAACTAGCTAATGAATATGAAATGTATCATGATTACATAAAAACAGAAATGGAAATATGTGCGAAAGATATCAAGAGTAGCTTATATGATTTGCACACAACTTTACAAAAGGATCAAATCAAGCTTGAAGATGAAATACAAAATCTACCACAACAAATCAAAGAAGTGGAAGTAGATGTTGTAGAGAAGAGAATAAGCCCTATCATAGATACCATGATCGGAGCTGAAGAAGAAATTGTTGGAATTAGACGTCTCCAGAAGCACGCGAACAGCACAAGGAAGAAGAAGAAGCTTGGAGCTCAAACACACAATACTGAATGTATTACTAGAGAATGTACAAAGATAAGTAGCCCATTAGGGCAATAGGCGAATATACAAGCCGGGGGAAAAAAACCTCCTAAAGAGGGAAAAAAGTGCCCCGGCGGTCCTAGTGTGTTCACACAAATCACTACCTAAATATATCAAAAAATCCCCCCTAGGAGTGATGCAGTGAACAAGGAGCTGGCACTCATGTATAAGGAAGTGCCAAGCTATGTGGAAATCACTCCACAAAAGGAAGTAAGCCCAAAGCTTTGCGGAAAGCTTCAAACTTCTCCCTAGACAGAGCCTTCATGAAAAGTTCTGCAATGTTCTCCTGCGTGGGCACATATGCCAAGCTGATCTCCCCAATAGAGAACCTCTCCCTGACATAGTGATAATGCACCTCAATGTGCTTAGTGCGAGCATGGAACACAGGGTTCCTCGCAACTACCAATGCACTCTGACTATCAGTGAAGATGGTGGTGGCAGAAGACTGGCCAACACCCAAATCAGCCATAAGGCGTCTGAGCCACACACACTCAACAGTCGCTATGAAAGCTGCCCTATACTCAGCCTCACAACTAGAAGTGGCCATAGTAGGCTACTTCTTGCTCAACCAAGATATAGATGAGCTACCAAGCATGAAGCAAAAACCACTGGTGGACACACAAGTGTCATAGCAACCAGCCCAATCTGAGTCAGAAAAAGCATGCAAATCTAGCAGTAGTGATCCCCCCTTAGGATAAAACAACCCAAGTAGCCGAGTACTACTCAAGTAGCGAAAGATGCGCTTAACCGCCTTCTAATGCGTGACTGCTGGGCAATGCATAAACCTACTCATCTGTGAGACAACAAACTGAATATCTGGCCGAGTAATGCATAAGTAAATCAAGCATCCAACAGCCTACTGATAGAGAACAACATCAAATGCATCTCCACCATCATGAAGACTCAATCGTAAACCTGTCTCCATAGCAGTGGCAATAGGCTTATAGTCTTCAAGGCCAAAACGGTGCAATAATGTGTAAATATATTTCATTTGACACAAAGCCATTCCACCATCAACTTGCATAAACTGAATGCCCAAATAGTGATGCAAATGCCCCAAATCAGACATCTCAAATGAGGCATGCAAATCAGCCTTGAAATTAACAATATGCTTCTCAATAGGACCAGTGAGCAGCATGTCATCAACATAGACAACAATGATCAGAATCACATCATTAGCACGCTTAACATATAAGGTGCTTTCAGTTGGACTGTTCACAAAACCATGTGCAACCAGATAGGCATGTATCTTCTCATACCAAGCACATGGTGCTTGCTTTAAACCATATAATGCCTTCTTTAACCTTTACACCTGGTTTTCATGCCCTTTTTGCACAAAGCCACGGGGCTGAAAAACATACACTTCTTCATGCAAGTCACCATTCAGAAATGTTGTTTTAATGTCCAACTGATGTACATTCCAACCATGATGGGCTGCAAAGTGCACAAATGCTCCGAACAGTAGTCATACGGCATGTAGGTACAAAGGTCTCATCAAAATCAATGCCTCTTTCCTACGCATAACCCTTTGCAACAAGCTAGCCTTATACCTGTCAACTGTACCATCCGGTTTGTGCTTCAGCTTGTATACCCACTTAGTGCCAATGGCCTTCTTGCTAGGAGGCAAGTCACATAAACGCCATGCACCATTCTTCATTATAGCATCATATTGAGATTGCATGGCAGCCATCCAATTTTCTGAATTCTGTGCTTCATCAAAAGAAACAGGCTCATTCTCATCACAGAGACTAGACGCAGCCATAGCATAGCAATCTGATGCAAAGGAGGCACTATGAGAGCCTGAACGAGTACGATATGACAAAGGGGCATCTAATTTGCTGTCACGCAAAGTCTACACCATCCATTTTGGCATAGTTTTAGCCTGCTCAATATCAGCTCTCTCATCGACAAGTGCATAATGTAAATCTGCATCAGAAATAGAATGATCTGCATATCAAGCATAAAACATGGAAGCACATCAAAGAAGTGGACATAGAAGAAGAGGGAGCAAGTAGGGAGCTCCAAGAAGTGTATGTCAAATTCTCAGAAGAATCCCCTACAAAAATAGTGATTTTCATCACTAAAAACCATTGTAAATACCATTATCTATTTTTATAACTCCATTTTGTTCAAGTCGAGGAGTCCGCGAGCTTGAGGAGTATTAGAAGTACAATCGTACCAATTTTCATAATTTTTAGACTTCGTTTGAGCCCTCAAATAAGCGCTGAAACCTAATTTTTAACTAGGCCGGACACTAGGCCTCGACAGGGCCAAAACTAGTCAAAAAACTATAAAAAGAGCTAGAGAGCTCATTTTTGGGGGTTGGTGTAGCTCAATGATGAGTAGCACCTCCTTTAATGTCAATCCGGGAAGACGTGAGGATGGTATGAAGACCTCGAGCAAGTGGCGGCACAAGTGCGTGAGTGAGAAGCACACTAGCATGCACACACATACACACACACGCACACACAAGGCAAGACAAAGAGTGAGAATCAATGGAGCTTTTAGATTACTTTCAAAATGCTCTTACAAGTTCGTTTCAATTACAATCTAACCTAAAAAATGAGCTCTCTAGCTCTTTTTATAGTTTTTGACTAGCTTTTGGCCCTGTCCAGACCTAGTGTCCGGCCTAGTTAAAAATTAGGTTCCAGGGCTTATTTGAGGGCTCAAACAAAGTCTAAAAATTATGAAATTTGGTACGATGGTACTTCTAATGCTCCTCAAGCTCGAGGACTCCTCGGCTTGCACAAAAGGGAGTCTAATCTACCAAAAACGGGATTTACAATGTTTGTGTAGTGATTAAAATCACTTGGGTTGTACATAATCTATGGGAAAAAATGATCTGGCCTTGTTGCCGTATTGTGCATGACTCCTTTGTTGCTTTGTATGCCAACACTCCCCCCTTCCTAGCGTCTGTCGCCCCTGACAGACCTTTGTTCGCGCGGGTGGTCGATGTAATATTGGATGACATTGGTGGCCAGTTCATGTTCTCCTATCCTTAAGCCTCTTGCTAGATCGGCTTCCAATGCCTCCCAATTTATTGCACCGGGGGTTTCTGGTTGCGGGGTGGTGTAGTACTCTGAATACATTGCTTGTTCACAAGCAAACAGTTGAAGCAGATGTGTCGGCTTTGGTGCAAAAATCTCCGAGTGGTACTCCTAGAAACCTGATCTGAACATTTCTTCGAAGGTCTGTTTGTAGCAGGCGGGGAGGTACTTGATGCGTGCATGCCAAGCGTAAGCCACACGGATACTGGGGGTGGTGCTCATGTCATACACCAAGTCGTAATTTCCATTGCTAAACCCCGGAAGACGTACCTGTGGTGCGGCTGCATTTCTAAAGGTCTTCAGCACTACTTGCATCATATCTAAGATTTTAAGCATCATTTGCGCTGCTACATCTGGCATGGGCTTCAAGCGCGGCATCCAGTGGCGAATGGTTCCCATCATATATGCTACCGATGGTGGTCCTTGTGGTGGCGCGATGTACGGGTAGTTCAGCCATTCCTTGCATTGCGCATTGTTCTGTACCTTGATATTAAATGCCTTCCACGACCTACGGCGGGGGACTGGACCGTAGCATGGGTTGTACAGCAGGTGTAGCGGCGCGTTGTTCCATGTGCGTAGCATTTCTGGATAAGTCTCTAAAAGTTTCTGCCGCCATGTTGGTTGACGAATCTTGCCTTTTCGCACCTCTGGAGGAAGGTCTTCGGGTTGAAATTGGGTCGCAAAAGTAGGAATCTGACCCGTGACTCTTTGTATTTCTGCATTATAATCAGCCAAGATAATATAATATGGCCTGTACTGGAGTTCCGATGAGAGAATCAGGCGTCTCGATGACAAGTTCTTGAAGTAATCTGATTGTAAAACAGTCTCCTCTATGACCCTCATAGCCTGATTTTGCACTACAGTGCGCTCTTCATGCGAGGTCCCTATTTCCTCCACTTGTCGTAACCATGGCGGCCGTGGTGCCTCGAACGTGTCCTGCCCTTCTTCTGTTTGTTGGCCTCCTGGGAATGGTTGCGGATCATATTCTTCATCGAACGTTTGTTCCACAGGAATTTGCACAACTTCTTCGTCCGTGGGAGCCTCCGGAGGGGAAGATGGCCTCTCATATTGTAGTAAGCGTGTCTGCAATTCAGTTACCTGTTGCTGGAGATCTTTTATGGCCTCTGCGTCAGAGGGAAGCGAAGCTGCAGAGGGGGTGGTTGGAGGGGCAGCTATTGGGCCTTGTTGGTGTTCCTGCTTCAGTTGTCCTAGCTCCTCCGATAGCTTATCATGTGCTTCGAGTAGCATGGCATAATCTTCCAATATAATCTTGATATTATCGGGGGTCACTGCTTGAAACTTGGATGGGCTGATGGGTGCCCCCGGTGTGCTCTCAATAGCTGCCTCCAGGTTCTCTTGATTTTGTATTTGCAGACGTCTGTTCTCTTCCTGAGCAGCCGCAAGATGGCGTTTAAGTAGCGCCATATTTCGCTGAAGTTTTGAGTTGCGTTCCAGTTGTGTCCGTAGGTGACTTTCTACCACCTGCACTGCTTCCTGATCTACGTTCTGTAGCTCTACTTCCAATATATTATGGGCGTCTTGGAGGGTTTGGAACTGTGTGTGGAGGCGAGCATTCTCCTCTTCTAGTACCGCAAGGCGGAGCTGTAGTGTCGCTGAGTGCTCTTGCAGGCGTGCGTTTTGTTGCTGGAGCTGAATGTAATCTGTTCTTAAATTTGATATACAAGCCAACATGGTGTCCAATGCATTACCTATAGATGAGTGGGGGGTGTTTACTGTGGAAGATGCATGGGAAGGGAATTGGGGAAGGGAGACAGTGAATGATGTGTCTACGAAAGTTGTGTGTGTGGGTGAAATTGGTGGAGGGGGAATGGGAGGAGGTGAAACCGTGGGTGGAGGTGCCGTGGGTGGAGAAATGTCCATACCTTCAGGAGTGGGTGTTAGTGTGGGGCCTGCCATATACATTGGTATGGTAGGTGGTGTGTGTGTGGAAGTGGTGAATAGATGTGACGTGGGGTGGGGAGCTGAAAAGACAGGGAATGGTTGAGGGCCTGGTTGAAAAGCCCTAGCAAAGATGTCTTGGAGGGATTGTAGAAATGGAGAGAGGGATATCGGGGGTTGGGGTCGTAAATTTGAGGAGGGCTGAAAGGGTTGCGTGGTAGCAGGGAAGCCCATGAATGTGGATCTGGGGTCAGGATGACCGGTGGCTGAAGGCATTGGGGATGGTTGTCCTAGGGCAGGCTCGGGAATGGTTTCGGTGGGTGGTGTAGTGATGGGGTTTGCGTCAAAGACCGGGTTATCAGTGGTAGAGAATAGGGTGGCACTGGAGATCGGAGTACGGAAGGTGAAGGTGGGGTCGGTGGGTTGAGCAGTCGATGTGGTTTCCACTGTTTCTCTTCTAGGAGGTGATGGTGGGGGAGTGGATGGTAGTGGTTCGGTGGACTCCTCATGGGTGGCGGGGTGCTGTTGACTAGCTGTTTGGGAGGTTGGTGTAGTAGTGGGCTCTTCTGCAACTGTAACGGGAATTTGGATATTTTTACCTGAGCGAGGTCGTGTCTGGAACCTTCGTGGGTCATATTGAACTGAAGGCCTCTGAATGGCAGTGCGCACAGCTTCTACAACTCCATATGTTTCTGCCATCAATAAGAGACCTTCCCTGTACTCTGAGTCAACTCCCGCTTCTTCCAACAACTGAGTCATAAGTACTCTGCTGCTCTGTTCCGTGAGTAATTGCTGCGATCGTACTCTTTCCATAATCTGATACAGCCTTCGGAGTTCTGCTGTATATGCTGGGGCTTCAGTGGTCTCTTCTTCATACGCTTCTTCTTCTTCCGGGTGTCCGTGTTGTTGACTTTCCTGAGTGTCACTCCAATGGACATGCCTACCGTCTGTAGACTTTCTTCTTCTTCGTCAGGATGTGCCCTGCTCCTCTGCCTCTGAGTAAAACTCCACATCAGAGAATTGTGTGCTTTGTAGGAATGCTTCGAAATCCTGGGGGTCCAGTCCTTCAGCCTCTCCAGTGGCAGCAAATTTGAATTCAGGTGTGACAGGAGGAGCCGATGGGGTAGGTTGTGTCGTAGTGTCAGATTCCGACCTGGGTATCCTAATGGTAAAGGGAGGTACAGTGCCCTCTCTTAATGGTGATGCCTCAGGAGTAGTCAGGACTTCCCTTGTCTGGACACACGGGATCGCGCCCCTCATGCGTTTGGACTGATGTGTGGATGTCTTGAGCCTTTTAAACATTTGTAATTGTGCCCAAGTTAAGGCACGCTCAATGGGGACATCATATGCCAAGCATCGGTAAATGATGCGTGTGAGTGCACAGCATCCGTTCACCACTAATTTCCTAGAAGCCCGTTTGTTTGCTTCGTACAACTGATCTATAATCCACACTGGTAGCTTAATAGGTAACGCACCTGCTTCCGCCAAGTAGAGAGCAAACCAGATCTTCTTGTGTGGTTGCGTGAATCGGTCTTGACCGGGGAAGGCGAAGTGTTGCATGCACATTCGGAGAGGGATGGACACATTTGGGGTGAGTGCTGCCATGTCTTTCAGCTTCACTACTTTCCTGTCCTTCATGTTGTTGGGAACGAGAGCATCCTTTTCTGAGGGTACATGCGTGCCATGCATCTTTAAAGCATCACTTACCAGCTCCACAGTAAGTTCAAACCTCTTCAACTCGTTGTTGCCCAGCAATGAGGGGAGAACAAATGATCCGGGTTGGTCCTTATCTTCATGAGCTTGTAATGTAGAGACCAGATAGTAACATCGGAGGAGGTCGGGTTTAGGTAGTGGGGCTTCAAAATATTCCGCCAACCCTGCTCGTTGCCATATGATCTGGAGGTCTTCGGTGTTCTGTAAAGTCTCGAACTCCTTGGAGAAAAATTGGAAACGCACCCATGATCTGTCATACTCGCATTTAGACTCCCAGATATACTTAGCCTCTCCTAATGGACCGGGCATGCCATTGAACCAATGAGAGTTGGCATGGACTCTTTCCGTGATTCCTGTAGGTGGGTCTGGCACCGGGAGTTGCTGAAGGTGTTGCATCTCCACTGGTCGTTCAGTCGGGGGCACGTCCACAGGTAGGCTATCCACATCAATTCCTGCAGTAAGTATCCCTACTTGTGAGCCCGAACCTGTCGCTTCTGCCATTTTACTGCTTGCCTTTTGATTGTGTGAGAATATAGAAGCATGTGTTAACATCGTAATGGACAGACTAAATCCGTTGCTGTCCCCGTTACAACATTAACATGAGGTATATGGTGAGTTAGTGGTTAGTAAGTGCACGAAGACAGTGAGTGTAGTTAACGTTTGTGTATTCCTAGGAGACTAATGCCGTTAGTAAGTGGGGTGAATTTACAAATCGGGGTCGGGGGGTTTATTACAGATCTTAGACTGCCAAATGCAGTGGATGGGCTTTGCTTTCGGTTTCGTAGAGACTCCAGAGAGCTGTGTCGGTGTCGCTGTTTGGGAATGGGGCCTTTTAGGGACCCACTTATAAGTGATTACATGCATGCTCATGGGTCTTGGTGTGTTCCTAAGTGTTGAGCACGAGGGAATACTGGTTGTACTCGTAGATGGGTTAAGCTGCATAGGTTGTGGCCTTGGCGTAACTACTTGTGCCCTCAAGCAAGCCTTAGGCACCCAAATTTGTCTAGATTGTGGGCTTGCCTTCATCGACTTCTTGGGCACCCAAATAGATTTTACTTTAGCAGAAGAATTTCTGAAAGACTCCTTATTAGTGTCGTGTTGTTGGTTACTAATAAGAGCTTTTGCCCGCGTAGTTGACGGTGGTGCACCCGGTCGTTCGCCTTTTCGCACCCACACCTGGTTTATTTTCTGGGACATTCTGCTGCGCAGGTACTTTTGATCTCGGACATAGGTAGTACTCGGCTTCTTCTGCTTGTGATCCACCTTTGGTTGCTGCCTCCTTCTGGCCTTTGGAAAAGAAGGGAGTTCCGTTGCATCCCTGACTCCTTTTTTGCAAATATCATTCCTCTGCAATACAGGGTTTTGAACAAGAACAGCATGGTCATCTTCATGTGTACCCCTGGAAGGACCAGGAGTCTGTGCCTTTCCTAGTTCCTTGAGTGCTCCATTGTCTAATTCTACTGTAACTCGACTATGATTGACCCAAACCTGGAGAAGTCCACTTCTTAGGTTTAAGTTAATTGCTTGGTCATAGATCCAATCTTGACCCAAGACTAGAGGTTCAGTGAGATCCTCATCTTGACACACCAGTACTTTAACTGTCATTGCCTCATCATGAATGTAAAGGGGAAGTTCCGCCTCGCCCATGCAAGGGGTTTCCACTCCTCCCAATCCTATAAGATATGCTTCCACAGGATTGACAGTCAATTGTAATTCTTGACAGTAAGACAATTTAACAGCACTAGTGGCTGCACCTGAGTCAATCAAGGCTCTTACGGTCCTTGCACTCTTTCCTTGTCCTATATCTAAGGTTACGAAAGGACGTCTATCAATTATCCTATGCGAGCTTGTTCCTGCGACTTCACACATGGCCATAGGAAATCCTTGGTCTGCATAGTCATTCGCTCCAGGCTGATCTCTACCTTGCCTTCGTAATTTCATCCTTCTGATGCGTTCTAAAGCTTCAACTTGAGCTTCTTCTCGAACTCGCTTTTCTTCCTCTTTGCGTTTCTTAGCAGTGTTGAGTCGACTGAGCATTTCCTCCGTGAGGGGTTCCTGATACAACTTGACTCTGCAACCGCTTATATAATTTGGGAGAACATCACCCTCTAATGTGGCCAATTGTACTGCTCCGCTCGTGGAGATCCTATTGATGATCATAGGTCCGTAGCCTCTCTTTTCTAGCTTCCTCGCGTGTTGTTTTAGTGTATAGACTAAGACTAGATCTCCTGCTTTCAAGCCCTTATCCTTCACATGGGCATCGAAATATGCTTTCTGTCTCTTCTTGGCTGCATATATTCCTGCCGCGGCTCTCAGTCTTGTTTCCCCTAATCGTTCAAGGTCAAAGATCCTAGAGGAGAGCTCATGACCTGTCCATTCGTGCTCTCGTGCTACTCTCAATGTAGGGATCAAGAAGTCCAAGGGTAACACAGCGTTTTGACCGAATACCATCTGAAAGGGAGTGGCTTGGAGTACCGTTTTGTAGGCAACTCGGTATGCCCAAACAGCATGGTGTAGCTGTTTGTCCCAGTCAGAGCGTTTAGTGTTCACTAATTTCGTCAGTACATTGCATAAAATCTTATTAGTGCTCTCAGCTTGTCCATTAGCTTGAGGGTGATAAGGGGCAGACTTCTTGTGTATTACCAAGAATTCTTGGAGTAGATTTTCAATCACTTCGTTCAAGAAATGAGTGCCTCTATCACTTACAAGCTCTATCGGTAGCCCGTATCTTGTGAATACATTCTCAAACAAGAATTTGGCAGTTGTTTGAGCATCGTTCTTGGTTGTAGCTTTTACCTCTACCCACTTGGTGAGATAATCTGTTGCCACAATGATGTATTCCGCATGAGAACCCTTAGCTGGGGGATTAATAGGACCTACGAAGTCTATTCCCCACTTAGAGAATGCACGTCCACCCATCATAGGTTTCAGTGGCATCTCATCTTTGCGTATAGGATACTGAGTCCTTTGACAGACATCACACCGTTTCACATAGGTATGTGCATCCATGTGAAGGGTAGGCCACCAAAAGCCCGCAAATAGGATTGCCTTGATCACCCGATCCGGTCCAAAGTGTCCTCCTGCTACACCTTGGTGAGAAGTTTCTAAGATCTTAAGATACTCACTTTCATGGACACACAGTCTCAGGTAACCATCCTTACCGCGCTTGTATAGATTATCACCAATGAGTGAATAATCCTGGGCTTCTTGTTCTAAACTCCTTTTCCTAGCTAGAGTCATGTCTGGAGGGAATGTGTTTGTCCTCAAGAATGATACTAGAGGTTCACTCCAATCTGGCACAATGGATACTTGATAGAGAGTGGCATGTTCCACAGGTGGTTTAGTGCAACAGATTGGGCATTCCTTGCACAACTTTTGGACATCCGCTTCCATAGTTGGCCAATGCACTCCGAATCTCTTTAGAGTCTGCAACGTTCGTTGCTTTGAATGGTGTTGCTCTAACGCACCTACATGTGCTAATTGCAACCATTTAGCATACTCATCCTCTTCTACGCAACAAGCCAAGATCCCTTGATCTGTGTGCTTGTACATGCTTCCTGCCATGATATGGTACTTTTGGGCTTTTACGATCTCTCTATTCCGTGTGTTCACCACTGGATGATTAGGCCCGTATGTCAATACTGGTACTATTGGCTTGGCCCACTGCGGCACCACTTCCAAATTAAACAAGTAAGCATCAGGAAGGTCATCTGACACTCCTTGTGGGGCTTCTCCTGATGTGAGCCTAGAGAGGTGATCTGCTCTCAAGTGAGTCCTACCCTTTCTTACCACAACCTCAAAATCATATTCCATTAGCAAGAGAAACCATCTTACTAATCTTCCTGTATTGCATGGCTTGTTTACAAGATATAACAATGCCTGATGATCAGTAAAAAATTTAAACTTATTTGCAAGCAAATAGTGTCTAAATTTCTTGACTGCATATACCATGCCTAATCCTTCGCGCTTTGTAGTGGTGTAATTCCGTTCAGCCGCATTCAATTGTCTACTGGCATAGGCAATTGGAAGATCCATATTACCTTCACCAGTAGGTTGTGCAAGCACACATCCAATAGCATAATTGGATGCATCCACATGAACATGGAATGGCTTATTCCAATCTGGTGTGGTCAAGATTGGTGCTGAACACAATCTTCGTTTAAGTTCTTGGAAGGAATTCTCACATTCATCCGTCCACTCAAAGTTTGTCAGAAGTCCGTACATGGGCTTTGCAATGACAGCATACATGTGTATAAATCGTCGATAATAACCACAATGCCCCATGAAAGCTTGTACTTCCTTGACATTCTTTGGCCTAGGTAGCTCTGCTATGGCTCTCACTTTCTCTTCGTCAGTAGATATGCCATTCTTTGACACTATGTGTCCTAGAATCTTACCTTGCCTTACCATAAAAACGCACTTTTCTGGGTTCAGGCAGACTTGGTACTCTCAACATTTGTCAAGGATTTGTTTGAGTTCAGGAATATGGGTTTGTCTAACATTAGAATGAGCACAGAGATCATCAACATAGACTTCTAAACTCTTCCTCAGGAACTCCTTAAACACATGGCACATCAGCCTCTGGAAGGTGGCTGGTGCATTGGTAAGCCCAAATGGCATTACTCTAAAAGCAAAAATGCCCCATTCTGTGGCAAAGGCTGTCTTATGCTGATCCTCTGGAGCTATGTCTACTTGATTGTAGCTCGAAAATCCATCAAGGAAGCTGTACACTTCCTTGCCTGCCACTCTTTCTAAGAGATGTTTTGTGATGGGAAGCGGATAGTTATCTCGAATTGTGGCTGCATTAACCTTTTTCAAGTTAATGCACACACGCAGTTTGCCATTCTTCTTGGGCACCACTACGATGGGGGATACCCATTCAGTGTGCTCAATTTCATAGATAAATCCAGCTTCAACCAGTCTATCTATCTCTTCCTTGATCTTAGCAGCGTAGTTATCGTTATATGTATAAGGCTTTTGCTTAGAGGGTTTGGCATCTGAGGTCATGGGGATGGTGTGTGAGCATATGTCAGGGTCAACACCTTTCAAATCCTTGTAACTCCAAGCGAATACATCTCTGTATTCTCTTAGCAAGGCAATCAATTCGTGCTCTTCTTCTGCTGTTAGGTCATGACCTATGTACGTACATCTCTCCTCTCCTTCTTCTAGGGCCACTACTATTTTCTTGGTGGTTTCTTTGTTATCATAGGCCTCTCCTGATTGTGCCTCTCGTTTAGGCATTCTTATCATGACTCTCCTGTCATCTATCTCATACTTCTTAAAATTTTCTGGGACCTCAAACAAAGATTCTTCCTCTTCTGGTAAGGCTTCTCTCTTCTTTCGTTTCTTCCCTTCTTCCTTCGGGCTCACATGTGTTGCTAATCTTACGTCATTTGTCAGCTCTCCATGCCTCTGGGTTTGAAATTCTACCTCATGGAAGTATTCTTCATCTGATGCAAATGGTGGGTCCATAATGATTGACTCTAGATCGGAGTCACTTGCATCCTCAAATGCATCAGGGCTAGGTTCGCATTCTTCTAAAACTGCCTCTCCCATGATTGGCTCAATGGAGAAGACTGAAATATCATAGCCATCCTCATCACAGTGAGGTGTCCATTGTTCTTCATTGATGGCTACGTCCATTGTTGCTAAAATTTCTGCCCAGCCATGGGGTTCAAATTCCTCGTCTGGAAAAACTACAGGTGCATAGGCTGGGTCTTGAATGGGTCTATGGGTTTCGTTTGCACCTATTTCTCTGGCCTTTTCTCTCTTCTCTTCCTCCACTGCTACTTTGCACATCCATAAGTGAGTGTCTTCGTGCATCCAGGAGGATCCTGATCCTATGGAATGCACAGATTCTGTATCATCTTTGGCTCTATGGATGGGATTCCATTGGATAGGAGGGACATCTCTATGAGAATAATCCTTGAGATTGACTTTGGTTGTAACACCTAAGTGCTGCAGGTACAAAGAATTGGTTCCCCAATCCTGTACCACTTGCAACTGTCGCATGAATGGTCTTCCCAAAATCATCTCATAGGCATGATTTTTGCTGAAGTCACATATGGCAAAGGTATGTTCAAACTCGACACCACAAGTGGTGAGAGTTATTCCTTCTAGCAATCCTAGGGGTCTCTCTATGTGACCATCGGCCATCTGCAATTTCATTCTCGTCGGCCTGAGTGCCGGCTTGCCCCAACGCTTCCATAAGGAGGTGGTGGCAATTGCAACTCCTGCACCTGAGTCCAAAATTGCCTTGGTGGTGTACTCCTGGTAGGTAATGGGAAGATAGGTGTTCCCTTCTTCACCTTCGCACATATCTCCTATCTTATCCAAGGGAATTTCTGGCACTGTCCTATGGGATCCTACCCGGGAATGAGGTTTTGCAACTTCAGTTACTCGACTGGCTGCATATTTCCCCGCGTTTGGTCTATCCTCAGGCAGTTCTTTCAAAGTGAGATTGCGCTGCACCTTGGTGTTCGTTACTACCTCCGTGTTCCTTGGTATGACTGAGTCGTCGTTCCTTACCATGACTGTGGGTGCTCTCATACACGTGGATTTTGCTTCCCATGGGCCTGTGAAGTGGGGTAACTCTTGTATGGAATTAGATTCAAAGTCCAATCTCTCGTGAGATTGAGTACTCTCATGTTCCCCGTAGATGGATGGGATGTCTTGTGGGAATTGGTCGTGTGCATCGTCCACAAGTTCAAAAGGAGGGGCGACCTCGCTTTCGTTTTCCCATTTGTCTTCTTGAATCTCCCGTAGGAAGTCTGGTGCGAACCGATTCATAGAAGAAGAAGTGTCCGGCTCCGTAGAATTGGGCACATAAGCAACCTGGGAAGGAGGGCTTGTTCTATCGTTGGCTGTCTCCTTGTTCCCATAGATGGCTGGAGCACAAGCTTCTTGGGGAGGATTACTTATTCTATTACTTTTCCGAACAGGCTCATGCGCTCTCTGAGAAGGAGTGTGGGTCACCTGTGGAGGTACATAAGCTTTCGGGGGAGGCTCATGTGACTTTTGGGGGGGGAGATAAGCTTCTTGAGGAGGCACATGGGCTTCCTGAAGAGGCTGGCTTATCAGTTCTCTTACCCTCTCCTTTCGTTGAGGGGCAGGTTCCTTCTCTGATTGTGCAATTAACTTCTCTATTCTTTCCAGCAGTCCATCAAAGTGTAACTGCATCTTAGCTGAACTAGAAATGTTAAATAGGCGGCTGGCCTCAAACATGGTCTGAGCCAATTCCACCATTTTGGCACAAATCTTAGTTCGTTCAAGCTCTAGCTCGGCTCTAGGGTAGCACTTTTCATGATCGGTGATGGTTGGCCCTTCTTGGATTCTGGCCTGATATGCTTTAAGCATCATATTAAGATCCTCGGGAGTGGGGTCAGCTAGGACTGATCCTACTCTAGGAGGTGGTGGGATTTGATGAGGCGGTGGGGAAAGTGGTGGGTTGGATGGAGGTGGGAGTGGTGGAGGCGGGGTAATGTGAGAGGGAGTTGGAGCTGTGAGTTCAGTTATCCTCGCTTTGGTTTCTCTTATGCTTCCTTCAAGTTCGTTTATCTTTTTTGCCCATTGTCTTTTCATTCTTTCCCGACTATCTTTCCATGCTCTAGTCCTTTTCTTTGTTACGCTCTCGGTTTCACTAGCCTCTGGGCCCTTTTCCTGGCTTGTCTCTTGGTTTTGCTGCAATGCCTGAGCTCTAGTGACTACCTGCACTGGTGCAGTGGAAGTGACGCTTCCTGAGGAATCTACAACCAAACCAATCACATTGATAGGAGTGATTTTTGGCATATTATTGGGGTTCTTAGGGCAATCTCGTAAGAGATGTTCTTTTCCACAATCTTGGCAGAAACCTTGGATAGTCACTGACTGGGGTTGTGTAGGTGGAGGTAAGGGACAATCACGAATGAAGTGATCCCCCTGACATCGGTAGCATGGTCCTCTAGGAAAGGGTGGTCGTACCTGCCTAGGTTGAGGCCTAGGGTTGGGGTTTGCATACATGACGTTCGTGTAATCTGACTCCCAACTAGGTTCACTTGGTTCTTCACTATAGTAGGACTCACCATGTTCTGGAGACTGCATGTAGTAAGCCTGGGGACTATCGACATGTGTAGAATCAAAGCTATGGTCACTCGGGTCACTTTCTGAGATCAATGGGGTTAGTGGAACTATGGCCCTATTCAGGTTTTCTTCTGCAACAGCATACTTTACTGGATTCACGTTAGAGGGGTTTGGAGGCTGTTGAGCTAGCACCGGTTGGGGTCTCTGTTGGGCCTGATATTGTGGTTGGTAGGTTTGTTGGGGTCTAGCATATTGTGGTGGTGGAGGGTACTGGTTCTGGTATCTTCCTTGTTGGTAGGGCTGAGGGTAGGGTTGCCTAACAGTCTGCTTGTTGTATGGGCAATCTTGCGCAGTGTGGTTTGTGTACTTCCGTTCTATAGTGCAGTACTGGCTACTAGGGTTAACTTGGGGTTGAGCCATAATGGGACAGACGCTCGCCATATGGTCACCACCGCATGTATAGCACCTTTTCACAGGGGCAAACCTTGGGATCTGTTTGCTAGTTACACCTAATTTTTGAGCTACCTTCTCAGCGAGTTCCTCAATTGATGTAGATTGCGTGGAAGAGTGGCTAGATGCGCTATCTGAATCTTTATAGATTTTGGAAAGCTCTAGCTCTTCCCCTAGGTTATCTTCAATGTCAATGCACATGCGTACACACTCTTCTATAGTCCTAGGGTCCTTCAGATACACATAGGATCTCAATTTCGTACTCAGCAATCCATCGAGGAATAAGGCTACCTGTTTAGCAGATGTGGGTAGCTCCGAAATTGGGCACCTTTCAAGATATTGTCTAAATCTTCTTCCTGCAAGTCTCACAGTCTCTTGAGGGGTTTGCTTGAAGCTGTGAATCAATGAGGAGGTATTGTGTCTTATGCCGCTCTTAGAGAACTCTACAATGAATGCCTCTAGGAGTTGGTCTATGCTCCTGAACTGACGCTCATCTAATGGCTGAAACCATGTAAGTGCCGTGTTCCTAAGGGTTAGACCGAAGGCATTGTACTGCGTGAACAGATCTTCCACTTGTTCAGCTCTCAAGACTTGTTTGAATTCCGCCACATGATCATAGGGATCTCCTGTGCCGTCAAAGTAATTCTTCATGGACTTAACTAGCTGGGTGGGTCTCAAAGTTCTTGTGTGCTCTCTAGGCCTCGGCAGAGGGAATCCATCTACATTTCTTTGGTTCCTGTGGGCTCTATGCATCTCAGGTTCTACCCTATTCGTCTCTGTTCTCGTTCTTTCTCTGCCCACGGGGTTGGCGAAACTTACTTCTGGTCTATCCCTACTTCTATCTCTTTGCGTACCATGAGCTTGGGAAGTTCCAGCTCCAGGTTGACCATAGGATACATTTGATCTTGGTTGGGGGAAGATAAATTCACCCTTCCAAGTGTAGGCATGCCTATCATTTTCTGTCACCACAAAGATTCGTTCTGAAGCATGATCTAGGTAGGTCACTCTGCCTGGGCTATCCGGCTCCTTAAACTCATAGATCATGATTGTTCCTATATCAATTGGGTGATCTGGTTTATACCTCCAAAAGGCTTCGTCCGTTTCTCGATTGAGAAGCAAATCTATGCACTTGTTATCTTGGGGGACCCACTCAGGCGTGATAATCCTAGTGAGAACGGATTTACCTCGAGGGGTTCTAGGTTCCGCACCCATGTTTCCTTGTTCCAAGTCACCTAAGTCCGCTTCTAAGATTACATTTCCAAATTCATCTGTCCTATCTGGATGACTGTTGACTACGTATATGGTTCCTTCCTTGTCCAGGTATGCACCATTTTCAAATTTGACAGCTGGGTGCTCTAGTCCAATGGATTGGTCAGGGTTTTTAATCTGGACCACAGATCTTCCTAGGCCGTCCTCATAGATGCTAGCACCTAATCGGTTGGTCCTAAGGTATTCCAACTGTGTTTTGTAAGGGCCTTCTACCCTGTACAAGTAAGGCACACCTGAACTTCCCGTAGGCCTGTCCATGCCTTGAGACATCTCTGACTCACTGGTATCAGAGCTAGGGTAATGAGAGTGGCGACTCAACTGCTGGGCCCAAGACCTTGCAGTGTGGTTGACACTAGCCTCTGAAGATCTAAGGCTTTGTCTCTCTCTTACTAGGTGTCGTCCTGATCTAAGGTTCATATGCCTATCTGATTAGATTAGCCCCAAATTTTTTCCAGAGTACAACCTCGTTGCCGATCAATTGGTACCAGTCACTTGATTCTTTTTAGTTATTCCTCGTGTTTAAAGTCTTATCTGTTATTACGTCGTCAGGAATACTTGAATGTTCTCCGCACTTTCAGGTTGATCGTTCCACGTTAGGTTCTTTCCTTTATGTTGTCGACAGTACATAGATTAAGTTTTTAGCTTGAACTTGAGTTTTTAGGCAGTCTTCAACTTGATAGTGGCCTATCGTCGCCCTGACTTACTCCTACTTCTAATCGTTCTTAGCCTAAGCTAGGAATTGACGAAGAGGAGTTGAGAATATTCCGACCTTTCTTGCCGAACCTTGCTCTTTAGTGCTCGAGAAGTTGAATCTCAAGCGTGCGCCACACCGTTGCTTGGATACTCTCAGTTGTTTCTCAATAGGCCTGCATAAATCCCAAGATTAGCTCCAAATAGACCTTTCAATTGACAGACAATTTATTTCAGACACTTTTTTTTTTTACCCTTGTTCCCCCTTTTGTATTGTTAGAAATTTCCTCTAGAGCTCCCTTGGTGTTCCTACCCCTCAGTGGGCCAACTTCCAAATACCCTATCTGAAAATCAACGCGTTATTCTTAGAAAAAACTGTTGAGGGCGCGTAGTATATGTCACGAGCTTTCCGACAAGCCCTAGAGCTCAGAAAATGGATTTCGTATGAAAAAGTTATGACCGTTCAGGGTTTAGGGGGTTAAATAGACAAACAGATACTATCAGGGATTTTAATGCATTTTCTAAGGCCTTTGTAAGTATATGAATACTTGAGAGTGCAAATATGCCCAAAATTTAGCCTAAATTTCCAAAAATTCACTCCTTAATTTTTTGCCGAAAATGCCTGTCTATCGCGATAGACGGTGTCTGTCGCGATAGACACAATCTATCGTGGGGGGCTGTCTGTCGCGATAGACGGTGTCTGTCGCGATAGACAGTGTCTATCGTGGATTTTTGTCTGTCGCGATAGACGGTGTCTGTCGCGATAGACAGTGTCTATCGTGGATTTCTGTCTGTCGCGATAGACGGTGTCTGTCGCGATAGACGGTATCTGTCGCGGATTTCTGTCTGTCGCGATAGACGGTGTCTGTCGCGATAGACGGTGTCTGTCGCGGATTTCTGTCTGTCGCGATAGACGGTGTCTGTCGCGATAGACGGTGTCTGTCGCGGATTTCTGTCTGTCGCGATAGACGGTGTCTGTCGCGATAGACGGTGTTTGTCGCGATTTTCTGTCTGTCGCGATAGACGGTGTTTGTCGCGATTTTCTGTCTGTCGCGATAGACGGTGTCTGTCGCGATTTTCTGTCTGTCGCGATAGACGGTGTCTGTCGCGATAGACGGTATCTATCGTGGATTTCTGTCTGTCGCGAT
The DNA here is from genome assembly GCA_020310875.1 of Ceratopteris richardii. Lineage (NCBI taxonomy): Eukaryota > Viridiplantae > Streptophyta > Polypodiopsida > Polypodiales > Pteridaceae > Ceratopteris > Ceratopteris richardii. The sequence goes on along the minus strand of CM035441.1, from coordinate 4,152,102 downwards.
AGACGCTGTCTGTCGTGGGTCTCTGTCTGTCGCGATAGACGGTGTCTGTCGCGATAGACAGTGTCTGTCGCGATAGACTGAAAAAATGCAAATTTTTGGAAAACTTCTAGTGTTCTAGAGTGCCCTCAAGGTGTAGGTTACAGTGCTAATCATGCATTCACAAATTTTTAAGATTTTCTGTCTGTCGCGATAGACAGAAGTTGTCGTCCCGGGAACTGTGCAGAGCCTGTCGTACCTGCGCACACTGCTGGGGATGATGATACAGCAAAAACCTGCAAAATAGCTCAGAAAACATGCAAAAACAGCACATGCAAATTCGCTCTCTCGCTCTCTCTCACAAGTGAAATGAGGGAAATGAGGTGGAGGTGGGGATATAGTCAAAAAACTGAAATTTTCGCGATGATGGAGATGGGCGTGGGAGATGGTGATGATGATGATGGTGATGAAGATGGTGAAGAAAGTAAAAGAAAATCGATGAGAGTGAAGAAAATACCTACAACTCCAACGCGTCAACTCTACGTCTTACCATCACACGCTCGTCCTCAAAGCTCGATCCCCAGCAACGGCGCCAAAATTTGGTGTAGCTCAATGATGAGTAGCACCTCCTTTAATGTCAATCCGGGAAGACGTGAGGATGGTATGAAGACCTCGAGCAAGTGGCGGCACAAGTGCGTGAGTGAGAAGCACACTAGCATGCACACACATACACACACACGCGCACACAAGGCAAGACAAAGAGTGAGAATCAATGGAGCTTTTAGATTACTTTCAAAATGCTCTTACAAGTTCGTTTCAATTACAATCTAACCTAAAAAATGAGCTCTCTAGCTCTTTTTATAGTTTTTGACTAGCTTTTGGCCCTGTCCAGACCTAGTGTCCGGCCTAGTTAAAAATTAGGTTCCAGGGCTTATTTGAGGGCTCAAACGAAGTCTAAAAATTATGAAATTTGGTACGATGGTACTTCTAATGCTCCTCAAGCTCGAGGACTCCTCGGCTTGCACAAAATGGAGTCTAATCTACCAAAAACGGGATTTACAATGTTTGTGTAGTGATTAAAATCACTTGGGTTGTACATAATCTATGGGAAAAAATGATCTGGCCTTGTTGCCGTATTGTGCATGACTCCTTTGTTGCTTTGTATGCCAACAGTTGGCTTGTTAGAGAATAGAGCTTCTGTAACAGGATTCTTTTGCAATCTAAGCTTTCCATTGTTCCTCTCTTTGATCTTACTTTGTGCGTGTGTGTGTGTATGTGTGTGCATGTTTGTGTGCTTTCACTCACGCACTTGTGCTTTCACTTGCTCGTGGTCTTCATACCGGTCCTCACATCTCCACGGATTGACAAGTAAAGGAGGTGGTGCTTACGCTTGAGCTACACCAAATTTGGGCACCGTTGCCGGGGAGAGAGCTTCGAGGACGAGCGTTGTGATGGTAAGATCGTAGATTTGCGACGTTGGAAGGTAAGAAAACTGTCATTTCAGTTCATTTTTTGTTTTTTCCTCTTCATCTTCATCATCATCATCTCCACCTTCTTCCATCTTCTTCTTCATAGAAATTTCTTGTTTTTTAGTGCATTTTCATCATTTTCATACCATTTTTCATGCATTATTGTGTGGGAAGGAGTTAGGAGGTGCAAGGGAGAGCAAGCGCTGTGTTTTTTCACGATTTTTTGCTCATGCGGAGCTCGCCATTGCCGACGCTCAGAAATTTGAATTCCCCGCTAAAAAACGCGATTCTGTGATGAAAATCGGGATTCTGTGAAAATTCAAATTTTTTTGAAAAATCATGATTTTCTGTTTCCCGCCTAAAAGCTTGCTGAAAGAATCGCGATTCTGTGGTCATTCTCAGAATCGCGATTCTGTGGTTCTGCTCAAAATCGCGATTCTCACCAATCACGATTTTCAGTAAAAACACGATTCTGTGAAAATACAATTCTCAAAAACACGATTTTATGGAAACACGATTCTCTGTTGACAATCGCGATTTTCATGTCAAAAACACGAGTCTGAGCAAATACGATTTTCAGAGGGCTCAAAATCGCGATTCTCACAAATCATGATTTTCAGACAAAAACACGATTTTGTGAAAACACGATTTTGTGAAAAGACGATTTTGTGCTCAAAATCGCGATTCTCACAAATCACGATTTTCAGCCAAAACACGATTCTGTGAAAACACGATTTTCTGTTGGCAATCGCGATTTTCATGTCAAAAACAGGATTCTGAGCAAATATGATTTTCAGAGGGCTCAAAATCGCGATTCTCACAAATCACGATTTTCAGCCAAAAACACGATTTTATGAAAACACGATTCTGTGAAAAGACGATTTTGTGCTCAAAATCGCGATTCTCACAAATCACGATTTTCAGCCAAAACACGATTCTGTGAAAACATGATTTTCTATTGGCAATCGCGATTTTCATGTCAAAAACACGATTCTGAGAAAACACGATTCTGTGGTTGTGCTCAAAATCGCGATTCTCACAAATCACGATTTTCAGCCAAAAACACGATTCTGTGAGAACACGATTCTCTAAAACACGATTTTGTGAAAACACGATTTTCTGAGACAAAATCGCGATTTTCATGTCAAAAAACACGATTTTGTGAAAAACACGATTCTCTGCTCAAAATCGCGATTTTCAAAAAACACGATTTTGTACTCAAAATCGCGATTTTCAAAAACACGATTTTGTGCTCAACATCGCGATTTTCAAAAACACGATTTTGTGCTCAACATCACGATTTTCAAAACACGATTCTGTGCTCAACATCGCGATTTTCAAAAACACGATTTTGTGCTCAACATCGCGATTCTTTGACTTCACAACATCGCGATTCTCTTGAAGTTCACAAAATCGCGATTCTCTTGATTTCACAACATCGCGATTTTCTCTAAAAGGTCCTGTTTGCCTGTTTTGACCCCCAAGAGCCTGATTTGACATCACTTTTTCATCCAAAATCCATTTTTTGAGCTCTATAGCTCGTTGGAAAGCTTGTTTCAAATCCTACACGATCTCAATTGTTTTTTTCAAGAATAACGCGTTGATTTTGAGATAGGATAATTTGAATTTGACCCTCAAGTGGGACTAGGGAACCAAGGGGGCTCCAAAGAATTTTGAACCATACCAAAGGGAAAATTGGACTCTTGACTAAAGCTTATGAACGTGAGATCTGGTAGACACTTAGGCAAGGATAAACAAAGCATTAGATCTTCTCAGTCCAGTGTCAACCATACAGCTAAGTCTTGGGCACAACAACTAAGTGGTCATCCTTACGGACTAAGTTCAGACACAAGTGACTCAGAAATGTCTTCTACCATTGGGAAACCTGCAGGTGGCTCAGGGATTGCCCATCTACAAACACCAGAAGGTCCCTATAAGACACAGTTGGAATATATTCAGACCAACCGATTAGGTGCTCGCATCTATGAGGATGGCCTGAGGCGATCAGTGGTCCAACTCAAAAATCCAGATCAATCCTTTGGACTTGAACACCCGATGGTCAAGTTCGAAGAGGGTTCATACATTGATAAGGAAGGAACCATGTATGTGGTTACCAACCAACCAGATAGGACCGATGAGTTTGGAAATATCATTCATGAGAATGAGATAGGAGACCTAGAATAAGGAAATGTAGGACAAGGACCCCAGACTCCTAGAGGCAAGTCAGTTTTGACCAGAGTGATCACTCCAGACTGGATCCCTCAAGACAACAAAAGCATAGAACTATTTTTGAATAGAGAAACAGAGGAAGCCTTTTGGAGATTCAAGCCAGATCAACCGAGCCAATTGGGCATAGTCATCATCTACGAGTTCAAGGATCCAGAGATACCAGGCAAAGTTGTCTACCTGGATAACATGTCAGAGAAAATTTTCTTGGTAACAGAACATGATAGACATGCATATACTTGGAAGAATGAATTGATTTTCCCTCCACCAAGATCCAATGTTTCCCATGGTCTCCAAGGATTAGGATCATCCCAAGCTCATGAAGCCTAGAGAGAAAGAACTAGAGAGAGACCTGAGGTAAGTTTTGCACACACGGTGGGCAGAAATAGAGCAGGATTTGAAAATGAAAGACCTGAAAGAGAGAGATATCAAGCACATAGGCAACAAAGAGATGAACAGGATTTTCCATTGCCTAGACCCCGAGAGCACCCAAGAACCCTTAGACCCACTCAAGTGATCAAGGCAATGAAGAATTATTTTGACGGGTCAGGAGATCCTTATGATCATGTGGCCGAGTTCAAACAAGTGTTAAGAGCTGAAGAGGTTGAGGATTTGTTCACCCAATACGAGGCATTTGATCTGACTCTTAAGGGCACTGCCTTAGCTTGGTTTCAACCACTGAGTAGTCGCAACTATCGCGATATAGGTCAACTGCTCATTGTAGAATTTCCCAAGAGTGGTATCAGGCATAACACATCATCCTTGATACACAGTTTCAAGCAGACACCCCAAGAAACAGTACGACTAGCAGGTAGAAGGTTCAGACAGTACCTAGAAAGATGCCCTACTCCAGAGTTACCCACACCAGCTAAACAAGTGGCTTTGTTCCTAGATGGCTTACTGAGCACAAAGTTAAGATCATATGTGTACTTGAAAGAGCCTAGATCCATAGAAGAGTGTGTGCGGACGTGCATTGACATAGAAGATAACTTGGGTGAGGAGTTAGGATTGTCCAAACTCTATAAGGATTCAGATAGTTCTACTAGTCATACTTCAAAAATCTCCACGGAAATAGAGGAGATAGCTGAGCAAGTTGCCAAGAAGCTGGGAGTCCAAAAGAAACAAACACAGAGAGTCACTCCATTGAATCGGTGTTATACTTGTGGAGGGGACCACATGGCTAATGTATGCCCATTGCACAACCAGAACATGAGAGAAAGGAATGCTCCATATTGCACTATTGAGAGAAAATATACGAACCACACAGCTCAAGATTGTCCCTATAATAGGCAGGCTGTTAGACAGAATTATCAACAACCTTACCAACCAGGTAGGTATCAAAACCAATACCAACAGCCATATTATAGACCACAACAACAATATCAGGCACAATATAGGCCACAACCAGTCTTGGGAAACCAACCACCAGCTCCTGCCAACGTGATTCCAGTCAAATATGCTGTGGAAGAGGAAAATCCAAATAGAGCATTGGTGCCACTAACCCCATTGATACCAGAAAATGACTCTCATGCTCATAGTTCAGACTACTCCCATGAAGGTAGTCCACATGCTTATTACACAGAGTCACCTGAACATAGTGAGATTTATCCGTATCAATATGAGGCACCACCTATGGAACAAAATTGGGAGCCTGAATACTCCAGTGTCATGTACACAAATCCTAACCTTAGGCCCCAAGTGAGACAAATGAGACCACAAGCCCCTAGAGGATCTTGTTTCAGATGTCAAGGTGACCATTTCATTCGTGACTATCCCCACCCACCATCTCCGAGTGAAGGACAGGCTATCACAATACAGGATTTTTGTCCTGATTGTGGGAAAGACCATCTCCCCAAAGATTGTCCAAGAAACCCCTCTAGTGCACCCAAGATTACACCCATTAATGTGGTAGGCTTAGTGGCAGATTCAAGTTCAAGTAGTAGCAATGTGGCTCCTATACAAGCTGTCACTAGAGCACAAGCCTTAAAATAGGATAAACCAGCAGAACAATCAGAGTCGAGTGAATCAGGAGAGCCTAGTAAGAGGAAAACAAGAACATGGAAGGATACCAGAGAGAAGGCCAATCGCAAGTGGAATAAAAGGTTATCGAAACTAGAAGAGAGCTTAAAAGAAGCGAAAACAAAAATAGAAGACATTGCATCTCAAAGCCCCTCGCATGCTGAAACTCCATCCACTCCACCTCATCCCACCCCACCACCCATTGTAAATAGGCCGCAATCAGGGTCTGTTCTTGTAGATCCAACCCCAGAAGGCTTGGACATGATGTTCAAGGCCTACCAGGCTCGTCTTCAAGAAGCGCCAACAACTGCAAATCTAGACAAGAGTTACCCTAGAGCGGATTTAGAGATTGAACGAATGAAAATGTGCATGAAAATGGTAGAACAAGCTCAAGCTATACTTGAGACTAGTCAAAAGTTCAATCAGACAAACTCTGTCAAACTAGATTTGCATTTCCAAGGGTTACTAGAAAGATTAGAGTAGTTGGTAAACAAACCACAAGTTTCTTTACCTCCACAGGCTCAACTAGTTATTGAGAGAGGAAGCTCACCACCAATGGGAGCTTATGTTCCTAATTCCACAGATGCTGGAATCCCTCCTTCAATTCAACAGCACTCTCAAGAGTTCTTGCGGGAAATACAAGAAGAGAAATGGGCCAAGGAGAAGGGTAACTCCCCTCCTATTCCTGAGATTGATGATCTTCATGATCAATTTCCCCAAGACATTCCATCTATTTATGGAGATGAAGCAGAACAACAAGAAGACGAAAGATTAGATTTTGAATCTAACACCCTAGAAGAATTGCCTCAATTTCCAGGCCCATGGGAATCTGAATCTCTCTAGATTAGAGCTCCCACAATACTAGTAAGAAATGAAGACTCAGTGGTTCCAAGGAACACAGATGTCGTGAAGAACACTAAGGTTCAGTGTCATCTCACTGTAGAAGAGCTGCTCAAAGCAAAACCTGAGCTATGGAATCATGTGAAGGATCAGGTTCCAGAACTTGATTCCAACATGCCAAAAGCAGGCTCTAAGCAAAGGGTACCAGAGATACCTCTAGACAAAATAGGGGACATGTGTGAGGGTGAAGAAGGTTATACTTATCTTCCAATCACCTACCAAGGTTACACAACCAAAGCAATCATAGATTCAAGTGCTGGTGTTGCCATTGCGACCACCTCTTTGTGGAAGCAATGGGGCAAACCCACATTAAGACCAACTAGAATGAAGCTTCAAATGGCTGACGGCCATTTTGAAAGACCTCTAGGATTGCTCGAAGGGATAACTCTAACCACTTGTGGTGTAGAGTTTGAGCACACATTTGCTATATGTGACTTTGAGAAAAATAATGTTTATGAGATGATCCTAGGAAGACCCTTCCTACGACAATTGCAAATAGTACAGGATTGGGGAACCAACTCCTTGTACTTACAACACTTAGGGGTCACCACCAAGGTCAATTTGAAGGATTACTCCTTCAGAGATGTACCACCCCTATAGTGGAATCCTATCCACAAAGCGAAAGAAGATTCCATCTCTATGCATTCTAAAAGTTCACCAGATCCATCATGGTTGCATGAAGATACTCATTTGTGGATGTGCAAGGTCGCAGAGGAAGAGGAAAAATGCTTGAAGGCAAGAGAAGAAGGAACTTCGCCAGGAGATAGACCAGTTAGAGACCCAGCCTACACACCGATGATCTTTCCAGATGAGGAGTTTGAGCCTCATGGCTGGCCAGAAATCTTAGCCACCATGGACATTGCTGTCAATGAAGAACAATGGACACCTCATTGTGATGAGGAGGGTTATGATATCTTAGTGTTCATGTGTCAACCCTTGCTAGAAGAATGTGACCCTAGTGATGTCATAGAAGAAGAAGAGAATGACGATGATATAGAGTCCATTGTGATGGATAGTTGCTTTAACTCAGAGCAGCACTATCTAGAAGATATAGGAGTGTTCACCCAGAAAGAAGAGGAACCTCTCACAAGTATTAAAACGGTAAATTCAAAGGATGGAAGTGAGAGCAGTCTAAAGAAAAAGAAAAGAAAAGCAGTGAAACAAGAAGAGGAGGAATCATTGTTTGAAGTTCCAAAAAACGTCAAGAAATATGAAGTTGACGACCGCAAAATTTTGGTACGAATGCCTAAGAGAGAGGCCATCATAGGAGAATCATATGATAATAAAGAAAAGACCAAGAAGATTGTAGTGACCATCGAAGAGAACGAAGAGAGATGCACATATATAGGAGATGACCTTTGTGGATGTGTTTGCATGTCACTATAGAGACTTGAAAGGGGTAGATCCAAGAATTTGCTCTCATACTATCCCCATGACTGCTGATGCCAAGCCCACCAAACAGAAGCCCTACACATATAATGATACCTATGCAGCCAAAATAAAAGAAGAAATTGATAGGTTGATTGAAGCTGGATTCATCTATGAGATTGAGCATACTGAATGGGTGTCCCCATTGTAGTGGTGCCCAAGAAGAACGGAAAGTTACGAGTGTGTATTAACCTTAAAAAAGTTAATGTCGCTACGATCAGAGATAGTTATCCACTTCCAATCACGGAACATCTATTGGAGCGTGTTGCAGGCAAGGAAGTTTATAGATTCCTTGATGGATTTTCAGGTTACAATCAAGTAGCCATTGCCCTAGAAGATCAACACAAAACAACTTTTGCTACAGAGTGGGGAATCTTTGCATTTTGTCTGATGCCATTTGGGCTCACAAATGCACCTGCAACATTCCAAAGGCTCATGTGTCATGTTTTCAAAGAGTTCTTGCGAAAGATCTTAGAAGTATATGTGGATGATTTATGTGCTCATTCCCAAGAAAGAAGATTTCCCATCCCTGAGCTCAGACAAATCTTCAACAAGTGTAGAGAATATCGGGTGTGTCTGAACCTAGAAAAGTGTGTGTTCATGGTGCGTCAAGGTAAGATCTTAGGTCATTATGTTTGTAAGAATGGAATCTCAATAGATGAAGATAAGGTACGAGCCATAGCAGAGCTGCCAAGGCCAAGGAATGTTAAGGAGGTACAAACCTTTATGGGCCATTGTGGATATTACCGTAGGTTTATCCACATGTACGCGATCATAGCTAGACCCCTTTATGCCTTGTTGTCTAATTTTGAGTGGAACGATGAATGCGAGAATTCTTTCAATGAACTGAAGAAACGTTTGTGCACAGCACCAATACTGACCACTCCTGATTGGAATAAGCCATTCCATGTCCATGTGGATGCATCCAATCATGCCATAGGATGTGTGCTAGCACAACCCATAGGTGAAGGGAATTTAGATTTGCCCATAGCATATGCTAGTAGACAACTAAACCCAGCCAAAAGAAATTATACCACAACCGAGCGAGAAGGGTTAGACATGGTATATGCTGTGAAGAAGTTTAGACACTATTTATTGGCCAACAAGTTCAAGTTTTTCATTGATCATCAAGCTTTGTTATATTTGGTCAATAAACCTTGCAATACTGGATGCTTAGTAAGATGGTTCCTCTTACTAATGGAGTATGACTTTGAAGTTGTTGTCAGGAAAGGTAAAACCCACCTTCGGGCAGACCACCTTTCTCGCATCACTTCAGGAGAGTCACCACAAGGAGTGTCCGATGAATTACCCGATGCTTATCTGTTCAATTTAGAAGTTGTTCCTAAATGGGAAAATAAGTTGGTACCAGTCCTAACCTTCGGCCCTGCAAATAAGAATGTGAAAACATCGCAAGAAGAAATTGTAAAATCACAAAAATATCACATATTGGCAGAAAGCATGTACAAACAAGACACTGAGGGTGTATTAGCTTGTTGTGTTGAGGACGATGAACATAGTAGTTGGTTCCAGCAAGCTCATGAAGGATTGCTAGGAAATCACTATTCTAAACAACGAACATTGCAGAATCCGAAGCGTTTAGGAGTGTATTGGCCTAGCATGGACAAAGAAATACATGAGTGGATTAAGAATTGTCCAAGGTGTAGAGAGAGACCCCCAATGGAGCATGCGACCCTTTATCAAATGTCATTAATTCCAGATTGGAGTGCTCCATTGGTAGAGTTTATGAGGTCGAGAAGGTTTCCCAAAGAGGCTAGTCTAGCAAGAAGACGAAGCATGGAGCAAGAGGCTCAAGGCTATGCCTTAGTAGGAGAGAACCTATACCGAAGAGGCAAAGATGGTTACTTAAGATTGTGCGTTCATGAATCAGACTATTTAAAGGTCTTAGAGACTGCACACAGTGGTGTTGCAGGTGGACATTTTGGTCCTGACCGAGTGATCAAGACCATTCTATTCTCAGGACTTTGGTGGCCCACTCTTCATATGGATGCACATACCTATGTGAAGAAATGTGACACATGCCAACGTGCACAATATCCAGTTAGAAAAGACGAGATGCCTTTGAGGCCAATGATGGGAGGGCGTGCATTTTCGAAGTGGGGCATAGACTTCATAGGCCCTATTAACCCCCCAGCTAGAAACTCCCATGCAGAGTACATCATTGTAGCCACAGATTGCCTTACAAAGTGGGTAGAAGTCAAAGCCACAACAAAGAATGATGCTCAGAGTATGGCTAAGTTCTTATTCGAGAATGTGTTCACGAGATATGGGCTACCAATAGAGTTAGTGAGCGATAGAGGCACACACTTCTTGAATGAGGTCATTTAAAATCTTCTCCAAGAATTCTTGGTGATACATAAGAAGTCTGCCCCCTATCACCCACAAGCTAATGGACAAGCCGAGAGCACCAATAAGATCCTCTGTAATGTATTGACAAAACTGGTAAATAATAAACGCTCTGATTGGGACAAACAACTTCATCATGCTGTTTGGGCTTATTGAGTTGCCTACAAAACGGTACTCAACGCCACCCCATTTTAGATGGTCTTCGGACAGAACGCTGTGCTACCATTAGATTTCTTAATCCCTGCCTTAAAAGTAGCACAAGAGTATGAGTGGAATGGACATGAATTGTCATCTAGGATCTTTGATCTAGAACGCTTAGGTGAGACAAGGCTACGAGCGGCTGCAGGCATCTACGCTGCAAAGAAAAGGCAAAAGGCATACTTCGATGCACACATTAAGGATAAGGGACTGAAACAGAGAGATCTAGTGTTGGTTTACACACTAAAACAACATGCCCGTAAGTTGGAAAAACGAGGATATGGACCCATGATCATTAACAGAATTTCCACTAGCGGCGCGGTTCAATTGGCTACTTTAGAAGGTGATATCTTGCCAAACTATATTAGTGGTTGTAGGGTCAAGTTATATCAAGAACCTCTTAGAGAGGACATGCTAATGAGACTCAACACTGCTAAGAAACGAAAAAAAGAAGAGTTAAGAGTGAGAGAAGAAGCACAGGCAGAGGCCAGAGAGCGTATTAGGCGAAATAAGTTAAGGCGATTAGGCCTAGATGTCAACTCAAAAGCCCCAAAATATCACATGGATATGTGCCAAAAGTCAGGCATAGTGACTTCTCAAGTCATTGACCGAAGACCCTTTGTGACCATAGAGATAGGACAAGGGTAGGGTGCAAGGACGGTGAAAGCATTGATTGACTCAGGTGCAGCGAGTAGTGCAGTTAGACTTTCCTACTGCCAAGACTTGCAGTTGAACATCAATCCCATAGAAGCTTATCTCATAGGATTGGGAGGTGTGGAAACCCCTTGTTTGGGCGAGGTGGAACTTCCCATCTACCTGCAAGATGTTCCAATGAAAGTCAAAGTGCTAGTGTGTCAAGATGAGAACCTTACAGAACCACTTGTCTTAGGACAAGATTGGATTTATGACAATGCAGTCAACTTAAACCTAAGAAGTCAAATTCTTCAAGTTTGGGTATATGAACAATGCATTACATTAGAATTAGAGAACTGCATGCTCCCAGATCATGGCACCACACACTCTCTTAGCTCTTCTAAGACATATCATATGGAAGAAGATGTTGTATGTGTCAAAAGCTCTATGATGCAAAAGGAGTCAATCGTGGAAGAACAGGTTCGAAGGCGGGTGGATCTTTCTTCTTCTCCAAAGAATCAAGTAGCCACACTAGTAAGTCCACCACAGAGGCAAACACAACCGATCACGACAATTGCTACATCAAACAGAAAGACACCATTCGATAAGAAAGTAGTTCCGAGCATGACGCAGATCTGGGTACGCAAAGGAGAGAAACCACCAGCCTTGCCCCCACAAATCCCATCCAGGCAAGCCAACCAAGTCAGAAGACGAAGGAAGCAGCTCAGACAAGCTCAATCACAAGGTATCCAACAAGTTTGGGTGCCTAAGAAATTAGCTGCAGCCCAACAAGGGCGATTACAGATGTGGGCACCTAAGAAGCTCTTACATCTACAATAACCTATGTTCTCCCACATGCAAAAGGTCTCAACAAAGAAGCCAAAAAGAGAAGAGGGTAAGAACCACGTACAGAGACCGAAAGAAGATCAAATCAGCTCTTCAACAATAGTAGGAAGACGTGCAAAAAGGATATGGGTTTGGAAGCCAAAAGTACAAGTAGCCTCCATCGAACCAAAGCGCCAACCACACTGGATACCACAGTTATGAACGCATCCAAAGAGGAAGACGCCTAAAGTAATCTCTACAGTGCCGAAGGCTGTTCTAAAATGGATCCCTATAAAGAGGAAGGAACAGTGGTCATCTCGAGATCCAATGGATACCTCCAACAAAGATGACACCAACATCTACAAGTGACATCAGGCCCCGACGAGCGACAACCATGTGCTCCTTGCACAACCTTGTCTTTTGCACCATTCAGGTCATGCATTTCTAAAGTATGCATTATATAGGGCCACATTACATGGCCGTGCATAGACACACTTGAGAATCCGAAGCACAAGAGCACATTGACATATGTCAAAGATTTTTATTGATTGATACTAAAATCTGTCCTCTTGTTTGGTGATATTGTTCCAAAAAAACAAAAAAAAAAAGAGAGAAAAAGAAAAAAAGAAAGAGAGGAAGAACTTGTTCCCAGGTTTCGCTCATGGAACATGAATGAGTCATGCTTAGTTGAAGATTGAACCATCAATTACTGGGCATTTATCAGTTTGGATAGAAGTGTGTCTCAGCTAGCAGATGATGTAATTGCTGCCTTATCTGGTAGATGTCAAGAACTTAGCATGAACATGGCATCCACACCTATGGTTTCCCCTTACCATGGTGGAAGTGAAGATCTTGAAGGTCCACAACTTGAGTGATGCTTAACTACTGTATGTATGAAAGCATCCAAGGAGATATTTGCAAGAGTTTGTTTGGTACCTCGAAAATCCTTGTCTGTATACTAGATGAGCAGACTCCTGCTTATGGTGAACTAAAGAGAATATGTGAAACTATGCTTGGTGTAGTTACCCAATGTTGTTTGTCAAAGAATATAAAGAAATTCAATTCTCAGTATTTGGCAAACATTGCTTTGAAACGAGAAGATAGAACCAAGCACTCAAAACACTTTTCGGTGGACCAGCAACATGGACATTCATCGCCAATGTTCCATCACAAATGCCGGGTAACATGAAGAGACAGACATCAATCAACCCTTCACCACGGTAAGTATCTTTACTCTGGCAACACCATAACCATGATAGATTAGGAAACCTCTTCGTCAGCATACCCTTGAGCACTTAGCTCAAGACCCGCAATTTTTGCACCATACTTCTTCCAATGCATTTTCCAAGTAAGCATGTGTAGGGCTACATTACAAGGCCGTGCACAAGGCACATATTTTTTTCAACCCATGCACAAACACACTTACCCATCATTCATTATGGGTTATGAGTAGTTGGCATGACTGCTCTCAACAACATCTTTGGAAGAGCTAGCGGACGTCATGGGAACAACATCCATATCTCGGAAGCAAATTGAAGCCAGTAGTTGCTCCAAATCAATCTTGACAACCTCTTTTGAGCAACTTGCAGTTTTGAAAGCTCACAATGACACATTCTTGTTGGAATCCAAGGAACAAGCTCATACAAAGGATGGACACCACCTCTCAAAGCACTACATGGAACAACCCTTACAACAAGGGTCTGTCAGGGACGACAGACTCGAGAGGGGGGGGGAGTGTTGGAACTCAAGGTCAAGCATAAAACATGGAAGCACATCAAAGAAGTGGAAATAGAAGAAGAGGGAGCAAGTAGGGAGCTCCAATAAGTGTATGTCAAATTTTCAGAAGAATCCCCTACAAAAATAGTGATTTTCATCACTAAAAACCATTGTAAATACCATTATCTATTTTTATAACTCCATTTTGTTCAAGCCGAGGAGTCCTCGAGCTTGAGGAGTATTAGAAGTACCATCGTACCAATTTTCATAATTTTTAGACTTTGTTTGAGCCCTCAAATAAGCCCTGGAACCTAATTTTTAACTAGGCCAGACACTAGATCTGGACAGGGCCAGAACTAGTCAAAAAACTATAAAAAGAGCTAGAGAGCTCATTTTTGGGGGTTGGCTTGTTAGAGAATAGAGCTTTTGTAAGAGAAATCTTTTGCAATCTAAGCTTTCCATTGTTCCTCTCTTTGATCTTACTTTGTGCGCGCATGTGTGTATGTGTGTGCATGTTTGTGTGCTTTCACTCACGCACTTGTGCCTTCACTTGCTCGTGGTCTTCATACCGGTCCTCACGTCTCCGCGGATTGACAAGTAAAGGAGGTGGTGCTTACGCTTGAGCTACAATCATCAATGAAAGTCACAAAGTAAAGGTAATTCCCAAAAGAGGGTGTCTGCATAGGACCACAGACATCGCTATGTATAAGCTGCAATTTCTGCGTAGCCCGAACTGAACCATCTTTTGGAAAGGAGGAATGCTGCATTTTGCCCAGAATACAGCCTTCACATACATGTTTTCCAGGTGCCTCAAGCTTGGGCAAAGAAGACACCATATCAGATTTCTACAGGTGTAGCAAACTAGCAAAATTCAGATGACCAAAGCATGCATGCCAAAGCTTTGCATCTGACATAGCCTGAGAATCATGAACTGCAGATGCCGAATTTTTCACAGATCTTTCATAGTCTATGAGCTTATAGATCCCACGACATAAAATGCCAGAAGCAATAATCACATCTCCATTTGATAGATCATGAATTGTACACCTGTCATCAACGAATTTCACAACCAAGCCAATCTTGGCTAATGCAGAAGCTGATAACAGATTCTTCTGGATCCCTGGCACAAATAAAGCATGTGACAAGGTGAAAGAACTACCATCAGCAGTAGTCAGAATGATCTTACCAACTCCCATAACATGATAAGAGGAGTTGTTAGCGCATGTGACAGTATTCCCTGTAGGGGCAGGCTCGAGTGAAGAGAAGATACTTCTCTGCGAGATAATATGTTTGGTCGCCCCATTGTCAAAGTACCAAACATCTGCGTCCACTGCAGACATGCAGTGCTCATGAGAAGATGGGTCAAAACTGCAAACAGTAGTAAATGCCGATTCTTCTTCCTGCAGAAGATTAGCAGACTCTATTTTTGGTGTAGAGGCTTCTGCAACAACCACTCCAACCTCCTTTCGCTTTGCCTCTTTTGCAGCCAGTTTTGGACAGTTCTTTATGATATGATCATTCCCTTTACAGTACTTGCAAAACAATTTCTGCTTTTTTGATTTCTTCTCATCTTTATCGTGGTTCTTCGAATGTGCAACATTTGCAGATTTCTGCTTACTAGTAGAAGAGCTCCATTTTCCTTTGCCCTTCTGACTAGCCAGGAAAGCTTGATTTGCAACACGCATAATGGACCAGTTTTGCCTGGACTGATCTTCCTGCAACAGAACAGAGACTAACTCCTCAAATGATAGGGCATTCGGATTGCCTTTCATCATTAACCGAATAGTAGAAGCAAAACTCTGATATGAATCAGGAAGACCATTCAGAACGGTCTGCACAAGTGTGAGCTATCTGGTATAACCTCATCAGCAAAAATCAATTGTTCCTTTAAATCTTTGATGTTCGTTAGGAAACTGTCCATAGAATCACCTTCATTCATGTGCTCACTCTCCAACTGTTTTCAGAGGTAAGCAACACGAGCCTCATTCCTAGCTTGGTACAATGTGATAAGTGTATCCCAAGCATCCCTAGTTGTTCTACAAGAGCGAATATGAGGAATAATGGCACGTTTGATAGACAAAGCTATCCATGCATGTGCCTGGGCATCTCTACCATCCCAACGAATTTGCTCTGCAGTAGGTGCAATACAAACAGCAGCACGAACAGGAATCTGCGGAATATCATCTTCGACACCATCTTCATCAGCTCTAGCACCTGTATTTGCAGTATCTGTCATTACAGGTGTAACGACGTCTTTCAACACCCTGCACAATGTTCCATAATCCTTTTGCAACCAAAACATGTCGCATCATATAAGCCCATAATGGGTAGTTGGTACCATCCAGCTTATCCTCAACAGCCAACATACAGAATACATCACTGCTTTCAGCCATGGCCGGTGACTCAAATACCTTGATGCAGAAAATTGACTCTATCTCAAAAAGTTGAATAGAACTGCCCATACGAGTTCTACTAGACCTCTAACAAACTTTTTTTAACTGGCAAACAGAAACTTGTATATACCTTTGGCATAAAAAGACGAAATAGCATGCACTCGCACTGTGATAGTGCGTTCGGAGGCCAAAGAGCTCAAATCGCGATTTTGGCACCACACAGCAAAGTTGTTTTGATCTCAGAAACACGCTGAGTATGCTCACCAACATTCGTGCGATTCTGAGACTACAAATGGAGGAGTGTCGATGGCGCCCTAGATGAAGCGACGACCTACTCTGATACCAATTGTTGGAATTAGACGTCTACAGAAGCACGCAAACAGCACAAGGAAGAAGAAGAAGCTTGGAGCTCAAACACACAATAGTGAATGTATTACTAGAGAATGTACAAAGATAAGTAGCCCATTAGGGCAATAGGCATATATACAAGCCGGGGGAAAAAAACCTCCTAAAGAGGGATAAAAGTGCCCCGGCGGTCCTAGTGTGTTCACAAACATCACTACCTAAATATATCAACAGAAATAAAGAATGTTCAATCTGATAATGAAAATGCGAATCAAGACATACTAAATTGTACATTAATTAAAGATAGAAATAATATGATTAAATATCTCAAGGAATTGTACAATAATTATGAGCCTAAGTCAATTTTTTGGTACACAAAATAAAGAAGCCTCTGAGGGCATTATACCAATTATGATATTCTCGATGTTCCCTTACCATATCTTTGTGAATATATAAAAGCATATAAAAAACATATACTCAATAAAGAGCCTAATCAATATATGGAATATTCATATAGCCACTTTGTCCTTACCAAGGAATTCCTTCATAAAGTAGACCCTAGGTGGAGAAGAAAGTTTTTAGTAGATCAGAAAGAATACAATCATATGTGGACAAACGCACCTATTAGCTTAAGGCTCAATCTAGCATATTGTCCATGCTCATAAAGGCGAAATTGGCTTGATTGAGAAAGAAGGAGAAGTGGGCAAATTCTCAAGACATTACTAAATCTTGCCAAATTAGCAAGTCCAAAGGATGGCCAACCAAATCCTACATGTCAAATATGCATGACGTGATTGATGTATAAGACTATGCATAACACAAATTAGAGTTTTAAAACTAATTGAGGCATTCTTGGAAAGCTTCTTAAATATCAATATAACAACGATGAACTTTATGGGATTTCATATAAGAAAAAATACATTGTTTTTGGACATGATTGAAGCAGCACATAGGAAGTATTTAATGGATTACTTCACCCTAAAAATATTTATGTGGAGCATATATCTTTAGAAATTTGTAGGTGCTTTTACTATAGTATTTTTTGAATTGGAATTAGGGATTTTTGGGGCAGTCTCTTTGTGACGTAAGCTGATTATAATAGCTTATAAAAACATTCTTTTGAAATAACATAGTCGAAATACTACGGATGCCCTATAAGCATCAATAAGCTAGAGAAAAGAAATCGTAGACATTATCTATGACATGAACTCTAAGGAAAGATAGAAATACATAAAGCTTCAACAAGTGTACAAAAAAAAAAAAAAACACTAAAACAGGATAGCTAAAGCTTGTACAAAAATCTGAGGAGGACATGAAAAGTATTGATATATTCCAATAGTGATGTGTGAACACACGTAGGACCACTCGAACACTTTTTTCCCTCTTTAGTGGTCCTACGTGTGTTCACACACATCACTATTGGACATTCAGTTGGTAATACATTCAATATTATGTGTGTGGCACAAGCTTCTTCTTCCTCCTTGTGATGTTCATGTGCTTTTGAAGACATCAAACTACAACAGTTGCTATCAAAGTAAGTCATCACTTCATCTAGGGCATCGTGGACATCCATCTAATCATAGTCTCCAAATCACACAAAATTTGGTGATCATACTCAAGGTGATTAGGAGTCCTCTAAATGACTATCGCAACACCTATGCAGGAAATTTCATCCTTTTGTGTCGAACATTATATACAAGTTTTGGCTCGCCAATACAAGCACCTCAAAGTTTGCTACAAATCTAGCAGAGCTTGACAGGGTAGTTCTGTTCAACATTTTGAGATACAATCATTTTTTTTCATCAGGGTATTTTTGTACGTGGTCATTGATGAAAGCAGTGATGTATTCCATATGTTGGATGTTGAGGAAAAGTTGGATGGTAAGAATTACCCATTCTGGGTATTTTGTCACAAAAGGTCTAACGAATATTGTGCAAAGGTGTTGAAAAATTACCTACTACACCTACGAATATAATTATTGAAGGTGATGTAGATGGTGTTGAAGATGAGGATCTTCAAATTTGTGTTCCTGTTGCAGTTCCTACTATAGTATTGCTGAGAAAATTTGTTGGGATGGTAGAGATGCTCAAACACATGCATTGATAGCCTTGTCTATGAAAAATGCCATTATCCCTAATATTCACTCTTCCAAGACACCAAATGATGGTTGAGATACACTTACCACTTTGTACTAGGCAAGAAATGAGGTTCGTGATGCTTACCTCCGAAAATAGTTCAAGAGTGAGCACATGAATGAAGGAGATTCTATGGAAACTTTTTTATGAAAAAGATCAAAGATTTGAAGGAACAATTGATTTCTACTGATAAAGTCTTACTAGAGAGTTCACTTGTGCAAACTATTCTGAAGGGTGTTCTAGATTCATATAAGAGTTTTGCTTCTACTCTTTGATAGATGATGAAAAGCAATCCAAATGGCTTAACATTTGAGGAGCTGGTCTCTGTTTTGTTGCAAGAAGAATATTCTAGTCAGAACAACTTCATTACGTTTGTTGTAGTTCAGGCCTTCCTAGCTAGGTAGAAGGGCAAAGTTAAATGGAGCTCGTCTACTCGTAAATAAAAATCTACTAGTTCTGCATAATCAAAGAAGGATAAGAAAGATGAGAATAAAACATAAAAGAAGATATGGTTTTGAAAATATTGTAAAGGAAATGATCATGTCATAAAGAGTTGTCCAAAATTGGCTGCAGAAGAGGTAAAGAAGAAAGACGCTAGAATGGTTGTTATAGAGGCCTCTACACCTAAAACAAATTTTGCTAATCTTGTGTAGAATGAAGAATGGGCATTTACTGATGTTTATAGTTATGACCCATCTTCTCATGATCATTATATTTCTCCAATACACTCAAATGTTTGGTACTTTGATAGTGGGGCAACCAAATGTATTAGTTCGCAACAAAATTTCTTCACTTCTCTTGAGCTTTCCCTTACAAGGAATACTATCACATGTGCAAATAAATCCTGTGATCCTATCATGGGAATTAGTAAGATCATTGTGACTACTACTGATGGTAGTTCTTTTACATGTTGAGATGCTTTATTTACGCCAAGAATTAAGAGAAATTTGTGATAAGCTTTAGCATTAGCAAAGACCCACTTGGTTGTCAAATCTATTGATTACAAATGTGTAGTTCATGATCTCTAAAATGGCAATGTAATTATTGTTTCTTGCATTTTATGTCCTGGACTCTAAAAGCTCATAAATTATGCAAAATATCTGAATGATTGAGCATATGCACTTCAAGACTCTCAGCCTATGTCAGACACAAAGCTTTGGCATGTAGGCTTTGGTCATTTGACGTATGCTATTTTTCTACGCCTATAAAAATCTCAAATGGTGTCCTCTTTACTCGAAAATGAGGTACCTTGTAAACATGATTGCGAAGGCTATATTTTGGGCAAAATGCATGGTTCCCCCTTCTCAAAAGATGGCTATGTTTCAGCTACTTAGAAATTATAGTTTATTCAAAGTGATGTTTGTGGTCCTATGTAGACACCTTCCTTTGGGAACTACCTTTACTTGGTGACTTGCATTGATAACCTTTCCAAGCAAGCATGGGTGCATCCATTGCAATCAAATTTTGGCATATTTATGTGCTCCAAAAAGTTTCTGGTTTTGGCTAAAAATCTATAAGCATGTAAAATGGGCACCCTCTATTTTTTTTTGGGGGGGGGATATATGTCTTCTGATTTTAATGCATTTCTAGATGAATGTGAGATAAAACATTACTATAAATTGCCGTATACACCTCAATAGGATGAAGTTGCTAAAAGAAAGAATGGATCACTCAATAGAGAACGTGAGGTGTATGGGGAAAAGCCAAAGTTTACCACATGGCTTATGGCTTGAGGCTCTTATGTGTGCACCTTATGTACTTAATAGGTGTCTAACCAAAGAAGTACATTCTATCACTCCATATGAGGCTTTGCATGGTCGCAAGCAATTAATTGCTTATGTGTGTGTCTTTGGTTCTCTAGCATATGCATTAGTGCCTGATTAATAATGTCAAAAATTAGATTTTAAAGTAGTGAAACATACTTTCTGTTGGGTATAGCTATAAAAGCAAAGGATATAGTCTGTATAAACCACAAATTAACACATTTTGGTTAGCCGTGATTTTGCTTTTTTGAAAGATGCAATTCAGCCATTACTTTCATGAACTAAGTAGACATCACTTAGCTCCAAAGATGTTTATGGCACTTTGCTACCTCTTTTTACAGGTGGACAACCTAATGTTGGTCTGAATGAGGAAATTCTTAGTCTTTACAAGTTCCACATGATGGTGTAGATCATTCCATTTCTGATGCAGATATACATGATGCACTTGTTGATGAGAGAGCAGATATAGAAGAGGAGACAAAAGCTATGCCAAAATGGCTATTACAAAGTTTTTGAGATAGAAAATTTGATGCATCTCTCTCATATTGTACTCATTGAGGCTCTTATAGTGATTTGATTGCATCAGATTTCTATGCTATGGCTGTATCTAGTCTTTGTGATGAGGATGAGTCTGTTTTGTTTGATGAAGCATAGAATTCAAAAAATTGGATGGCTGCTATGCAATCGAAATATGATGTTATTATGAAGAATGGTACCTTATCTTT
This sequence comes from Ceratopteris richardii, assembly GCA_020310875.1. NCBI lineage: Eukaryota > Viridiplantae > Streptophyta > Polypodiopsida > Polypodiales > Pteridaceae > Ceratopteris > Ceratopteris richardii. The sequence continues at coordinate 4,130,987 of CM035441.1, read as the reverse complement.
ATGTGATTTGCCTCTTGGTAAGAATGCCATTGGCACTAAGTGGTTATACAAGATGAAGCCTAAGCATGATGTTATAGTTGAAAGGTATAAGGTTCAGTTTGTTGCAAAAGGTTATGCTCAAGAAAGAGGCATTGATTTTGATGAAAGCTTGCTCCCACATGCCGAATGAATATTGTTCCTAGCATCTATGCACTTGTAGCTCATTATGGTTAGAATGAACATCAGCTAGAAATTAAAATTTCATTCATGAATGGTGACTTACACGAATAAGTGTATGTTTTTCAACTTCATGGTTTTGTGTAGAGAGGGCTTGAAAACAAAGTGTGCAAGTTGAAAAAGGCATTATATGGTTGGAGGCAAGGTCCACGTACTTGTGAAATGATACATTCCTACTTGATTAGAGATGGTTTTGAGAAGAGTCAAACTAAGAGCACCTTATATGTTAAGCGTGCAAATGATGTGTTTTCTATCATTGTTATCTATGTTGATGACATGTTGCTCACTAGTCCTAATGAGAAGCACATTGCTTATTTTAAGGCTTATTTGCATGCCTCATTTGAGATTTCCAAATTGGGGTATTTGCATCATTATTTGGGCATTGAGTTTATGTAAGTTGATGGCGGAATAGATTTGTGTCAAACAAAATATATTGAAACATTATTGTAGTGTTTTTTCTTTGAAGACTACAAGATTTCCACTCCTATGGAGATAAGTTTTAGATTCATTCTTCATGATACTGGTGATCCTTTTGATGTTGTTATCTATCAAGAATTTATTGGATGCTTGATTTACTTATGCATAGCTCAACCTAATATTCAGTCTGCTATCTCACAAATGAGCAAGTTTATGCATGGCCTAGATGTCAACCATTGGGATGTGGTTAAGTGCATGTTCCGCTACTGGAGTGGTACTTGGCTACTTGGATTGGTTTATCCCAAGGGGGGGATCACTAATACCATATTTACATGCTTTTTTTAAGTCGAACTAGGCTAGTTGCTATGACACTCATGTGTCCACCAATGGTTTTTTCTTCATGCTTGATAGCTCTTGCATATCTTGGTTTAGAAAGAAGTAGCCTACTATGGCCACTTCTAGTTGTGAGGCTAAGTATAGGGTAACTTTCATAGTGACTCTTGAGCATGTGTAGCTCAAACACCTTTTGGTTGATTTGAGTGTTAGTCAACTTTCAACCACCACCATCTTCACTAACAATATGAGCACATTGGCAGTTGCCAGGAACCCTATGTTCCATGCTTGCGCAAAGCACATGAGGTGCACTATCATTATGTTAGGGATAGTTTCTCTCCTGCAAAGATGACTTTGGCATATGTGCCCACACAAGAGAACATTGCGGACCTTTTCACAAAGGCTCTACCTATGGAGATGTTTGAAGCTTTTCACAAAGATTGGGGCTTACTTCCTTATGTGCATTGATTCCACATATCTTAGCACTTCCTTATACATGCATGCCAGCTCCTTGTTCATTGCATCACTCACATGAGGGATTTGTTGATATATTTTAGTAGTGATGTGTGCGAACACACTTAGGACTATCGGGGCACTTTTTTTTATCTTTGGGAGGTTTTTGTGCCCTAGCTTAAATAACACCTATAACCCTAATGGTTCATTTACCTTTGTGCATTCACTTGGTAATACATTTACTATCATGTGTTGTGGTCCAAGATTCTTCTTCTTCCTTGTTCTATTCTTGTGCTTTTGCAGACCTCAAACTCCAAAAGAAGGATTAGGAATGGGAGGTTGTTGAAGGAAGATTCCTAGCCCACTTGTATATTTGTACCTTTAGAGACTTTCTGCCTTGTATATATCCCAACAAGAATAGTTGGAAAGCTCTAAAGTTTGTAAAACTTAGGAGGAGTCTTCCTTAAGTTTTCATATAGTTATATATATATAACTTTAGGAACTCATCAAATAGTTAGATAATCAAAGTTAAGAAAGTAGTTCATTTTGGGATTAGTATTTAAGTAATGGTAAAGAGGAATTAGGGGACACAATGTCATTTGTATACTTCCTTATTTTAGAATATAGAGCTCCTTTTTTTACTATCATCTCATTCTTCACTATGATGCCTTTGTGTGATGACTCATGTGACTGGTAGTGTGAGTTTTGCTTGATCTATCATTTCTATATTGAGTTGATACTTGTATGGGACATCATTGATGCGTTTGTAAGTCTATTTGGAGATCTTTTCTTAGATTGGAGAAAGTTGTCCGATTCAAAGTGGTCGCATCATTGGGTTTTAGTCTAGATACATAAATTTCAAGATCCTATTTGATTATGCACGCAAAAGGGCATGGTGTGGGCAATTGAATCACTAAATTTGATGCTATATTCTTGGAGTTATAAGCATTCTAAGTTTCTAGCCATGAATACTCAAGACTTTGTGTTTCCTACTCACATCGTATTTTTAAATATTTGTTGATCTCATGCCAACTTTGGCTTACATCCTTTGTGCATGATTTATTTGTGCTTTATTGCATTAGGCCTGAAGTTACAATCGGGTTAACACATCTTTATACTGATAGTTTGAAGACTTTTCCTTTTCCTTAGAGGTTCAGTTAAGTCACTATTGCTACAATAGAACATATGTTCTATTAATGGAGTGGTGAAACACATACCAATAGAGGACTAATTACCATAGGGTCGATGGGAAGATTCCGAAACATTCACCACAAATCTTCTATTCCTAGCATGCTAGATGATATATTTTAGTCTCCATACACTATCAAAGTACCTACAATCATATGAGAATTAATCAGACTATCAAGAAGATTCGAATTTGTGATTCAAAAAAAGATACCTAAGTATTATGATTTGAAGTTTCATAAAAGAATTAGGAAAACCAAAATTGTGCGATAGATTTTTTGAAGAGCTGCTACAGACAAAGGCTCACTATGGAAAGCCAAAGAATTTCAACTCATCTTGGGCCAATATCAATTTCAAGATGCTAACGTACCAAGAGTAGAGTGGTTTGCAGAGTAGACTCTTATAGATAAAAACAAAGAATATAGAAAGGAGATGAGTGTAAATTTGTTTTCTTATCATATTAATAACACACTTTAACAACAATATTTAATAGAGGTGCACATATATCCATTACAACCATAGAGATATGGAGAGTATATAGGAAACCTTATTGGAGACCTAGAATTATGAAACTTCAATTTATAGATTGAAAATAAAAGATGCCAATAAGCCATGCTAGAAGGTGTAATACTTACCACATGCAATATGTTGAAGTGGACCATATCCCATGTATCAATCTAATTATTAAGGTTCATAAATTTGAGATAATCTTAGTAAGACCTTTTTTGCAAGGGCTAAGGTACTTTAGAATTCAAGAAATGATTCACTACCTCGAAGACTTTGAGTGACTTAAGAAAAGGATTATAGGTTTAGAGATGTTCCTCCATTTCAATGGAACTACATTCCCAAAAGTTACATAAAATTTCAGCACTCAATTCCAATAATAGTGATGCGTATGTGATGAATGAGGAAATATCCTTGTGGTCATGTAAAGTGATCAAGAGAGAAGAGAAATTAGTAGTGGATAGGTCATGTAGAACCACAAATAGAAACCTACAAGCAATAGATGATCATTCTTATGCATTTGAGAAGTTTATTGATAAAAACCTAAGCCACAATATTGGAGTCAAATCCTCCGTACCCGTGATAGTTTTTTTTAGTGAAGATAAAGGTGGATAGTACTTGATCAAGGATAGAATTTTTGAACACATCAGTAATGAGATATGGTTCTTGGATGAAATATGAACGAAAATGTTTACTAGTCATTTTCCTATATCAATACCTCACCCAAGCTGACTTACTTTGTGCTATCCAAACTAAGGTGAATTGTAGTAGAACTGATATGCTAAGAACTTATTCTTATGAGTTATTGTATGATTGTTTTCTAGAGATAGTACTACAGGTTGTGCATGACTATAGATAAATTAACTCTACTAGTAAATTAATATATTATAAGTATAGCTTTATCTTTTAGTACTCAAAGATGACCTCTTATTGAAACATCAATTCGCCTCTTAGGAGTGCATCATGCCAACATGGAAGAGCAAGAAACAAAGAGAAAACCTAGACGTTATGCATGCTCCAAACCTTGTCCTTAGGTTAGTCCTTTTACCTAGTCTCCCTTTGTATAAGCGTTATCTTCAAGTACTCAAAGATGAGCTCTTATTGAAACACCCAATCGTCAAACAGGAGTGGGTCATGCAATTGATCCATATCCTTTTATATTTCCTTCTCAAGAAGTGCTAGACTTTAACTTTTTGTTTTTCCTTTTAAGTATTGTTTATTATCACTCTAATACTACTTAATGTCTCCTTTAAATCAATTTCAAATCCTTGAATTATTGTATACTTATCATTGGCTTTTCTATACATGGGATTTTAATTCCATCTATTAATACATTGAAGGTAGGTCAATGAGTACTTATCTCTTCAAGTAGAAGTTAGGAACTCGCTAGCGAACAAAGGTTAAAATGTTAGTACACATATAGCCGAATCGTTTTTACATTTGAACTTATCTAAGCATCCTTTATTATATAATAACCATTTCTCATGTTTGTATCATGAGAGAAGGAGTCTCTCGTAGACATTGCAAATGTTCTTACATATCCGAAATGTAGAAATTATTCTGTAGAGTGTCGGCTACTTTTCTTGATATAAGAAACAATAAATTTATGGTCTCTAGGTAATCAAAATGTATCTTCTTTTCGCTTTGCTATACGCATATCCTCTGGACTAATATGCTCACTTATGACATCTCCGAAAATAAATTCAGCAGAGTCTCCTTTGTCCAATGTGAACATGAGCCAAGAAAAGCATCATAAATCTTTTCCAAAACCTAGAAACTAGGTGAAAAGCATCAAGAAAACACGTAGCATATGCAGAAATCACACTGATAGGAGGCCTCAATTTCATACATTCATCTTGTGTTTGTTGAACGAGGTCTTTCGAATATTTGCATCTTCGATTCTTCCACCTATCAACAAGGTATCTCCTGGATGTGTATACCTCAATTACAAAAGATCCCCACATCCCTTAGTTTTTTATTAAGGCAAGGGTTCAGCAAGGATATATATCCTCACAGGTGCATGAGTTGTCTAATTAAGGACCATCAGATCCATGCATACGTCTACCCATGTATCAATAGTGTAAACATAAGGTCTTCTACCAACATGCAATCGAAATGGAAGAGTGGAAATCAAACATGTATATGGTATATATAAAATTACTCTAAGATAGATTTCAATATAGTTCCACAGTCCGAAGTATATCTATTACTACTTTATTAGACTCCTTTGCATTGCCAATCTATTCTCAAAGTCCAAACTTCCTCTTCACCAAGGCTTTGCACTTGAGGAAATCTCACATACGCTTTTGAAGTGGAAAACTTTAGAAATTCTTTCGAGGCTCATTGAGTCCTATCCAAAACCTGATGGGGTTAAGATGACCGCAAGACTACTATCATTCAGATTGTATTACATGCCCACTTCATGGACATTATCTGGTTAACGAAAATGGGAATGTCTACACCACAGGCGGGCTACTTGGGTCCGACTGCTGGATGCTAGTCTTTCATTCGGATTGTAGGAGCTTCACGCTTGGATATGGATTCCTGTTTTGGTTCAATTCAAAGAATGATGAAGAGGTTTGCAGTAGAATAGCTCTTCATCTTCATATTATTGTCGGTTGTGCTCCTCCATCCATTGCCATACCAATGCATTCCCCACATTGTATCTTCCTTTGCATGTGTGACGTCGATGATAGATAAGACGGTCTTTCATTTGCAAGTGTGGGTATCGCAAACCATATATGTATCCATGCGACACCATCATCACTGTGTGTTTCAGATGTTCTTGCTTCATCTTGCGTGCTTTCCTTACGAGCGACTATGGTAAGTGCGGAATCATAGGTAGCCGCCCTCTCACTCATAACACATCACTGTGTGTTTCACATATTCTTGCTTTGTCTTCTTACGAGCGACTATGGTAAGTGCGGAATCATAGTTAGCCGCCCTCTCACTCATAACACAAGAAGGAAACATGCTCAAAGCAAACCCCACTTTGATACCATTCTGTGCCGAGGACATGTACGTGGAACTCGGTAGCTTGCATGATCCCAAAGGAGAAGTAGAATTAAAAGTCCTTCAAACACATGAGTAGTTCCCAAAGGGTCTATGGTAAGATTCCGAAACTGTTATGACAAATCTCTTAGTGCTAGCATGATAGACGATAGATATTTAGTCTCCATACACTATCAGACTACGTGTGATCATTAGAGAGTTAATCACACTATCAAGAAGATTTAAATTTTTACTTCAGCAAAAATACCCAAATATTAGGATTTGAAGTTGAAGGATTACATGCAACACAGTGGCATGGCGGAGGCGAAGAGATATGCATAGGAGAGAAAGGGACGGACACTATGCAGGGATAGTAAAAAAGATGTGCCTTGTTATTTTCATTGAACAGATGTACTTATATACACGCATGTATGCCATTGGGCATTCAGTTCGATCAAGAGAGGATGGTGGTTGCACATGGTTACTAACAAAGGATCACTCGCAAAGGGTACTTATCTAACATATGACAAAGGATTTCCTGACATTATAGGCTAACAAATACACTTTTAGAAAATGACAAAGGAGGTTACAATCCCCCCCTCCCCCCCCCCTCCCCCCCTTTTTCCTAGCATAGGAAAACAAGTTTGAATGCTACATTGGGCATGCCTCATTGGGCATTTACATTGGGATACTTACTATGCCATATTAAGCCACCTCATTGTGTTTGTTATACCACATTGGGTGATTGAGTTTCTCATTGCGTTTGTGTGAACTAGTTTGCTTTTGTGTGGAAGCTAGTATCTATCACATTGGATTTTTTGTGCTCTATTGGCTTGTATAGATTGTGTGATTTTGTTTTCACCACATTAGGATTCATCATTCTAGGCTACTAGAGGGTATTTGTGCATATTGTCATAGAAGGGTTCACCATATTAGGTATGCATTGCTTTGTCCACTTTGAATATTATCGAGAATCGAATTAGGTTGGGTTGCTAGTTGTGCACCATTTCAATTTCATCCTCGATGATAAAATCATAGGTCTTTGACTTCTTCGATGTGATCTTACACTCGTTGGAACTTTCAAAAAAAAAAAACAACTATGGGAAGGTCTTACCATAGGCTTGATTATGGCCTAGGTAATGTGTAACCCCTCAAATTTTCTTGGTTCAAGAATATTTCATAGAACAAAAACATGTAAACAATGGTCTTGCTCAATCCTATGGAGGTAGGAATGATTACAGAACACTAAACGCTTCGAGATTGTTGTTTGTAGCTAAATCAAAAAACTTGACCGAGACACTAAAAAAAGTTGTAGATGAGTGACCAAAACTCAACTCTGAACAAAACCCATGGTAATTCATTTGGAAATCCTTATGACAATCCAAATTGAATGAAACTGCATTGCCTTCATAAGATCTACTGTTTAAAAATGAGGCAATTCATAGATTGTTTAAAGAAAAAATATATCTAGTTCTTTTCTCAAAACGCAAGTAAAATAATGCCATCATATTCAATTTCATAAAGGGATTTGTGGATTGGTAGTTCCAAGCAACTTGATCTTCAACTACTGAACTTCCTTTCGAAATGAGCTACCTTCAGGAAGGTGCACACGACTTAAGATAGCAAGACAACAGTTTGACAATGGCTAAACACCCTTGGCACGATTCTTTTTGGTTTGTACTTCTTTCTCTTCATCTTCATCTTCTTGTTACTCTAGCTCTACCTTCAGTTTCGAATGAAGGCGGTTACAAAATCATAGCTCTAAATGAAGACCTCTTTGATTATGTAATATTCCATGCTGAGATTAACAATTTATAGATTTTTCTTTAAAGATAAAATTTGGCCGAACTTAATCTCCCGTGCTTGATTGCACTGCTCCATCAGAGACATATTGTATCTGAAAGATTGATTTGTATGACCGCATGGAGCGTGTAAGGAAAGGACTGAGAGAGAAATCTGATGACGTGGCATATATTGAACAAAACATAAAAATGATCTAAAAAAGTCGATGCATGGATTACTCCACCGCTGCCGTCGAACGCGGGTGTTTTTTTTCTGAACTCTATCTCGCGTCGTTCTTCTCTGCATCTATGGTGTGTACGCCATAGCTGCGCAGAATGGTATCAGACCTGCGCTCAACCACAGTTGGAGCAAAACAGCTTTCCACGACATTCTGCAGCCTCTTAACTTCCAGCGATTCTTTTGCATCCGACAAAGAACCACATAATCGGTCAACCAACGTGTAAGGGAACCAAAAACTACACATCTTCTTGTGCTTAACAATACTTGCTGCAGACAAGTTGCACCGTGCCTTCATATACTCCACAAATAATAAAGCTGCATCCACACCTACCAGTAACTGTTGCAGAAGTCTTGTTCACGGTTAACAGATTGATGGACCTCCCATGTTGGCTTGTGGATATGCTTAAGAGTGGTAGAAAGGCTGGTACCCTGCTGAAAACCTTGAATTTAAACAAAAACTGAGGGACGTGGTAAGGTTTTTAACTGAGGTATTCTCATGCTTGGAGATACTCTAGTGATATAGGTGAAGGCCAAAGAGAAGACAGTCCAAAGACCTCGTATACCGATCACAGGATCAATGTATGATTTTTGAGGCCTCGCATAAGAGATTATTTGCTTACGTTACGTGCTGTTATTGATGCTTTTACCCAGAGTTTGGGTTTTTGGAGTGGATTGACTATAGTTGACTTGGCTACACTTTGGACAAAGAAGACTCTGCCAAAATTTCTTTGGAAGAGGTAAAAATTGAGCATATAAGTGCATAGAGACGCAAGACGTGCTTAGAACAAGAGGGAAACCATTGAGATTACTTGTGAACATTCATTTTTTGGTGCATATATCTAGAAATACAGCCCAAATGCTATGGAATTTTTTCTAGGCCTCGCCATAAAATTACCATTGCATAGAAACATGCTTAAATTGCAAAGATGGGTGATAACATTGCGTAAATAGTTGGTGATAAGGTGAATAAAGATAATTATCATATATGATCATATAGGATGGAAAACTTCTTGATGGGAAAAGGTCTATGGGAACTAGTGAATGGAGAGGACGAGTGTCCTCAGTTTCCAGAGAATCCGAATGTAGAAGAGCAAAAAGAATATAAAACATGGATAGAAAAATCTAGAAAGGTTCTCCATTGGATCTCAATATGTATATCAAAGAGCCTGATTCCACATATTATGAAGGCTATCACACCAAAGGAAGCTTGGGATATAGTTCATAAGATATATGGTACGTCACAGAAACTAGAAAACTTCACTTAATGCAAATGTTCCATAGCGTATGGCATGCAAATAGGTCCATAACGGATTATCTGGCTGAAATTAGGAAGATCACTCATAATTTAGCTTCCATAAATTGCATGGTCGAAGATGATGATATGGCTTCAGTAATGTTGAATGGTCTAGGACCACAATATAAAAACTTAGATACTTCTATCTCAGTGAGAGGTACTATGCCGGATTTTGATGAGCTAGTAGCTCTTTGCATGTTATAAGAAGTAAAGCTTGGTTTGAATGCATCCGGAAGTGGTAATTCAAGAGATCATGCATTCTTTCAGCATAGAGGAAGAGGTTCTAGTCGTGGACATTCATCTTCTAGAAATGCAAATGGATATACCAAGAGGTAGAGGAAGATCAAGCTCTAGAGGTAAAGGAAGATCACAAGCACCTCGGAATTATTACCATTGTGGCAAGTATGGCTATTTTGAGAAAGATTGTTATTATAAACAGAATAGCCAAAGAGGAAGAAAAAGAAGCCATTATCCAGCACATGGAAATTTCTCTACTGAAACTTCATATAGAGACTATGGTAGACATAATATGTTTGTGATGGAGCATGTATTGAATAGTATGTCAAAGCCTGGAAATGATATGAACTAGTACATAGATTCTGGTTGCACAAATCACATGATGAGCATAGAAAAATTGGTTTGAGTCAAAAGAGGCTTTGAAGACTGAAGAGTATGTGGCAACTCGTTGTACGTGCAGATACGGCGTAATCACACATAGAAGATAATCGACTAATGGAGAGAGAGAAAGAAAATTCTTCTGCAACACACGTGAGTGGTGGTAGAGAGTTGCGCTCATGGCGGTGGATCAATTTTATTAAAAGTATTTACTTTTTGTTTTAGACATGACTAGTGCCACATCATCATTGGTAATAATACCTTACATGTGATTAACGATGTTGGGAATGTACCACTAGTACAAAGAAATGGTGTTCGAAATACATTAAGTGATGTCTTACATGTGCGTAGCATTACAAAGAACATAGTTTCGGTTGGTCAGCTAGCAGATCAAGACATGGAAGTTATTTTCAATAAACAGGGTTGTTTTATTGATGATTTTAAGTATTATTGTTCACTTTTGATATGGGTACACCCCTTTATGAGAACATGTATACCAAGAATACTGAATATTCAAATATAACTGAATTATTGCATAAACGAATTGATCATATTAATTTGAGAAAATTGAAGTCCATGGAAAAGCAAATGTTAGTGCGTGGACTAACAAGATTTGTTCATTTAAAGTTTGAAAGAATTTATGAAGCATGCACATTTGGAAAACATCAACGTATGAAGTTTCCAACAAGAGAAATGCATAGGAGGAGACCTCTAGAGCTAATCCATAGTGATGTGGTTGGACCTGCTAGACCAAAATCAGTTGGTGGTGCACTATTGTTTTTTATATTTGTTGACGATTGTAGCCAATATACATGGATTTACTTCTTGAAGCATATGAGTGAAGTTTTTTAGTGTTTTGTGAGATTCAGAAATATGGTTGAAAAACAGTTGGGAATGTATATAAAATGCCTACGATCAGATTCAGGGGGAGAATATATCTCAAGAGAATTTTATCAATACCTTAGTGACCATGGAATCATAAGGCAATTTTCTTGTAGATACACACCATAACAAAATGGTGTTGCAGAATATAAAAATCGTGTGATTGAGAAAGTTGCTAGAGCCATGTTGAATGAAAAGAGCATGCCAGATATGTTTTAGGCAGAAGCTTGTCATACGGTTGTGCATGTTATAAATAGAGCTCCCATAGGCATGGTTCATGATCTCACTCCTTATGAGAGGCTATGGAAGCATAAGCCTAATGTTAGCTATTTATGAGTTTTTGGAAGTATTTCTTATGCGCATGTGCCTAGTCAATTGAGACACAAGTTTGAGGCAAAATCTGAAAAGTGTATATTTATTGGATACTCAGAAGAGAAGAAAGGATATTGATGCTATAATCCTATTACAAAAGAATGTAGAGTGAGTAGAGTTGTTATATTTAATGAGAATGCATCATGGTATACACCCAAAGACATGGTTGTGATAGAGAATGATATGGATGATTCTATGCATAATGTTCATGATGAGCCAGGAACAAGTCGTAGGAATTTTGATCATGAAGAGAGTCAAGAATATGGTTTATATGAGTTTCCTACACCTAAAACATCATGGAGTGAAAATGCAAAAGACTATAGAAGAAGAAAGAGAAAGGGAAAGATACGGACATGTCTGATTCAGATATTGATGATGAGATAGTTAGGCCTCGCATTTTCAAAACTATGAAGGAGAAATATGTTCCTCCACACGCAAGGAAAGAGACACATTCAAGATGAAATGAAGAGACACCTTTGAGACGATCTACGAGTGTAAAACATTGTGTGGATAGAGTGAATCTATACAATAAGTCTATGAAGTTTTACTATGCATACATGACTGAGAGAATCAAGCATGAAGAACAAAAGAATTTTCATAATGTGTCACAAAGTAAAGATTGGTGCAAAGCAATGGATGATGATATGAATGCATTGAAAAAGAATGATACATAGGAATTAGTAAAATTACCACCGAATAAGAAAGCTATTGGATGTAAATGGGTATACAAAGTGAAGTGCAAAAGTGATGGTTTATTAGAAAGATTTAAAGTGCTTTTAGTTGCAAAAGGATATGCACAAGTATATGGACTAGATTATGATGAAACATTTAGTCCTGTGGTGGAAATGACAATGGTGAGAAGCGTGATTGCATGGGTTGCTATGAACAATTGGAAATTGAATAAAATGGATATTAACAATGCATTTTTGAATGGCAAATTGCATGAGGAAGTCTATATGCAGCAACCAGAAGGTTATGTGCACACAAAATATCCTAACTATGTATGCAAGTTAAAGAAAGAGCTTTATGGATTGAAACAAGCTCCAAGAGCATGGTATGAATGATTCACTAAGAAGTTATTAGATCTGAAATTTATGCAATTGAAGGATTATTGATTTTGTGTATGGAATCAAGGAAGCAAAACAATTCTATTAGTGATCTATGTCAATGATTTGATCATTACTAGCAATGATGAGAAGAGGATTGATGATTTGAAAAGGCAACTAAAATCTGAATTTCTGATTGTCGGATTTGGGAGAGCTAAAATAGTTTTTGGGAAGTAATTTGAATGAAAGAGACAATTTCGATGATACAAGGCAATTATATGCTAGAAATGCTTGAGAGATTTGGTATGAGTGCTTGCAAACCTGTTGATATATCACTTGATGCTAATGTTAAGCTTATGGATGATGGAAAGTACTTGCATGATGCCAATATGTATAAAAAAGATGGGTGGAAGTTTGATTTATGTAACAAAGACAAGACGGGATTAGAGTTTTGCAATTGGTTTCGTAAGTCAATTTATGCATAAACCATGTAGTGTGCACTTGGATGAAGTGCGACGCATATGGCGATATGTGAAAGAAACATGTAATTTTGGCTTGTTTTATGAGAGAAAAGTTCAGCCATGTATATATGCATACACGGATATAGATTGGGTAGGAAATGTCATGGAAGTGCAATCATTTCCATGTATATTTTCATTTTTCGCTTGGAAGTGCAATCATTTCTTGGAGTAGCAAGAAGCAACCAATGGTCGCTTTGGCAAGTATCGAAGCTGAATATAGAGGCATTACACAAGCCATTTGTGAAGCAACATGGATTAAGTACCTACTTGAAGTCATGGGAGTCTACATCGATGGAAAGGTGGTCATCTATTGTGACAATGTGAGCAGCATTATGCTATCAAAGAATCCAATTTATCATGTGAGATCGAAGCACATCGAAGTTCATTATCACTTTATTCGTGAGAAGGTCATTGAAGGAGAAGCGGAGCTCATCCACATCAGCACTGGAGAACGAGTGGCTGATATCTTCACGAAAGCTCTTTCCAAAGAAAAGTTCATCTACTTCAGAGAAGCTTTAGGAGTTAGAAAATTTAAGTTTGTATCTAGATTTCATTTCATGTTAAATTATCTTATATGGATATATGTATTTCTTTCATCTTGTATTCAAGATCATTCTAAGCTTGAGGGGGAGATTTGATGACATGGCATATATTGAACAAAACATAAAAATGATCTAAAAAAGTCGACGTGTGTATTACTCCACCATTGCTGTTTAGCATGGGCATTTCTTTCTGAACTCTGTCTCGCTTCGTTCTTCTCTGTGTCTATAGCGTGCATGCCATCGCTACGCAAAATCACAAAATCAAAGCTTCTAGCTGAGACATGATGTCCAACGAACTGAGACCTCTATGTCTAGAGCAGTTGATGAGGATATTCCTAAGTTATTGCTGCAAGGAGCTCTAAGGCTCTAATACCAACTGAAGGAGTACACACAACACAATAACATGGTGGAGGCGAAGAGATATGCAAAGGAGAGAAAGGGATAGATAGTATGCACAAAAAGTAAAAATGATGTGCCTTGTTATTTTCATTGAACATATGTAGTTATATAAATGTGTGCATGCCATTGGGCATTCAATTCAGTCAAGAGACGGTGGTGTTTGCACATGTTTACTAACAAAATGCCTTGACAAAGGTTCATTATCAAAAGGGTAGTTATCTAACATATGACAAAGGGTTACGTGACATTGTAGGCTAACAAATACACTTTTTGAAAATGACAAAGGAGGTTATAAAAGTCCCATAGACAAATTAGGAAATGCAAAAGTAAGGTGCGATATGATTTTTGAGGAATTTCTACACATAAAGTCTCGCTCTAGAAAGACAAAGAATGTCAATTCAAGTTCGGCGAATATGAGTTCCTAGATACTAAAATAACAAGAGTAGAATCGTTTGTAGAATGATGATCGAAAGAACCATCCCACATCAAAGAATATAGCAAAGGAGATGAAGGTACAATTTCTTTTCTTTCAATAAAGAATACAGGAGGACGACAATCTTTGATAGAGGTGCATGTCTATCCATTACAACCATAGAGATATTGAAAAAAATTAGGAAACCTTATTGGAATCTAAAATTATGAAACTTCAACTCATAGATTAAAAACAAAAAAATATCAATAAGCCATGCTAGAAGGTTTGATAGTCACCACATGCACACATTGATAGAAGGTTTGATAGTCTCGTGTACCTATCCAATTAGCAAGGTTAGAAATCTTGTGATGATCGTAGGGAGACCTTAATTGCACCGGATTAAGGTACTTTAAGATTGGGGAAATGATTCAATATAGTACCAAGACTTTGAGTGACCAAGAAAAAAGGATTATACGTTTAGATATGTACCTCCATTGCAATGGAACTACAATTGGACACATCCTTGTGGTCATGTAACATGATCGAAAGAGAAGAGAAATTACTAGTGGATGGCTCATGTGGAACCACAGATACAAACCTACAAGCAATAGATGGCCATTCTTATGCACTAGGGAAATGTATTGATGAAAAACTGAGCTATAATACTGGATTGAAATCCTGGCTTGATCATGGCCACAATTTATTGAAGAGCTAAGTAATGAGATACGGTTCTTGGAAGATATATGAAGTGAAAACGTTAACTAATCATTTTCCTATATCAATAAGTCACCCAAGTATGAACTTATGCTTATGAGGTACCATGTGATTCTTTTCTGAACATAATATTACTACAAATAGCTTAGGTATATTGGTAAATTAAGATGTCCTATGTATTTTAATTTTTTACTACCGTTAGATACTATTACTCTAGTTTTTGTAAGCTGATTATAATCCGAGACTAGTGCGTATAAAACTATAAATTCCATAACTTAACTATGAACTCGTCAATATACCATATTATCCTTCTACTCGCACTACAAGAAATACGGGCGTATAGCGACGGTTAAGGCGAAAAAATTACTAAAATATATAAAAATTCTAAAATATAAACTATTAATTTGTGTACCTTCTGCTGAGGAAATGATTCTTGAAGATGTAGTTGTCTACGAAAAAACTGCCACGTCTTAGGTGTTATGTTAGCTTGCCTCTTATTTTTTTCCACCATACAATATCTCCTGTTAATTTAATCTCAAACAAAAAAAAATCAGAATACATACACATATATACACACACATACACATACACATACCCACATACACATATACATGCAAACATATATGCATACGTATATATGTATACATTATTTTGCAGGCTCGAATGTTCACTAATATGTGGGCTTTTCGATAGCATATTAGAATCAAAGCCATTGATTCTTTACGTAAAAAAGAGGATTCTAGCATTGTTGCTTCTTTCAAGCAACTATCACGTGCTAGCTCAAAAGACATGAACCTTATAGATAGCAAACTTGGTTATGTAGGAACTATTGTTGGTATCTACGAAATTTCATTTCCTACATTCAAACAGGTAGAAAAAAGTTTATATTTTTCTGATAGAGTTAGTTATTTTAATTTTAAGCACCTAATAATGGATATTTGTTGTTATATATTTTGATAGGTCATTTTGAAGGTTGACTCGTTTTGCGCCGAGTATAAAGGTAGTAATTCCACATTAAGAAAGGAATTATCTGGGTTTTGGGCAATTGATTCTTCCAAGGTAATGCAATCTACTAAAGAACCATATATTCTTCCTAGGCATATTGAACAAGCATTTTTTTACAAAAACCCAGATGCTCATCCTTGGTGGCAAGTCATTCATGTGCAACCTAGAGGTAGGTCATTGTTTGAAGAGTTTATTGTTAGAGAGATCGAAGAAAGTCCTCTTGATGATTCAACATCAGATACTGATACATCAACATCTGAAATAGAAATTAGAATCATTATATGTGATAATGATACTAATCTTTTTTATGAAGAGGATAATACTCTACATGCTCATTCTACTGATGAGGAAGAGGAATTACCAGAAATAGATATTAATCCATCAATAGATGATGTGATTCATGAGAACATAGATTTAACAATAGAAGAAATAAATGAAATCAATAAAGATAATGAAGATGAGACTATATTGATGTCTTACCAAAATGATGGCAATAATGAAAACATACGAGCATATTAGATAGTAAATTCTACTCTAGTTATCGATCAATAACTTGAAGCTGCTGAATGGATATGAGATAATAGATTTTTTTATTAACTTGAATAATGATGAATCCTACTAGAGAGATGAAATCATGTTCTTCTAAGTTAGAACATGAAGCTCCGGGGTATGCCTAATTATTTTATATATAGCTTTATCTTCGAGGAGCAAATTTTTATCATGTATGTATGCATATATGTGTGTATTCATGTGTATTATATGAATACATATGTGTGTGATATATGTATACATGTGTGTGATATATGTTTGCATGTGTGTGATATATGTATACATGTGTTAAATATGCATATGTGTATATATGCATATGCATTTATGTAAAATATTCATGTATTCATGTAATATATGCAAGTGTTTATAATTGTGTACATGTATATATGTATATGTGTGTATGTATATATGTGTCTATGTGTAAATATGTACATGTAAATATGTATGCATGTATATATATGTTTATGTGTGCATGTAGGCATGTATATGTGATGTGTACATGTATATATGTATATATGTCTATGTGTAAATGTGTACATGTAAATATGGATGCATGTATATATATATATTTGTGTGTGCATTTAGGCATGTACGTGTGATGCATAATATATCTACTCCATTTTATATTTATGTATCCTATCTAGATGATGTGTATATATCTTTATATATATTATGATCCTCATTGATTCGAGTAGCTATATATAGAGGCATAAGGTTGGTAGGAGAGACATCTCTCTAGTAGGACGTCGGAGGAATAGATGCAATGTGTACATATACTTCAAACATATGGCTAAAAGATTAAATTAGAGTTTTAAATTAGGGGTTTTAAAACCCTACTATCGAAATTAGTTTTTTCAATTTAGGATTTGTGCATGTGTTGTGTATGTATGTATATGTATATGTGCATATGCATGTGTTGTGTGTGTATATATGCATGCCTATATGTATATATGCATGTAAATATGATTATATGAGCCCATGTGTGTGTACATATGATTATGCATGTGTATGTGTATGTGAGTATGTCTACGTGTATGTGAGTATGTCTACGTGTATGTGAGTATGTGTACGTGTATGTGAGTATGTGTATGTGTCTATGTGTATTCATTATATGTGTGTAACTACATGCATGTGTATGTGTGTGTAAAAATGTACATGTATGTGTGTATGTATAAATGTGCATGTATGTGTATATGTGTGTAAATATGCATGTATGATGTACATGTGTGTGTATGCGTGTATTTATACCTCTAGTCTCACTCTTTTCTCTCTCTCTCTCTCATATACATACATACATGCATAAACACACATACTCATATCCACATATACATACATAAAAGCAGTGCATACCGTGCATATTATCGCGAAGATGAGCCATAAGTGTCCGCATCTCTTTTAGACACCACTTAAGTGACCATCCTGTCCCAAAGTCTCTCTCAAGTGAACTAAGTAAATATTTTTTATCCCTCTCATCATGCTCAGTACAAAAATAAAAAACATAATGTAAATAAAACATAAGATATTTATTTCAATTTATATGTAAATTTTCTACTTACTTCCACGGTAAGTGGACAAAGTGCAGGTAAGAGTCGCATAGTGCCCGCATTCTTTTCTTGAACTCCAATCCATTCCCTATGTACACAATGTTCCCCTCTGGCTCTATATCGCACTCTAGTCCTAAGGTGCCTATGCATGTCCTCATAGGCAACTCTGCTCTGCTATCACGATTTGGAGGTGATATAGGTGTCCTGAAAATAGATAGATAAAAATAAATAAAAATATGTGTTATAATATCATTAAAAAAGTTCATGAAAAAAAAACATACCTATGAGCAGATAGCTCTCTTCCTGCATGTGGAGCCGCAGAAGAGCCCTCATCTGATCGTGGGGTAAGCATCTCGATTGTACTGTCCAGCTCCTCATCAGACATCTCTGAGTAATCACAGATGATGGCCCCTAGACTATCAGACAGAACTCTTGCTCTCATAAGACTTTTTATGAGAGTGAGTGTAGCTCAGTGATGAGTAGCACCTCCTTTAATGTCAATCCGGGAAGACGTGAGGATGCTATGAAGACCTCGAGCAAGTGGAGGCACAAGTGCGTGAGTGAGAAGCACACAAGCATGCACACACATACACACACACGCGCACACACAGCAAGACAAAGAGTGAGAAGCAATGGAGTTCTTAGATTACTCTTTCAAAAAGCTCTTACAAGTTCATTTCAATTACAATCTACCTCAAAAATGAGCTCTCTAGCACTATTTATAGTTTTTGACTAGGTTTTGGCCCTGTCCACACCTAGTGTCCGGCCTAGCTAAAAATTAGGTTCCAGGGCCAATTTGAGGGCTTAAACGGAGTCTAAAAAATACGAAAATTGATATGTAGGTACTTCTAAGGCTCCTCAAGCTCAAGGACTCCTTGGCTTGCACAAAATGGAGCTACAAAAATACGAAATGGTATTTACAATGGTTTTTAGTGATTAAAATCACTATTTGTGTAGGGATTTTCTCTGTTGGTTTGTCGTACACATCTTTGAGCTCCCTACTTGCTCTTTCTTCTTGTGTGCTCCACTCCTTGATGTCTGAAAAATTTAGATGGCCTACTTGCCAGATCTTCTTTGGCTACTGTGTCTGCTTGTGCTATCTCTTCGTTCCGACCCTCTTTGTCTTGTGGCTCCTTCGGTTCCCTGACTGTTGCCAACACCCCCCCCCACTCTCGCGTCTGTCGCCCCTGACAGACCCTTGTCTAGATGCTCGTTGAACGTAATATTGGACAACGTCGGAAGCGAGGTGATGTTCTTCTAATCTGAGCCCCCGTGCTAGATCTATTAATAATGCATCCCAATTCACTGGTCCTGGTACGTCTGGATGTGGCACCCGTAGTTGTTCTGAATAGATGGTTCTCTCCACAGCGAATAAGTGGAGGAGATGTGAGGACCTGGGTACAAATATTTCTGAGTGATATTCCCAAAATCCCGTTATGAACATCTCCTCGAATGTCTGTTTAAAACAAGCTGGGAGGTACTTTATTCTGGCGTGCCAAGCATATATTACCTCTATGGATGGGGTTGTGCTCATGTCGTATACCAGATCTTGATTTCCTGTAAGAAATCCGACACCTGAGAAGTGGGGGTCTTTAATATTCTTGAACGTCCTGAAGGTGATTAGCATTAGTTCAAAGATTTTCATACACATTTGTGCCATCACATCGGGGGTATTCCGTAGTCGAGTGCTCCAGTGTCTGATGGTAGAAATCATGTAATTTACAGTGGGAAGGCCTTGTGGCGGTGCTAGATAAACATAATTGAACCACTTCGCGCAATCCTTGATGCTCTTGACAGCAATGGTAAACTCTGGCCAAGTGCGCCGGCGGAATACTGGAATATAACAAGGATTGTATTTAATAAAAAGGGGCATGTTAGTCCAGGTACGAACCATTTCCGAGTAGGTTTCAAGAAGACGGATTCTCCAGGTTGGTTGATAAATGGAGCCTTTCTTTGCACTTTCTGGAATATCCTCTAGCCCAAATTGTGTGGCAAAAGTGGGAGGTTTGCCACAACTGCGTTGAATCTCTGCATTGTAATCCGCAAGGAGCACACAATATGGCACATATTGATCATCGTTGGTGCCGATCCATCTATGATAAGACATGCTTCGAAAGTATTCAGACTTAATGATGGTGTCTTCTAACTTTGCCATAGATTGGATTTGAATGGCCACTCTATCTTCATGGGTTGTTGCTGTCTTCTCGAGTGTTTGGAGCCATTCAGGTACTTCAACTTCTAATGTGTCCAGTCCTTCTGAGGTCTGTGCACCACCTGGCATTGGCATAGCAACGTATGGTTCCTCATATGTTTCATCCACCTCAATGGGTACTAAATCCTCCGGTTCGGGTTCTACAACTAGGGAGGGCTGCCTTTCATATTCTAGTAACTTTTTCTGGAGTTCAGCCACCTGCTCTGTCAATGCCTTTACTTCCTCTGAAGTCGAGGCCGTTTCTATTACCTTGGTTGGAACCTCCTTTTCCATGAGCTGGCTACGTAGCTCATCTTGTTCCCTTTCCAAATCATCATGTGCGTCTAATAAATCCGCATAACTTTCCAAGATGGTTTGCATTGTTTCTGTGGGAACCGCTTTGAACTGTTCTGCATCGATCTCATGGGGGAACCTTCCATGGCTGCTTCCAAATTTTCTTCA
Source organism: Ceratopteris richardii (assembly GCA_020310875.1). Taxonomy (NCBI): domain Eukaryota; kingdom Viridiplantae; phylum Streptophyta; class Polypodiopsida; order Polypodiales; family Pteridaceae; genus Ceratopteris; species Ceratopteris richardii. The sequence continues at coordinate 4,110,318 of CM035441.1, read as the reverse complement.
TTTTGTTTCTGCAACCGTTTATTTTCTTCAAGTGCTGTAGCCATATGCTTGCGAAGTAGAGTTAAATTATGCCGGACTCTCAGGTTATCTGATTGGTACACCTCCAGCAAGGCTTCGAGTTTTTTGACACCAGGTTCTGCTGATGGTTGGGGTGTCTCCAGGAGTGTTTGATGGGCTTGCTCGAGAGTTGTATAGTGCTGGTTGAGTTCCGCATTTTCTTCTGCTAGCGTTGTAAGTTGCCTCTGTAGGTTCTGATGATTCGTTGTCAACTGTTGATGGCGGCCTTCGAGATCCCTGTACTCGCGCTGAAGTTGATATACACACTGATGTAATGACAGGAATATACTATTTACATTAAAAGATGCAGGTAAAGATGAAGATGCAGGGGGAATGGGGGTGGGGAAGGGAGTTGTGAATGCTGTGGAATCAAGTGGTTAAGTTGGTGGAGGGGGTATGGGAGATTGAGGTTGTGTGGGGGGTGGGGGTGGTACTGTGGCGGGTGATGTTTCCATTGTGTCAAATGTGTGTGTGACTATAAAGATGGGGACAGTGGGTGGGGTGGAAGTGATATTTGTGAAGAGTGTCGTGAAGGTGGGCATGGAAACTCCTCCAAATTGGATACCGGGAGAGAGAGGAATTCCCATGACAACTGTGGTAGTGGTAGAAAAGGGCGTGGTCGTGCCGGTTGGTGAGGTGAATTGTGTAGCGAGAGGTGAGGTGGGTGGGGAGGGTGGTTCCTCTTGATGTTCTTCTGTTTGTGTATTGCCTTCCGGTTCTGATACATTGATGTGTATTTGTTTTCCGGATCGCCTAGGGCGGGCAGGCACACGTTTCTCAAATCGATTAATGTATGTCATGGCCTCATGTATGGCCTCATCCAAGCCGACTGCCTCTGCGTGTAGGTTCATAGCTTCGATAAACATATCGTCCACACCTTCCTCGGCCAATAGTTGGCTCATGAGCACCTTGCCTGATTCAAGTGACATTTTGTGTCGTTCCTGAACTCGCTTCATGGTTTGGTACAATCTTTTTATTTGTGCGGAATATGCTGGGGCACTTGCTAGCTCTGAGAGTTCATCATATTCTTGATATTGTTCTTCGTCGGCTTCTTCTTCTTCTCCTCCTGCCTCTTGTTCATCTCCTTCGACTTCTACAACGACTGGTTGTGTCGGGACTGGTGTTGTTGTGGTGGGGTGTGGTTCCTGGGTTTGGTCTGCTTCTGTTTCAAGATTAGATTCGTAGATCAGTCTGGCAACTTCTTCATCCGTGAGGTCATTGAGAGTAAATCCCTGTGGAAATTCCAAGTCTGATGGAATGGGGGGAAACACCAAGTTGGGTCCTTCTGTACTTGGTCTGGGAAGACGAATGGTGAATGGCCGAACACGCCTAGTTTGCGGAGGAGTCACCCCAGGTGTGGTAGTGGCTCCCCTTGGTTGAGCACATGGTAATTGGACGCCCCCTCTCATCTTCTTCGATGGAGGACCCGCTGTTGATAGTCACCTTTGGAATTCTTGGGCCCTCGACCACACTAGTGCTCTTTGAATGGGCACATCATATGCTAGGCACCTGTAAATTATTCTTGTTAGGGCACAACAGCCATGAAGTACATTTTTCTGCTTCTTATTCCAGCGCTGATGGGCTAGGTGTATCTGATCGATGACCCAGTGCGGTATGTTGAGGGTGAGGTTCTCTGTTTCTGCCAAGTATAAGCTGAACCATATTTTCTTAGGGGGCATAGTAAATCGTTCTTGTGCGGGAAAAGCAAAATGCTGCATAACAGTTCGTAAGTGGAGAGCAATGGTAGGCGTCATTGCCACCATGTCCTTCAATTTATTGAGCTCCTTATGCTTCATCCTACCCGGAACCATTGTTTCTTTCTCGGTGGGAATGTGCATACCTTGCATGTTCAATGCCTCCCGTACCAGGTTGAGGGTTAGTTTGAATCTCTTGAGTTCGTGTCCTGGCAACAATGATGGTAGTACAAAAGTACTATCGCCTCCCTTGACCCTGCTAGGAGTTATGGTACTTATGAAATAGGAGCAGCGTAGAAAATCAGGTTTAGGCAAATGTGCTCTGAAATATCTATCCAGGCCTGCCTTGGTCCAAACTGATCGCATTACCTCTGCATTCTGATAGTTCTCGAATTCCCGAGCGAAAAAATGGTAGCGTCCCCATTTGCCATTAAATTCAATTTTTGCTTCCCAGAAATAGGTGCCGTCACCCAATGGCCCTGCTACATCACTGAACCAATGAGCATGTTTCCCCACTTGAGAAGTGTGCCCCTGAGGAGGGTCCTGGATAGGAAGGACATGCACCGCTTGAAGTTCTTGAGGCCTTTCGGTGAGTGGCGGTTCCAGAAGAATAGTTTCAATGTCCACAATCTGTGCACTGGACCCTGCCTGGGAACTGGTGCCTCCAGCTTCTGCCATCGTTATTGCTTGCTAGCTGGTTCTGTCGAGAATATAGAAACATGTGTTAACATTGTAAAGGACAAGTTAGAACCGTTTTTGTCCTCATTACAACATTATCATGAGGTACGGGAGAGATTAGTAGGTTAATAAGTGCTCAGTGCTTGTGTGTGTAGTTAGGAATTGGTTGGACCTAAGAACTAAGTGGAATGATGTAGTGTGAGAGTGACGTAGTTAGTAGGTGGGCATGGATTTACAACTGGGGTCCGGGGGTTTATTACAAGTTTTAGGTTGCCAAAGGCAGTGGATGGGCTTTGATCTTGATTTTGTGGAGACTCTGAAGAGTTTGATAGGGGTATCTGCTTGAAGATGAGGCTTTTTAGGGACCCATTTACCAATGATTCTACTAGTGCTCATGGAAGAATATGTGTCCGTGCGTGAGGTGTAAGACTGGGCCTCAGATGTTCGAGTGAGTGAAACATGTTGTACCGGTTGCGACCGTGGTGTAGCTATTTGAGCCCGCAAGCAAGCCTTAGGCACCCAGATTTGTCGTGATTGTGGGCTGGCCTTCATTGACTTCTTGGGTACCCAAATAGACTTCACTTTTGCAGAAGAATTAATGAAGGACTTCTTATTAGTGTCGTGTTGTTGATTATTAATAAGAGGTTTTGGGCGTGGGGTTGGCCTGGTCTGAACAGGGAATTCGCCTTTTCGCCTCCATACTTGTTTCCATGGATGAAACAATCTGCTTTGCTCCCTTTTTTGGCATCCAGTATCGGTAGTGTTCTACTTCTTCTGTATTTGATCTGCCGTTGGTTGTTGCAACCTTCTGGTCTTTGGAAAAGAAGGGAGTTTCGTCCTCTCCCTGGCTCCGTTGTTGAGACAAGCCTCTTTCTGCATCATACAGTGTTGGACAAAAATAGCATTGTCAACTTCAGGTGCGCCCCTGGAAGGACCAGGAGTTTGTGCTTTACCTAGTTCCTTGAGTGCCTCTTTTTCCAATTCAACTGTAAAGCGGCTATGGTCTACCCATACCTGAAGAAGTCCACTTCTTAGGTTGAGGTTGACTGCAAAATCATAGATCCAGTCCTGACCCAAGACAAGAGGCTCAGTGAGGTCCTCATCTTGACACACTAGTACTTTAACTGTCATCACTTCGTCTTGAATGGAGATGGGAAGATCCACCTCGCCCAGGCAAGGGGTTTCCACACCTCCCAATCCTATGAGATATGCTTCTATAGGATTGATAGTTAATTTCAACTCTTGACAGTAAGACAATTGAACAGCACTAGTGGCTGCACCTGAGTCAATCAAGGCTCTTACAGTCCTTGCGCCTTTTCCTTGTCCTATATCTAAGGTTATAAAAGGACGTCGATCAATTATCCTATGAGAGCTGATACCTGAAACTTTACACATAGCCACATGATATCCTTGGTCTGCATATGCATCTGTCCGAGGTTGCTCTCTACCCTGTCTTCTCAACTTCATTCTCCGGATGCGTTCTAAAGCTTCTGCTTGGGCCTCTTCTCGAATTCGCTTTTCTTCTTCTTTGCGTTTCTTAGCAGTATTGAGTCGGCTTAGCATTTCCTCTATGAGAGGTTCCTGATATAACTTGACTCTGCATCCGCTAATGTAGCTCGGAAGAATGTTGCCTTCTAATGTGGATAGTTGCACTGCTCCACTTGTTGAGATTCTGTTTATAATCATGGGTCCATAGCCTCTCTTCTCTAGTTTCCTCGCATGTTGTTTCAACGTGTATATCTTGCACAAAGCCCTTGCTTGGACGCTCTCAATTGCTTCTCAATAGACCTGCATCAGTCCCAAGATTAGCTCCAGACTTAAATTCAAATGATAGACTAGACCGCTTTCATGCATGTAACTCACCGACCAAGTCATCCCTTGCCTTTATAAAAAACAGTCCCAAGGATCCCTCAGTTTTCCTACCTCGGGTATGGTTAACTTCTAGAAACCCTATCTAATAATCCTGATCTTAATTTTCACATAACCAATGGAAGTTTTGGTTGTACTCCTCATGAGCTTTCCGACAAAACAAGAATCACAGCAATTGGATTTCGTATGAGGAAGTTATGTCAGTTCAGGCTTCAGGGATTAAAACAGGGTTCAAAACAGTTTAATCAAGCAGGCAGAAATTCTTGAATTACTTGGGTTGTGGCCTCAACATGCAATGCTAACCCCGAGTGTTTGTCCCACAAATTGACCAAATTAGCCCCCTATTCTTTACCCTAGAAAATTGGCCAAATTTGCCCTTCTAACGCGTTCGCAAGTTCTGTCAGTCGCAATTGACAGGTCAGTCGTGATTGATGTGTCGATCGCGATTGGCAGGTCCGTCGTGGCTGTCAGTCACGATTGATGTGTCGATCGCGATTGACACGTGGCTCGAAAAGTTAATCAGTCGTGGTCAAAGGGTCGTTGACTCTGTCAGTCGCGATTGATGGGTCGATCGCGATTGACAGGTCGGTCGCGAGGGTCTGTCTGTCGTGGTCAAACAATCGTTGACTGTGTCGGTCGCGATTGATGGGTCGATCACGATTGACAGGTCGGTCGCGAGGGTCTCTCCGTCGTGGTCAAAGAATCGTTGACTGTGTCGGTCGCGATTGACAGAGCCGTCGTGGGTTGTCAGTCGCGATTGATGGGTCGATCGCGATTGATGACTCGATCGCGATTGACACGTGTCACGCGTATGATCCGTCAGTCGTGGTCAATCGGTCGTTGACTCTGTCGGTCGCGATTGACATAGCCGTCGTGGGCTGTTAGTCGCGATTGATGGGTCGATCGCGATTGACAGGTCTGTCCGTCGTGGTTTGTCGATCGCGATTGACTGAGCGATCGCGATTGACAGAAATCTGATGAATTTCAAAAATCTAAACATAGTTTTGGGAAGCTCTAGGCCTGTAGATCATGGTTTTGCACTTTGTTTGGCAAATGGAGCATTTTTTTTGTCCGTCGCGATTGATAGAGATCGGCGACACAGAGACAGTTGCCAAGATTTTAGTACCTGCGCGAAGTGCTGGAGAAGATGATGCAGCATGTACCTGCAAGACAGCTCAAGAAACATGCAAAAACAGCACACACAATATTGCTCTCTCGCTCTCTCTCACAAGTGGAATGAGGGGAATGGAAGGAGAAAGGAAATATAGTCAAAAAACTGAAATTTTTCCGATGATGGAGATGGAGGTGGGAGATGGTGATGATGATGATGGTGATGAAGGAAACAAAAGGAAATAGATAAAAGTGAAGAACAATACCTATAACTCCAACACTTCAACTCTACGTCTTACCATCACACGCTCGTCCTCAAAGCTCGATCCCCGGCAACGGCGCCAAAATTTAGTGTAGCTCAATGATGAGTAGCACCTCCTTTAATGTCAATCCGGGAAGACGTGAGGATGGTATGAAGACCTCGAGCAAGTGGAGGCACAAGTGCGTGAGTGAGAAGCACACAAGCATGCACACACATACACACACGCGCACACACGGCAAGACAAAGAGTGAGAAGCAATGGAGTTCTTAGATTACTTTCAAAAAGCTCTTACAAGTTCATTTCAATTACAATCTACCTCAAAAATGAGCTCTCTAGCTCTATTTATAGTTTTTGACTAGGTTTTGGCCCTGTCCAGACCTAGTGTCCGGCCTAGTTAAAAATTAGGTTCCAGGGCCAATTTGAGGGCTTAAACGGAGGCTAAAAAATACGAAAATTGATATGTAGGTACTTCTAAGGCTCCTCAAGCTCAAGGACTCCTTGGCTTGCACAAAATGGAGCTACAAAAATACGAAATGGTATTTACAATGGTTTTTAGTGATTAAAATCACTATTTGTGTAGGGATTTTCTCTGTTGGTTTGTCGTACACATCTTTGAGCTCCCTACTTGCTCTTCTTCTTGTGTGCTCCACTCCTTGATGTCTGAAAAATTTAGATGGCCTACTTGCCAGATCTTCTTTGGCTACTGTGTCTGCTTGTGCTATCTCTTCGTTCCGACCCTCTTTGTCTTGTGGCTCCTTCGGTTCCCTGACTGCTACCAACAGTGAGTTTTGCCTTTCTCTCTCTACTGGGATCCATAATATCTAACATATAAAACAAAATGGTTAGAAATCAATATATATATATATATATATATATATATATATATATATATATATATATATATATATATATATATATATATATATATATATATATATATATATATATATATATATATATATATGTACATATGTATGTATATGTACATATGTATGTATATGTACATATGTATGTGTGTATGTATGCATGTGTGTGTGTGTATGTGTGTATGCATGTGTATGTGTGTGTATGCATCATTATGTGTGTATGTGTCTATGTGTGTATGTGTGTGTGTATATGTGTGTGTGTATGTGTGTGTGTCTATGTGTATGTATGTACATCAATGAGTGTGTATGTGTTTATGTGTGTGTATGTGTCTATGTGTGTGTATGTGTCTGTGTGTGTATGTGTATGCATGTATGTATGCATATGTGTGGGTATGTGTGTGTATGCACTATGTATGCATTATGTATGCATATGTGTGTGTATGCATTATGTATGTGTATGTATGCATGTATGTATGTATTCATATGCATATGCATTATGTATGTATATATATGCATGTATGTGTATGTGTGAGTATGTCTCTCTATGTGTGTGTGTATGCATATATGTGTGTCTGTGTATGCACATATATGTGTATGAGTGTGTGTATATGTGTTTGTATGTGTTTATGCATGTGTATGTGTGTGTATGCATCATTATGTGTGTATGTGTCTATGTGTGTTTGTGTGTGTGTATATGTGTGTGTGTGTCTATGTGTGTGTCTCTATGAGTGTGTATGTGTTTATGTGTATGTATGTATCTATGTGTGTATATGTGTGTATGTGTGTATGTGTATGCATGTATGTATGCATATGTGTGTGTATGCATGTGTATGTGTGTGTATGCATCATTATGTGTGTGTGTGTGTGTATGTGTGTGTATATGTGTGTGTGTGTCTATGTGTATGTGTGTGTGTCTATGATTGTGTATGTGTTTATGTGTATATATGTATCTATGTGTTTTTATGTGTCTATGTGTGTATGTGTATGCATGTATGTATGCATATGTATGTGTATGCATGTGTATGTGTGTGTATGCATCAGTATGTGTGTATGTGTCTATGTGTGTATGTTTGTGTGTGTGTATATGTGTGCGTGTATGTGTATGTGTCTATGTGTATGCGTGTGTGTATATGTATGCATGTAAGTATGTATGTACATTGTATGCATATGCGTATGCATTATGTATGCATATGCGTATGCATTATGTATGCATATGTATGCATGTATATGTATATGTGTGTATGTCTCTCTATGTGTGTGTATGCATATATGTGTGTGTATGTGTCTGTATATGTGTCTGTATGTGTGTATGCATGTGTATGTGTGTGTATGCATGTGTATGTGTGTATGTGTGTGTGTATATGTGTGTGTATGTGTGTGTATCTATGTGTATGCGTGTGTATCTATGAGTGTGTATGTGTTTATGTGTGTGTATGTGTCTATGTGTGTGTATGTGTGTATGTGTGTATGTGTATGCATGTATGTATGCATATGTATGTGTATGCATGTGTATGTCTGTGTATGCATCATTATGTCTGTATGTGTGTATGTGTTTGTGTATATGTGTGTGTGTATGTGTGTGTGTCTATGTCTATGTGTCGCTACATGTCTATGAGTGTGTATGTGTTTATGTGTGTGTATCTGTCTATGTGTGTGTATGTGTCTATGTGTGTATGTGTATGCATGTATGTATGCATAGGTGTGTGTATGTGTGTGTATGCATTATGTATGCATGTGTGTGTATGCATTATGTATGTGTATGTACGCATGTAAGTATGTATGTATGCATATGCATATGCATTATGTATGCATATGTATGGATGTATGTGTATGTGTGTGTATGTCTCTCTATGTGTGTGTGTATGCATATATGTGTGTGTATGTGTGTATGTGTTTGTGTATATATGTGTGTATGTGTGTATGCATGTATGTGTCTATGTGTGTATGTGTGTGTATATATGTGTGTGTATGTGTGTGCACGTCTATGTGTATGTGTGTGTGTCTATGAGTGTGTGCATGTAAGTATGTATGTATGTATGCATGCATATGCATTATGTATGCATGTATGTGTATGTGTTTGCATGTCTCTCTATGTGTGTGTGTATGCATATATGTGTGTGTATGTGTGTGTGTATGTGTGTGTGTATGTGTGTGTATGTGTGTATGTGTGTGTATGTGTGTGTAGATGTATGTGTATATGTGTGTGCATGTGTATGCATTATGTGTGCATGTCTGTATGCAACATTATTTGTGTATGTGTGTATATGTGTGTGTATTTGTGTGTATGTGTGTGTGTTTATGTGTATGTGTGTGTGTGTCTATGTGTGTATATTTGTGTGTGTATGCATATGTATGTGTGTGTAAGTGTGTGTGTGTGTGCATACCTTGCTTCAACGAGATGCGTCTCTCTCTCTCTCTCTCTCTCTCTCTCTCTCTCTCTCGTTCTCTCTCTCTCTCTCTCTCTCTCTCTCTCTCTCTCTCTCTCGCTCTCGCTCTCTCTTTCTTTCTCTCTCTCTCTCTCTCTGTCTCTCTCTCTCTCTTTATCTCTTCTTACTCTCACGTCCAAATCCCGGCAGAAATGTGCCGAGAGAAACCGATTTTTTTTTTACATTCCAGATATACGACGCTGTCCAGTTTGCCAAGGTTGCAGATAACGTCGCTAGTTAGCGATGGTATTTGTGACGCACTAATTTACCGTCGCATAAGCACCGCAAGCATCACTTATGCAACAAATGCCTGAAAAGAAAATTCAAAAATAGCACCGTCGCTTATGCGTCGCTAGCATCATATAAGCGACGGTGTTCGTGTTTTTTTTCAATTCGGGGGCGTCGCTACGCCCCCCTATTTCTTGTAGTGTTGTTTTATGATATCCAAAACGAGAACGTCATAGAGCATCCGTAAAGCTGAACAGACGGTTGAGGTTATGTCCAATTAGCTTTGGAGGCTCAAAAACGGATCGAAGGGGACACATAGAGTTTTCAATGACTTTACGGTTTGCTCGCTTGTCGATCAAAACAATGATATGCCCGAAGGTTTCACTTAGACCATCCTACAATGCTTCATAGAGAAACATGGATTCCCCTCTATGCCTTTGATTACACCTATGAGACAATACAATAGAGAGAATAACAGTTGGTCTCTTAGAGACTCACAACCTGGGAAGAGGAAGAAACAATAAGAAACTCTAGTCTTTATGCGTGCACCGAACCTTCTCCTTAGCATAGACGTTTTAACTACTCTACCTTGGTGTAAGATTTATCTTTAAGTACTCAAAGATGTCCTCTTATTGAAACATCCAATCGTCAATCAGGAGTGCATCATGCAATTGATCCTTATCCTTTTATATGCCCTTCTCAAAAAATCACTTCTTCTTCCTCTTTTAAGTGTCATTTCTTATCATCACTCTGATACTAGTTAATCTCTCCTTTAAACGAATTTAAAATATTTGAAATATTGTAGATATTGCGAATGTTCTAACATATCTGCATTTCATCCTAACTAGTTCTCGGCGTCTCTTACATATTGTACTTCTCCTTCTCTCATGGCCTCAAAGCCTTATAGGATATTGATATCTCTGGTGATAATAATTAACTATGAGACACGTATTTTACATGGAGTCCTCCATATTTTCCCTTGTTCGGAGTCAAAATCCATGTTTTCTTTCCTTTGCTCCCATTGCGAAGGAACTGTACTATATTGGTACTTTCAACAAGCGTAATCAGGTAATAAATGCATTTCTTACTCGTGGTCCCTAAAGAATTTTGCCCCTTTGGATGGAGAGAGAGAGAGAGAAATGTTTTTCAAATCAGAGGAAGTTCGGCCATGGCCTACTCTCCTGGTCTTTAATTAAAGAACAGAAAGAAGTTACAAGTGAATGGAACTAGTGCCCTTGGGACCCCCCGAATCCTGCAAAGCAAGGGCATAACTTGTTGGCCTATGGCATGTTACAAAGGCAGTTAACAATTCTCTCGTCCCCTTCATGTAGGACCCACTTGGATTTGAGCTTGTTGTTCTCGATGAGAAATACCTTATGATGCTGAAAGGGTGGATACCTCTTACAATTGGAGATTCTTTTGCCAAGGAGGAATAGATACTTCTCAATGGACCACTTTTTAGAACGGTGTCCAAAATTCATGGCACACCACTCCCTCCAGATCTTTCGGAGTGTTTCCCCTCTTATAGCATTCCAAAGTGCCGCTGAGAAGCCGATCGCTTCACCTAGCAGTGCTTGCTTCTAGGTGATCTGTGCTTGTAGTCTCAAGATATTCTCGAGGGTTCATCAAAGTAGGAGCTGCTTGGGGCAAGCAAAGAAGATGTGACCAAGGTCCTCGATGCTACAATGGCATCACTTAGACCAAGGCGGAGCCCCATAAATTTTATTGGCCTTTAGGTTGGTCCAAATACCACGGTGAAGAATTTGCCACATGAGAACTGATTTTTTTATCTTGATGAGTGGATGCCATAAGGACATGAACATCAAATCCCAATCTAGATATATGCCAACATTTATTCCATGAACGCCATGTTATTCATTAGGAGCAACGTTTATGATGCCAACTCATAGAAGGTACTAAAAGAAGGCTTTTAAGAGCAAAGTTTATGGTGCAATTTCATGGTATGTACCCCGAAGTAAACGGTACATGGGTTCCTCCATGAAGGTGATGAAATGCTCATTAGCACTCTTTGTATCTCTGCCACTATGCTTGTGCTATTCTTCTTTATTTTTATTTCTTTAAAGCTTCCTTGATTAAAAGAAGAAAGATCTGGCTGGTCAATAGTGCAGTTATGGCAACGTCATCGTTTATATAGACTACGAGAGAGAGAAGAGAGAAATATTTCTGACAATGTGCACGTCGGCGGCGGTGGAGAGTTCTCACCATGGTGATCATATCTTTTTTATGCTTTTTTACAAAATATGCCACATCATCAAATCTCCCCCTCAAGCTCAGAATGAGCTTGAATACAAAATGAAGAAAATACATATATCCATACAAGATTAAATAACATGAAATGAAATCTAGATACAAACTAAAGCTTTCTAACTCCTAAAGCTTCTGTGAAATAGATGAACTTTTCTTTCAGAAGAGCTTTGGTGAAGATATCGGCCACTTGTTCTCTAGTGCTGATGTGTAACAACTCCACTTCTCCTTTGATGACCTTATCACGAACAAAGTGATAATGAACTTTGATTTGCTTTGATCTCGCATGATAAATTGGATTCTTTGATAGCATGATACTGCTCACATTGTTACAATAGATGACCATCTTTTTGTTGATGTACACTCCCATGTCTTCAAGCAGGTACATAATCCATGTTGCTTCACAAACAATTTGTGTAATGCCTCTATATTCAGCTTCTGTACTTGACAAAGCGACAGTTGGTTGCTTCTTGCTACTCCATGAAATGATTGCACTTCCAAGAGAAAATGAAAATCCACTCGTTAACCTTCAATCCATGACATTTCCTACCCAATCCGCATCCGTGTATGCATATATACATGGCTGAAATTTTCTCTCATAAAACAAACCAAGGTTGCATGTCCCTTTCACCTATCGCAATATGCGTCTCACTGTATCCAAGTGCACTCTACATGGTTTATGCATAAACTGACTCACCAAACCAACTACAAAACTCAAATCCGGTCTTGTCTTTGTTACATAAATCAAACTTCCAACCTTTTTTCTATACATATTAGCATTATACAAATACTTTCCATAATCCATAAGCTTAACATTAGCATCAAGGAGTGTATCAATAGGTTTACAAGCATGCATACCAAATCTCTCAAGCATCTCTAGAATATAATTGCATTGTATCTGTTGGGTGTGTGTAGAAGTGCGAGAGACACACGAGAAGCACACACAAGGAGCACAAACGCAGCAAGATACACGGAGAAGACGATGGCTGGAATAGCTCTCTCTATTGATCGATGAACTGAAGTGAAGTAAGAGCTGAATAATATCCCTAAGTACAGAGTACCACCACATATGAGAGTATCAAGTATGTGGTAACATGGGGAAAAAACCTCTAGCCAGCACTAGAGTAAAAAGTGCCCATGTAGGGAAAAGGTTCACATCAAAGCTACTCGAGGAACACATAAGTGTAAGAAACCCCCCTGGAGCGAATGATGTGAACACATATAGGGAGTGACAGATCAGCCCCCACAAGGTAACAAGCCTAAAACTTTGCGAAAAGCTTCAAACTTTTCCCGTGGAAGAGCTTTGGTGAATATGTCTGCCACATTATCTTGTGTAGGCACATATACCAAATCAATATCTCCTGCATGAAGGCGCTCTCATGCACCTCAATATGTTTGGTCCCTGCATGAAACACTGGGTTTCGTGCAACAGCCAAAGCACTGTGACTGTCTGTAAGAATATACGTAGCAGCATCAATCTCTATGCAAAGATCCATCAGTAGGCGTCTCAGCCATATACACTCCACTATTGCTGTAAAAACTGCCCTGTACTCAGCTTCACAACTCGATGTCGCCACTGTAGGTTGCTTCTTACTCAACCAAGATATGCATGAGTCTCCAAGGAAAAAGCAATTACCACTAGTGGACACGTGAGTATCATAACAAGCAGCCCAATCACTATCTGTAAAAGCATGCAAGCATGGCTGAACATCTCTGCCATAAAAGAGACCTAAGCTCAAAGTGCCTCGAAGATATCTAAACACACGTTTCACCGCTTGCCAATGCTTAGTGCCAGGGCTATGCATGAATCGACTCAACTGGGAAACTGCATACTGTATATCCGGCCTTGTGTTGCATGCATATATAAGACATCCCACAGCCTGCTGATAAAGAGAAGTGTCAAATGCATCACTGGAATCCTCAACTGAGAATCTAAATCCTGTCTCAACTGGTATGGAAACTGGCTTACAATCCTCAAAGTCAAAACGCTGAAGTAGTTTTTCAACATACTTTGCTTGATGCATAACAATTCCCCCCTCAACGGATACAAACTGGATGCCAAGATAGTAGCTCAAAAGACCAAGATAAGTGACATCAAAAGTATGCTGCAAATCATCCATAAGAATGTCAAGTTTTGCATCACATGACCCATTCAAGAGTATGTCATCGACATAAAGAACAAGCACTATAAGATCAGCCCCATTTTTGCGTACATAGAGTGTGCTTTCAATCGGACTACATGTGAAGCCAAGAGCAATCAAGTGCTTATGTATTTTGTCATACCATGCATGTGGAGCTTGCTTGAGACCATACAACGCTTTATGCAAGCGACAAACCATATGCTCTTTCCCTTTCATAGCAAATCCAGGAGGTTGCTTCACATAGACCTCTTCTTGTAAATCTCCATTCAAGAAGGCTGTTTTTATGTCCAATTGATGCACTTTCCAACCTCGATGGGCAGCCAATGCAACCACGATACGAATGGTAGTCATGCGTGAAGTAGGTGAAAAAGTTTCCTCATAGTCAATGCCATATTGTTGCGCATATCCTTTGGCAACCAATCTAGCTTTGTAGCGATCAACGCTACCATCAGATTTTCTCTTAATCTTTTAAACCCACTTTGTACCAATAGCATTCTTTCCTTTTGGCAATTCACATAACTCCCAAGTACCATTCCTATGTATGGAATCCATTTCTGATTGCATAGCACTCATCCATTGTGGATCGTCACATGCAACTTCAAAAGAAAGTGGCTCTTCATTACATGTTGTAGCAATAAGAGAATAATCCACAAAATTACTTGATGCATGGTGAGAGCTTGATCTTGTTCTACCAAGTAAAGGTGCACTCAATTTGCTGTCCTGCAAAGTCTCTTTCATCCACTTTGGCATAGATTGTGCACTCTTGATAGACATGCATTCATTATGTAATACATCTTCAATATGTACATCATGCGTGGGCTGAATTTCATGCTCAGTTTCAGCCAAATTTTGATGCAAATATTCAGCCATATGTGGCTGGAAATTTCCAACAGTTTTAACAATTTTTGGCTGAATTTTTTCAGCCATGTTTGGCTGGAAATTCTCTGCATTTTCAGCTCTATTTGGCTGGAATTTTTCAGCCCTTTGAACCTCAGTTGGCTGGTCTACATGGCCATAGTCAAGCACACCATTTTGGAACAAAGGCATGAGTGTATCGAACACACCTTCTAAGCTAACTGTTGGCAGTTTTTTGCATTCAAGTAGAGGGAAAACTAAATTTTCATTAAATACCACATCTCGACTCACAATAATTGTGTTCGTCAATGGATGGTACAACCGATATCCCTTACTTTCAGCACTATAACCAACAAATATACATTTCTTTGCCTTGTCATCAAGTTTGTGATGTTGTTGTGATGGCACAAGAGCATATGCCAAACAATCAAACACACGCATATGACTAACCATAGGCTTATGACCATTTCAAGCCTCATAAGGAGTGATGACTCTCAATGCTTTTGTAGGGTAGCTATTCAACACATAGTTTGCACACATGATGGCTTCCATCCAAAACTTATGAGGAAGATGCTTTCCTTTAACCATACATCGTGCCATTTCATGTAAAGTTCTATTTTTATGCTTGGCAACACCATTTTGTTCAGGTGTATATGGCACCGTACATTGGTGTGAAGAAAAATTTTCAGCCATAGCTAAAAATGCTTTGAAGCAAGAAAATACCTCATTCTTTGCTTTCATAGGATACACCCATGTATGGCGAGTAGCATCATCAATGAAGGTAACAAAATATACATGCTTCCCAAAAGATGGCGTCTTGACCGGGCCATCACTATGAACAAGTTGCAATTTCCTTGTAGTGTGTGTATGACTATCTTTTCGAAAAGAAGCACGATGCATTTTTCCAAGAATGCAACCTTCACATGCATGCTTTTCAATGGACTCAAGTGTAGGCAAGCCAATAACCATATCCTTCTTTTGCAAATAGAGCAAACTATTGAAGTTCAAGTGACCAAAACGAGCATGCCAAAGCTCCATTTCAGCCATGGAAGAAGTATGAGCAACTAAGGCATTCGAGGCAGCCCTCTTGTATGTATCCATGCGATACAAACCATTACATAATGTACCGGACATCACGATAACATCACCATTGCTAAAATCATGAACCATGCACTTATCATAAACAAAGTGTACATGAAGTCCAGCTTTGGCAATCAACGGAACTGAAATTAAGTTCTTCTTGATACCGGGCACATACAGTGCATTTTTCAAGAGAATCACACCTCCATTTGTAGCCGAAGCTCAATTTCTCCTACTCCAATGATAGGATAAGAGGCATTGTTTGCACATACCACATGTCCTCCTTTAGGTGCATCTTTTAAAGAGGCAAAAATTCTTTTGCATGATGTTATGTGCTTTGAAGCACCACTATCAAAGAACCAATCCGAATCAGCCTCACTCACAACCATACATTTAGAATGTAAAGAAGCATCATAATGACATGTAACAACACATGCCCAAAAATCTTGAGCCATGTTAGCTTCATCATTCTTTGCATTTGCTGAATTTTCAGCAATAGACATGCCCGATTCCTTCTTCTTTTCATTGCGTTTAGCAAGCTTTCTATACTCATCAATAATATGACCAGCCTTTTGAGAATATTTGCATCTCTTCTTCTTTTACAAATCACCATCATTAGAGGAATGAGTGGAAGAGGAAGCTTGAGGCTTTGGTTTTGATGAACCCAAAGCTGAACCATACTTGCTTTTCCCCTTTTGTGAGATAGCAAGTGCTTGCCTTCCCTCAATCAAACCACTCCTATTCACTCTAGATTGCTCTTTTTGCAAAAGAAGAGACACAACCTCATCAAATGCATACATATTAGGATTTCCTTTTGCAACCAAACGAAGTGTAGTAGCAAAGCTTTGAAAAGATTCTGGTAATCCTTTCAACAATGTAGAAATGAGTGATGCATCCAGAATGATCTCATCTATATTTGCCAATTGCTCTTTCAAGTCCTTGATGCATGTCACATACACATCCAGCGACTCATTTTCAGCCATACAGACATCTTTCAAGTTGCTTCCTCAAGTATGCAACACGTGCTTCATTACGCACGGCATACAAAGAAGCAAGAGTGTCACATGCCTGTCTCGATGTAGAACATGACCGAATGTGTGGAACTATATGACGCTTCACTGAAAGCGCAATCATAGCATGAGCTTGAGCATCTTTTCCATCCCATCTAAGGTGCTTCTGTGTAGGTGGAGAAGGAGAAACCACTGTACTCGAAGAAGAAGCTCCATCTGTGACAGTAGACTGTGAAGTAGAAGCACTTGCCGGTCTTCGATCTACATCTGCCACTATATTCCAAAGTTGTTTTGCAACAAGAACATGCTTCATCATGTAAGACCACATCGGACAGTTGGTCCCATCAAGCTTATCTTCAGCTTGAAGCATGCCAAACAAGTCATGGCTGCCCGCCATTTCACTAAGGAACAAGAATGTGACAAAATCGTCACTTCGATGAAAGCTGAAATGAGTGCTGAAATTTTAGCTCACAAACTCTCACCCTGATGGCGATTCTGACTGCATGAATGGCTTCGAAATGGGGGTAAAACTCCAACGCACCTGGTGGAAATATTTCCGGGCTGCTGAAATTTACAGTTCTATGTTGATTGCACTGTTAAAGTGCGTGCGCGCCGCGAGGCGAAAAACTGAAACTTGAGAAGAAGCTGAACCTGCTCTGATACCACTGTTGGGTGTGTGTAGAAGTGCGAGAGACACACGAGAAGCACACACAAGGAGCACAAACGCAGCAAGACACACGGAGAAGATGATGGCTGGAATAGCTCTCTCTATTGATCGATGAACTGAAGTGAAGTAAGAGCTGAATAATATCCCTAAGTACAAAGTACCACCACATATGAGAGTATCAAGTATGTGGTAACATGGGGAAAAAACCTCTAGCTAGCACTAGAGTAAAAAGTGCCCATGTATAGGGAAAAGGTTCACATCAAAGCTACTCGAAGAACACATAAGTGTAACAATATCATCCAAATTCCCCCTTTCATTGAAATTACTTCAATTCCCGAAAAGTATTTTAGCTCTCCCAAATACGACATCAAAAATTGAGATTTTAGTTGCTTTTTCAAATCAGCAATCCTCTTCTCATCATTGATAGTGATGATCAAATCATCAACATAAATCAATAATAGAATCATTCTTGATTCCATAAAAATAGAGAATAATCAGCCTTTGATTGCATAAATTTCAAATCCAACAAATTCTTAGTGAAACGTTCACACCATGCTCGTGGTGCTTGTTTCAAACCATAAAGCGCTTTCTTTAACTTGCATACATAGTTGGGATATTTTAGATGCACATAACCTTTTGGTTGCTGCATATAGACTTCCTTATGTAATTTTCCATTCAAGAATGCATTCTTAACATCCATTTGATACAATTTCCAATTGTTCATAGCAGCCCATGCAATCACACTTCTTATCGTTGTCATTTTCACCACTGGACTAAACGTTTCATCATAATCCAATCCATATACTTCTGCATATCCTTTTGCAACTAAACGTGCTTTAAATCTTTCCAATGAACCATCACTTTTGCGCTTCACTTTGTATAGCCATTTGCATCCAATAGCTTTCTTATTCGGTGGCAATTTCACTAAATCCCATGTATCATTCTTCTTCAATGCATTCATCTCATCATCCATTCCTTTACACCAATCTTCACTTTTTGACGCATCATGAAAATTATTTGGTTCCTCATGCTTGATTCTCTCAGTCATGTATGCATAATGAAGCTTCATAGACTTATGGTATAGATTCAATCTATACACAAGATGTTTTACTCTTGTAGATCATCTCAAAGGTGTTTCTTCATCTGGTCTTGAACATGTCTCTCTCATTACGTGTGGAGGAACATATTTCTCCTTCATATTTTTCAACATGCCAGGCGTAAGTATCTCATCATCAATATCTGAATCAGACATGTACGTATGTTTCCCTTTCTCCTTTCTTCTTGCATAGTCCTTTACATTTTCACTCCATGACATTTCAGGTGTAGGAAATTCATATGAACCATAGTCTTGGCTTTCTTCTTTGTCAAAATGTCTACAACTTGTTCCTGGCTCATCTTGAACATTATGCATAAAATCATCCATATCATTCTCTATCACAGCCATGTCTTTGGGTGCGTATCATGATGCTTTTTCATCGAATATAACATCTCTACTCACTATACATTCTTTTGAAATAGGATTATAATATCTATATCCTTTCTTCTCTTCTGAGTATCCAATAAATATGCACTTTTTAGATTTATCCTCAAACTTGTGTCTCAACTGACTAAGCACATGCGCATAACAAATACTTCCAAAAACTCGTAAATAGCTAACATTAGTCTTATGCTTCCATAGCCTCCCATAAGGAGTAACATCATGAACCATGCTTGTGGGAGCTCTATTTATAACATGCACAACGGTATTACGAGCTTCTTCCCAAAACATATCTGGCATGTTCTTTTCATTCAACATGGCTCTAACAACTTCCTCAATCACACGATTTTTGCGTTTTGCAACACCATTTTGTTGTGGCGTGTATCTACAAGATAATTACCTTCTGATTCCATAATCACTAAGGTATTGATCAAATTCTCTTGAGATATATTCTCCCCTGAATTTGATCGTAGGCATTTTATATACATTCCCAACTACTTTTCAACCATATTTTTGAATCTCACAAAGCACTCAAAAACTTCACTCTTATGCTTCAAGAAGTAAATCCATGTATATAGCCTATAATCGTCAACGAATATCAAAAAAATATAGTGAGCCAATAACTAATTTTTTTTTAGCAGGTCCAACCACATCACTATGTATTAACTCTAGAGGTCTCCTCTTGTTCATTTCTCTTCTTGGAAACTTCATACATTGATGTTTTTCAAATGTTCATGCTTCACAAATTCTTTCAATGTTTAAATGATCAAATCTTGGTAGGCCACGCACTAACATTTTGTTTTCCATAGATTTCAACTTCCTCAAATTGATATGACCAATTCTCTTATGCTAGATATCAGCTATATCTGAATATTCACTATTCTTGGCATACATATTCTCATAAATAGGTGTACCCATGTCAAACATGAATAATCTACCCATCTTCTTTCCATGGCCAAGTAATTTTCCTCTATTTCCATACTTGAAATCATGTATAAAACAGCCATGTTTATTGAAAAATACTTCCATGTCTTGATCTGCAAGTTGACCAACCGAAACCAGATTCTTTATAATGCTAGGCACACGTAAGACATCACTTAATGTTTTTCAAATACCATTTCTTTGTACTAGCGGTACATTCCTAACATTGTTAATCACGTGTAAGGTATCATCACCAGTTGCCACATACTCTTTAGTCTTCAAAGCCTCTTTTGACTCAAATCAATATCCTATGCTCATCATGTGATTTCTGCAACAAGATTCTATGTACCAGTTCATATGATTTCCAGGCTTTGACATACTATTCAACACATGCTCCATCGCAAACATATTATCTCTATCATAGTCTCTATATGAACATTTAGCAGAGAAATTTCCATGTGCCGCATAATGGCTTTTCTACCTCTTCCTCAAAGCATCCTTCTCGAAGGGCACATGTGTGTCGTGCATGTTTAGAGCATCACTTAGCAATTCTAGGGTAAGGTCAAACTTCTACAACTCATTGTTGCCCAATAAGGAAGGAATGACGAAGGTTCCTGACCGATCCTTTAATGTTGATACCAAATAGTAAGAGTGCAAAACCTCCAGTTTTGGTATGGGTGCCTCAAAATATTCTACCAGCCCTGTGCATTGCCATATGATTTGAAGTTCTAGTGTGTTTTGAAGAGTCTCAACCTCTTTAGAAAAGAATTGGAATCATAACCACGCCCTATCATACTCATGCTTGGACTCCCATATGAACTTCACCTCTCCTAAGGGCCCTGGCATGCCATTGAACCAGTGAGAGTTTGCATGAACTCTCTCCATTATTCATGTGGGAGGTTTTGGTATGGGTATTTGTTGTAGGTGTTGTAGCTCTACAGGTTGTTCAGTTGGTGGCACTTCAATAGGTAGATTTTCCATATTATCTCTCGCTTGACTCACTCTTGCCTATGAGTTGGGGCCTACTATCTCTACCATGATATTGATCGTGGTTCTTGATGCTTATCTGCTAGATGAAGAGAAGCATATTAGCATTGCATAGGAAACATGATATTATGGTGTTCCCTTCACAATACCAACATGATACCCAAAGTGGTTAGGGGTTAGTTGGGGTGTTTGAGATGATTGTGATTGGCGGTTAGTTGGTTAGTAATTCCCCTAGAAACATACTTTGGATGTGCACCATAATCAACACGTATCTAATTTATGTAGATTGATTTACAAAATTGGATAACGAGGTTTGATACAGGGTCTAATTTGCCAAACATTGATTGTGGGATCATATCTTTTGGTGGTGATGACATGTAACGGTTTCTAGATTGGATTGTGTTGGATTTGGGACTTTTTGGGTACTCATTTCTTGACATTTCTATGTGTGACCGAAGATGTGATCGTTTGGGGTTTAGATGTTTGCCCTAGGATTTGTGCCAAGAGTGCCTATGAGGGTGGATTCAATCTTGTGAGCTAAGGTGAAGCTATTTGAGCTCGTAAGCAGTTCTTGGGCACCCAGATCTATCTAGCATTGGGGACAACCTTTACTAACCGCTTTTGGACCCAAATAGAAATGGTCCATCTAGATTGATGCCTGCGATACTCCATCATTATAGTTCTCTAGTGAGTAGTTCGTTTGGTGCATCTTTGGGATCGTGTCTCTAGAGCAGAGGTTTTTGCAGCCGTGCATATCTAGATCTGCTTCATTCCATGAGGTACTTTATGTTGCACTGGTTGTTAATCATGCTTCCTCATTGTTGGCTTCCTCTGTGTTGTGTGTTGCCTTGCTTGTTTTCCTAGGCTCCTCTTTGGAGATGAAGGGAGTTCCTCATTGACTTATGCACCTCTTCAAGATTGACAATCTTCTGCTTTATAGAACCTTGGACAAGAATAACATCCTTATCGTCATGAGTGTTCCTGGAGGGACGAGGAGTGGATATCATTCCTAGTTCCTTCGCTGTGAGGTTTTCTAGTTCCATTGTGATGTGATTTGGATTTACCGCAATATAACATAGGAGTACCAGAGAAGATAACAGATATAGGAGAATCTCAAAAATTTTTTACTAACAACAAGTACAAAGATGATGGCGTTGTTCACTCGTGCGCTCTCAAGGTAGAGCTTAAATGGTGATCTAGACAACTCTAGATAGGGAGATACAAGGTAGAGGTATGTTGGCTCAATTTGATGTCTCAGGTAGTGCAAAAGTCATGTATATATAGGATCATGGGTGGACTTCCATGGACGGCTATACATGGGCTGTAAAGTGTGGGCGGCCACCGCCCGCGTAATTGCCATACACGGCTTAGGCCGATTGAACCAACCTAACAAATATAAATGACTTTTGACTCCGAAAGGGAATATTCCATGCAATATTCCCTTTACAGTCGCACTGGAGAGCTACCCCTGGACCCCACAATTGGGAACCCTTGTAACTCCCTTTCCTTACAATACCTTACATGGTCCAATATGATCGTCATCCAACATGCAAGTTGGGATTCTGATCAATTGCGTAATGCATGCTTGGCTTCTCCTCATAATGGGGGCCTTACAAAATGTGCATATAATCAATAGGGGTAGACATCGATCATAAAATAACACCCCCCCTCAATGTTTACCGATGAAAAATCAAGTAGGTTTCGGTCCTATGCCCATCTGTTGAAGATGCATGTTGTGCTACTCTCTTCCAATTGCTGTAGTTAATATGTCAACACAATTTGCCTCTGTTGGGCAATATTCTAGCTCCACAATTTCATCTTCAATTAGCTCAGGAATGTAATGGTACTGTACTTCTATGTGCTTGGTGCAAATACAAGACTACCTCACAAGAAGCAAAACAACCAGCTTTGTACTCTGCTTCAGTGGAGGAGAGTGTGAGAGTTGGTTGCTTCCTACTTACCCAAGAAAAGATTCCTGAAACAAGTGAGAAAGAATATCCAGAAATGGATTTTTTAGAATCACAATCTCTAGCCCAATCACAATATCCTTGGAGTGTATCACTTGTGGTATAAAAAATACCAAAATCCAAGGTTCGTGCAATGTACCTTAGAATTCGCATTCCAGCATTCCGTTGACTCTCCTTAGGTTTGTTCGAACACCTGCTTAACACTCCAACAACATAGCAAATGTCTGGTCTAGTGTTGCACAGAAAAATAAGACTTCCAACAACAAGCTTCCTATACTTCTTAGCATCTATATCAGGCATATTACCATCCATAGATAGCTTTTACCTCCATAGGTGTGCTAGTTGATTTGCAGTCCATCATTCCAAATGCCTTGAGAATATCTTTGGCATATTTTTGTTGTGAGATGAAAATGCCATTCTTCCTTTTCCATACTTCAATTCCCAGCCAAAAATGGAGTAGACCCAACTCTGTCATTTCAAACTCAGTTCCCAAGCTGATTTGAGTTTGATTGATGAGTTCTTGATGATATCCTGTAATGATCAAATCATCTACATATACAATGAGAACAACTAGCTTGCTATCCCTTTTCATTACATACAAGTTAGCATCGGGAGTACTTCTTTCAAAACCCATATTTTTGAAAACATTATCTATCCATTGGTACCAAGCCCATGGAGCTTGCTTAAGTCCATAAAAAGCTTTCTTCACCATGCAAACTTTATTTTTTGAATTGGGCCCCTCAAACCCTAGTGGTTGAGATACATATACCTCCTGCTTGAGGTGACCATTCAAAAATGCAGATTTGCCATCCATCTGGAAAACAAGCCAGGCCTTTTGTGGAGCTACTACAAGTACCGTCCGAATAGTTTTCATGCGTGCTGTTGGTGCAAAAGTTTCTTGAACATCAAATCCTTTGATCTGTGAAAAAACCTGTGCAACTAGTCTTGCCTTATACTTTTCTAATGTTCCATCTCCTTTATACTTAGCTTTCCAAATCCATTTAGTACCTATTGCCTTGTTCTTTGGCAGCAAGTCGACTAGATCCCATGTATCATTTTTTAGTATACTATCATACTCAGACTGCATTGTCGCTCTCCAACCTAGATCATCAAGGGCTTCTTCAATGGTGGTAAGTTCCTTTATTGAGCCCATGATATCTGACATTAGAGCCATGTTAACAATGTGTTCTGAGGTTCTTCTTTGCTCCTCTATTTTCTTTGATCTTTGTAATCCATCTGAGGATGATTCTAGTATATCTACATGTGGATTGTGATCATCAAAGAGCTCTTGTGCCCACTTTGTTAGTGGCTTACGTTGTGTAGCTATAATTGTTTGGCTTTTTATTGATGAAATTTCTCCATCAGATGTTTCTTCCTCCTCAACTTTAACTTGTCTTTTGATAGGCACAAGCTGAGATATCTCTTTGTTTGATGAGATAGTAGTTTTACCTTTATCTTCTACTAAGCCGGGTTGTTCATCAAACACCACATCTTGGCTGACAAAAATCCTCCTTGCCTCAGGATCCCACAACCTGTATGCTTTAGACTCTTCACTATATCCTAGAAAGACACACTTTTTGCTTTTTGAATCCAACTTTGATCTTGTTGAAAAAGGAATATTTGCATAACAGAAACAACCAAAAATTCTGAAATGGCAAATTGAAATCTTTTTACCAGAATATGCTTCTTGAGGATTCATCCCCTTCAGTGCTTTTCTGTAGCTTCAATTGAGAATGTAGACTGCTGTATTGACTACTTCTGCCCAGAATGAATCAAGCATGTCTTGAGCCTTTAACATACAATGAGCCAGTTCAACTATTGTCCTGTTCCTACGCTCAACAACGGCATTTTGTTGAGGCATATGAGCTATGGTAAGTTGCCTTTTCACACCATGCTCCTTACAGTAATTATTGAATTCTATTGACAAGAATTCACCTCCTCTATCTGTATGAATTTCTTCAGTTTCCTTCTTGATTCATTTTCCACCTACTTATGCCACGTTTTAAATTTTTCAAAAGCATCAGCCTTCTTTCGAATGAAATAAACCCACATCTTTCTACTATAATCATCGACTAAGAGCAAAAAGTAGAAAGGTCCTCCTAAAGAAGGTATAGACATTTTACCGCAGAGATCAGCATGTACCAACTCTAGAGGAGCTTGAGATCGATTGTTGGTCTCTCTTGGAACTGCCTTTCGTTGTTGTTTGCCCATCATACAAGTTTCACAAGGTCCCTGCAACTCTAAAAATGCAGGCGAATGAGCAACCATCCCTGTTCTTTGCATCTCCTTCAAAACTGCAAATCCGAGATGCCCAAATCATTGGTGCCATAACCTGCTTACATCTTTATCTTCTGTAACAGTTAAGGCACTTAACTCATACAAGTTATCATGTCTTATACCTTTACCTACTACATTACCTCATGAATCCATGATTTCTGCACCACTCTTATTGAACTGAACTTCGAATCCACGATCTGTTATTGCAGAAACTGACAACAAATTTCTTTGAAGTGTAGGTACATAAAGAACATCGGATAACTTTTTCTCAACACCTGGAGAAGTGATAAAAGAGATGGTTCCAATTCCTTCCGCTAGACACTTGGAGTCATTTCCCACCACTACATTGATGGATTCTCGCAGAGGCACTAGGGAACTATACCAATCTTTTTTACTGGTCATATGGCGAGAAGCTCCACTATCTAAACTCCATGGTTCATCAACATGAGCTTGATCAGATGCGCGTACCTCTTCAATAGCTACCCATAGTTCTAGCTCTGTGTCATTTGCAGACTCTTTGTTCTTCCATGATGATTTTACAGTCCCATTCCGCTCATCAGCTCGCTTCTTTCTGCAATCCTTGATGGCATGGCCTTTCTTTTCACAATAGGAGCAACTTCCTGTGAACTTTTTCTTCTTTGGCTTCTTCTTTGATCCATCAGAAGAGCCTTTACCTTTTGCATTTGTTGGGAATGCAGCATCACTTGTAGTTTTCCAATTCTTTAATGGCATCTCTTCTTATAAAAGCATAGCACAAAACTCTTCAAATGTGAGGGGAGTTGGTCTTACCTTAGTGTTAATGGCTGTTACTAATACATCATACTTTACTGGAAGAATACATACACATCTTTGAGCCAGGTCTTCTAGTGTTATAACAACACCACATGCAACCAATTGATCTTGAAGATGTTTTATCCGTTTGATAAAACCTTCAGCCTTTTCAGAATCAGAATGCTTTTCATTTGCCAACTGATTTTCTAAATTCTATATCCTAGTGTGGCCTTGGTCTCATATTGATGATCCAATATGCCCCAAGCCTCATGTGCTTTAGTAGTATGTTGAACTAAAGTAAGCACAGAATCACTTTTACTAGTGAAAATTGCACATAATGCATTAGCATTCCACCTCTTCCAAGCTGGTAGAAGATGTGGATCTCGCTGAGTCATCAATCTTCAATTTGTTGGATCTTCAACTGGTATAGGCTCTAGGTCCAATCCCATCGGTCCCATGACAGTGTCAAGTAATTCATACGAGTCTAAAAGTAGAGTGTATAGTTGGTTGCATCCAGTTTCCCTTCAGTGAATGTAGGTGGGAAAATTCGAATACGTGCAGCATTAACATTAGCTCAATCACTCGAATAATCTACTGATATTCTAGTCTGCTAGTAGGCTAAAATAGTGATATTTTGCAGGCTATTCGAACCTTATGGCTCTGATACCATGTAAAACAATAGTTACACAATATAACATAGGAGTAGTAGTAGAGAAGATAACAGATATAGGAGAATCTCAACAATTTTTTCTACTAACAGTAAGTACAAATATGATGGCATTGTCCACCCGTGTGCTCTCAAGGTAGAGCTTAAATGGTGATCTAGACAACTCTAGACACAGAGATACAAGGTAGAGGTATGCGGGCTCAATTCGATGTCTCAAGTACTGTAGAGGTCATGTCTATATAGGATCGTGGGTGGCCTTCCATGGACGACTATACATGGGTGGTAGAGCATGGACGACCACCGCCCACGTAATTGCCATACACGGCTTAGGTCGGTTGAACTGACCTAACAAATATAAATGATTTCTGACTCTGAAAGGGAATATTCCCTTTACCGTCGTGTCGGGGCGCTGCCCGCGGAACCCCACTAGGGGGTTTGTGGGCCCCTTGGGACCCCCCATCCAAGGGCTGCCCCCCGTTGCCCCGAACCCTACAGTTAGGGACCCTAGTAACTCCCTTTCCTTACAATACCTTACATAGTCCAATATGACCTTCATCCAACATGCAAGCTGGGATTCCCATTAATTGGGTAATGCACGCTTGGCTTCTCCTCATAATGGGGGCCTTACAAAATGTGCATACAATCATGAGGGTAGACATTGATCATATACTAACATAGGTGTGGGCACAATAGTTACTCTATGAACAAAACTACAGAATGGTCATGGCCAAGCTCTTGGAAGAAGTGGGAGTAGACTTTGAATATAGTGAAACTCACCTATTGCTAGTAGAAACCTATGGTGTAGTGGAAGTAGTCTGGTCTGCATTATAGAGGCCTCCCGCCCAATACAATTTGTGTAGATTTCAAACACGACCGAGGTCAGGCAAGAACATTCAGATTCCCCTCACAACTGCCAAGACAACCACTATAGCAACGGAACAAATAGAGATAAGTTTCCTAGCAACTGGAATTCCGGTCCATGAAACCATGGTCATCCATGAAGACTTAACAGAACCACTACCTCCAACAACCCAACCATCACCTACTCAAGCTGAATCTGTAAATATCATCTCAACTACTAACCCCATAGAGAAAACCTTCATCTTCCATAGTCCCATTTCTACTTCAACCTTTTTTTCCTCCTTTGAAAACCCTATATATCATACCACCACCATTATAACGAAATCCCTCATGGAGCCTATGATAGGACACCCTACCTGCATAACATCTATACTAGGCCACCCCGACCTTAGGATCACATTGTTAGGTTTCCCCATAATGGAGGGTGTTCCTTAGGCAATCCCACCTCAAAGTTCTAAAATTCCAATCTCTGTCCAACCAATCCTTCAACCCATGCAAGCTACTTTCTTAAGAATGTTCTAGTCCATGTCTCAAACATGTTGGGGATGTAAGGGTCATGTGACCTGACCCTCATATTCATATATATACATTGCATATAGAGCATTTCCTCAAGAGAGATCATTATGTGGGTTTCAAGGCTCCTATGCATGTCCCTGCGTCTCTCCTCTCTTCTCTCTCCCTCCATCTCCTCCTTCCTCCTCTTTTTCTACATGCCAAAGCCATTCATTGGTATGAGAGCATGTTGAAGGCTGGTGTGCAAGAAGCTTCAATGGAAGCTTAGGTCAAAAGAGGTAGAAGTGTAGGTCGGCATCTCTTGACAACAGTTCAGTATTTTGGTCATAACTCGAGCTAGAAAGCTCGGATTGATGCATTTTAAAGTTCTGTGCGTAGCTAACACACCTGGTTCGGAGTTTTAGAGTGTTGAAAATTTGAAAAACACAAACTGCTATATAAGGAAAATCTATATTCACTACGATAGTAGGTCAATTTTTGGATCATAACTTGAGTTCTACAGGTCCCATTCATATGATTCAACTTGCTATTGCATAGCCTGAGTAGCCTCTAGAAGTTTTGTAGAAGATCACATATCCAGATTCTGAGTTTTAGATCACCGAAATTGCAGAATACAGAGCAGTAGTGTTGCAGGTGAAGGTGAAATTGATAGCTGATGCTTGTTTTGTGTGTATTTTAAGCTACCCACCTTGGATTGAGGTCTTCTTTATCGCGTTACGTAGCCAAGAATTAGATCTTGAATTTTACTGAGGAGAAAAAGTTAAGATTCAGAGGCTTTCACCTTTGAAACAGCAAAACACAGAGCAACATATTTTTTCCATAAGAACCTTAATTGCTCTTGGAGGTTGCATTTGCTTTGGAACTTCTTCAAGAGAGAATTTTTGGTGTGCAAGCTCTTATTTTTAGAGTTTCAAAGCATTGTACATGTATGATCACTGTGGTAACTCCTTCATATGAGAGTAGAGCATGATCTTGTCACATGTTTGGCATGTAAGATGACATTGTGGTATACTCTTTTTGGGGTTTATATCATCATGAGTTCAATCATGGATGTATAGTGGCATTGTGGTCTATATCTTGCTTATGCCACTTGGTTATGGATTTAGTTATCCGTTGCACACAATTCTATGAGAGTTGATTGTGGATCTTGGTTGGTACTTGTATCTTTGTTTTCTTTGCACGTACGTGATCCAGATTGGAGCCTCAGTTGCACACTTACTTGTCACATTGATTGGATATTCTATTATCATATATTCATTGATTTGATATTGTGGATGGTGATTCCCACATGGTTTATTTGGTTTAGATTCCATTTTACAAAGGAGATGCTATCGAAATTTCGATAGCTTTTATGTTAGAAGAGAACTCTAGTGGATCTTGAAGCTTGTGTGATAGCTTTGGATTATTGTTGATCTCCATTTTCTTGGACTTGGTCATAGGTTGTTTGTGACAAGTTGAACCATCTTGCAAGATTCATTCTTGAGTGGAAGATACATTATCATTGTATTGGCATGTATTGCTATTGGCATATGTAGTTGCCATTATCTTTGGTTGGATCAGTGACAGTTGGTGACATGTTATTCATTGTTCTTTTAATATTGGTTATCTTGTTTGATTGCTCAATTTACAAGGGATATTGTGTCAAATTTTTCCCAGAATTCCTTCACATCTATTTGGTCACTTTGGAGACTTGGTGAGCAGGCTTATGCTCATGGTTTTATTTGCATGCTAGATGCATGTTTATGTGACAGGTTGTTCACACGGTTTCTTCTCCAGTGTGACATTTGTAATGTGAGTTATGCATATGGATATGCAGGTGTAATCCTATTGAGGATAGAGTATTATTTCTAGTCTCTTGTTACATTTCTATTCTCTTGGATTGCTAGCATATAAAGTACAAAATAATGCCTAGTGTAAGGAATGGCTTAATTATCCATACATTGTGCCACCATAGGGACCGCCCTCCATTGCTTACATGATGGCCACCATTCAACATTGAATCCCTTGCCTAAAGCCTATGCCAGATGTCATGATGCAAATGATGCTGAGAATTTTGGATATGATGCCAATTGTGCTCAAAACTTTTCGAAATATAGAAGCACCACAAGTTGCTCTACCAGGCTTCATGAATGGCAACTACAACCCAGTGTATGACATGAGCACCACCCCAAGCATTAGAGTTGCCTATGCTTGGAATGTATGTATGAAATACCTCCTCCCATGTTACAAATAGATTTTCGAAGACATGTTTAGAACAGGATTTTGGGAGTATCACTCAGAGGTGTTCACACCGAGGCCAACACACCTGCTTCACTTATTTGCATGTGAGGAGGCTATGTATTTTGCATTTAACAAGACCCCAATCCCGATATCCTTAGTGCCATCAACTGGGATGCCTTGCAATCAGATTTGGCAAGAGGGTTGAGGCTCAGCAAACATGTGTTGGACACTAATGTCATTTAGTACTATATCGATGACCCTACATAATAGAGCGCTATTAGGGGTGAGAGATGCTAGAGAGGGGGGAGTGTTGGTGTAGAAGCAATGAGGAGACAGAGTAGTCAAGGACAATCCTCCATATAAGAAGCCCATTCATTTCTTTCATAATTTATTTTCAATCAAAGTGATTTTTGTCATTACACAGACATTAACATAAATACTATTTTTGATATATTAGACTTCATTTTGTTGAAGTTGAGGATTCCTCGAGCTTGAGAAGTATTAGAAGTACTTGTGTATCAATTTTCAGAATTTTATGATTCCGTTGGAGCCCTCAAATAAGCCCTAGAACCTAACTTTTAACTAGGCTGGACATTAGGTTCGGGTAGGACCAACACCTAGTCAAAAACTATAAAAAGAGTTAGAGAGCTCATTTTTGAGGTTAGCTAGTGAGAGTTTTGAGCTATTGTAAGACACTTTTTTTGTAATACAAAGAACTCCATTGTTCCTCTCTTTGTTCTTGCCTTGTGTGCACGTGTGTGTATGTGTGTGCATTCTAGTGTGCATCACACTCATGCACTTGTGCCATCACTTGCTCATAGTCATACTAGTCCTCACGTCTCCATGGATTGACAATTATGAGGTGTATGTCCTCACATTGGTACTTGACATTGTGCTAGAGTGACAATCACGATATGTGCAACGTGTAAACACACACAGAGAGAGATAGAGAGAGATAGAGAGACATTGAAAGAAAATACGAAGGAAGAGAGATGGGCACATTTATGTGATCCCTCATGATGCAAATGAGAATGCTATAGGATGTCTCTTTAACTCTCTTTAACCCTCTTTTTTCTTGTTATTGTTTACAATCCAAAGCGTCTTTTTTACCACATATGTTGCCAACAAATATTGGAAAGGAGAAGGATCAGAATACATGAACTTTCGAACGTCTTTCTAAAAAAATATTGGAAAGGAAAAGGATATTTGGAAACGAAAAGAATCAGAATATTGGATTGGAAAGGGGAAGGATCAGAATACATAAAATTGTTTATAGAAATTGTAACATGCTTTTTAAAACTTTCTATAAAAACATCCTCTATTCTTGGAAGTTCGTACATCTGATTGCTTAGTCACTTTGATAAACAGTGAAGTCTTGAGGCCTTAGACATATCGACTTCCATGTAAACATAAGGGGCTCACTGAGGGTTTATTCTCCCTCTCACTTTGTACTTCAACAACGTATAAAGCAAACCGACAAGTCTATTGAGCTAAGGATAAAATTCAACTTGTAAGTCAAAAAGTCAATCCAAACAGGAACCTTGGGGTGCTTGGCTCCATGAGTGTTGAAATAGTTATACCACCTACAAAAGGTGAGAGGAGTGTTGTAATGAGCCATTACCTGCAAAGAATTATAGGAAAAATTTAAAAAGAAAAAAAAAAGTAATTATTCAAGAGGAATATAATATGATATAAAAATAGGCCTCTCCTTTCCCACTTATTCCCAATCCTAGATCTTAAAATTTCCTAAGTTACTCTTAGCCTATAGAAAAGGTCGATAACCACTTTTTTAGAGAGTTGCAAGTGTCAACAATTGAAGTTGATATTTTCTACCACAAGCATAGAATCTTTGTTATCACCAGCATTAATATTAGTATTTGTTATGGAATATTAGATTACTCGATTTTTTATTATATGTATCTTTTCATGGTAGTGATCTTTTGACCACATTATGCACATTATATATAAGGAGTTAATGTGATTTTTGTTTCGCTTGAGCCTTGTGAAGGTTCTTGAGGGCATGGAGACATTTGGACATAATTATACAGATTATATTTTCCATTTATTTAGCGAATAGAAGGCCCACATAAAGGTTCTATTCTAGAACATTTAAGGTTCTGGTTTCTAAATGTATGACCTCAACGCACTACAACCTACAAGTATTATGAAGCCTTTTTTTTGGCTCATGATGTAGAGAAACAGTTTGTGTCAATTTTTAAATTGATCCTTCTTCAAAAATTGATCCTTTTTCAAATTTCTCTTTACAAAGAACCAATTATTGATTCTAGCTCTCCTTTGAGGTGCACATTTTCTACTTCTACCACTCCTACTTTAGCATAGTCTCCTACTTTCAAGTTTTGATCAAACCCTTCATCTATACATGCTTATTGATCCATCAGAATTCCTTTTGATCTTATAGATCCATCTAGAACCAATTACCTTGATAGACTCCTTCTTTGGCACTAGCTTGCAAGTATCATTCTCCTTGAGTGCTTCAATTTCCTCATCCATAGCTTCCTTCCATTTTGCCTTGGTCTTTGCTTCTTCATATGATGATGGCTTCTCAAATGACAAGTCTTTTGCAAGATAAACAGAGTGCTTAGTTACTAAGGAAGTGTCATACCCATATTTGATTGGCTTCTTGCTCTCCGTTTCTGATCTTCTGACTGCTTGGTTGTATGAATCAGGTACATCCTCCAATTTCTTCATCTTGACTTTGCCTTTGGACTTCCATGCCTTGAACTCTTCTAGATTGATGATGTCCTTATCAGAGTTGTTGTCTCCATTCTGAGTGTGCTCTTCCTTATTGAGGCTTGGAAACTCCTTTTCCAAGTCATAAGGTAGCTTTACTTTCCTAGATTCACTATCAAACCAAGAGTCATTCTCATCAAAGACAACATCTCTACTAACCATGAATCCCTTGTTTGAAGGGTCGTAGAACCTGTATCCTTTCTGATTCAAATCATACCCTATGAAGATGCACTGTCTACCTTAGGGTCTAGCTTACCTCTTATCTAAGAAGGGATATGCACATAAGC
This sequence comes from Ceratopteris richardii, assembly GCA_020310875.1. Taxonomy (NCBI): domain Eukaryota; kingdom Viridiplantae; phylum Streptophyta; class Polypodiopsida; order Polypodiales; family Pteridaceae; genus Ceratopteris; species Ceratopteris richardii. The sequence continues at coordinate 4,077,411 of CM035441.1, read as the reverse complement.
TACACATCCAAAGATCTTGCAATGATCAAGTGAAGGTCTTCTACCATGCCATGCTTCATATGGGGTCATCCCATCAAGAGATTTGGATGCCAACGTGTTTACAAGATAAGCAGCAGTAGATACACTCTTTGCCCACAAGGAATTTAGGTAATTTTTTCTCATTTAACATTGACCTAGTTGTTTCAACAATTAATCTATTTCACCTCTCAGCCACCCCATTTTGCTCAAGGGTATACCTTGTTTTAATTTCTCTCTTGATTCCTCTCTCCTGCAAGAATGCATCAAACTCATTTGAGAAGTACTCACCTCCTCCATCTGACCTTAATCTCTTTAGGTTTCTCCTTGTTTGGTTTCAACAAGTGCAAGACACTTTTTAAACCAACTGAATACTTCATCTTTGTGCGTCATAAAGTAGAATACAGTCCATCTACTATAATCATCAATGAAAGATACATAATACCTTGATCCAGAAATTGAGGGATCCTTACTTGGTCTCCATACATCTGTATGGACAAGCTCTAGGCAGTCCTCATGCATGTAGCCTTCCCTTGAGAAGGGTAACCTGTGAGATTTTCCAAACTGACATGTGTTGCTTGGATACATTAGGTATCCCAAGCACACATTGATCTCTACATATCTGTTTTAAGGTTCTTTCACCAACAGGCCCTTATCTCTTTTTCCAAATTTCAAGTTCTCAGAGTGTTTGATCTTTGTAACTATAAAGTGCAATATTCCTTGTATCTTCAACTTCAAAAGTGAATAATCTACCTGTCTTTTCTCCTTTGGTAATTCTCTTGCATCCATGTTGGGGATCCTCCACAAATGCTCCATATTGATTGAAGCTAACCTGCAAACCCTTTTCCAAAATCTGTCCAAGACTCATTAAATTCTTGGTAATTGTAGGTACATATAGGACCCTACTCAACAAATTCTTGTTTCCATCAAAGGTCTTAACATTCCCTACATTAATCACTGAGTGCTTGGTGTCATCACTTGTTTGTACCTGATGCTTACCCTTTGGTTCCTCAAGATCAGAGAGAAGAGCTACGTTGCCTACCACATGGTTTGAGCATCCTGAATCACTATAGAAGAGATGATCATCATTTATACCTGGTTTTGAAGTCATATTCATGATCAGAAGAGAATAATCTTGCTCCTCTGTGTAGTTGTTTCTTGACTTGTAGCCTCCTTGGTAGTTGCTATTGTAGTAGTAGTTGTTGTACTTGTTATTGTAACCTGGATGGTGATTAAACCTTCCTCTTCATTGTGTATATCCACCTCTTTGATATCCTCTACCTCTCTGATTCTTGAAGTTCCTGTAACACTCATCTGTAGTATGATTTGACAATCCATAAATATTACATGGTGAGGAGTTATAAGGTCTCCCCTTACCTTGCTTACCTCCTCTGCCCCTTCCTCTTGAGGTTCTACCTCTCCCTGCATAGTTGGCTTGGGAGGTAGTTCCTTCATCTCCAACCTTTTTGTTCTTCCCTTTCTCTTTGACTTATTTTTATCAGTGTATAGGGCAGAAGAGCTATTACCTCTTGATGAATCTCCATTCTTTTTTAGCTTGGCCTCATGGGTAAATAGTTGCCCCATGAGTGTGGTAAGGTCTTGAATCTGCATGTCCATGTACAAGTCCATGGTAGTTGTGAAGCTCCCCCATATGTCATGAGCTTTAATACCATTGATTACTTGTCTTACAATCTACTCTTCTTCAATTTCTTCTCCTATGCTTGCCAATCGATCTGCTACATCTTTGACTTTGATCATATACTCTGAGATGCCTTGCTTGGTTTGCTTTCTTTGGGTGGTAAATGCAATCCACAATTGGTTCTTCCTAGCCCTTGTGTTGGAAGAGAATTATGAAGACAATGTTTCCCAAGTCTCTTGGGATGTCGTAGGGTTCCTTATATGTGGAAGAAGAAAGTCAAAGATTGAGCTAAGTAATTAAGACCTTGCTAATGCATCCTTGGCACACCATGTGTTGAGTCTATCATGCTCCTCTCTTTTAGGTTGTCCTTTGCTTCTGAATATGGGCATCTCCTCATCTCCTGAGATGTATCCATAGAGGCTCCTTCCTTGCAAGTATTTCTTCATCCTCAAGGACCATGATTGGTAGTTGTTCCTATCCAATTTATCAATGAAAGAAGGAAAACCATCTCCCATTTTACCTTAGCTTTGCTCTGATACCATTGTTGGGATAGATGGATGGACACTCCAAGAAATGAGTAGGTACTACCAAAATCCTGCTTAGTACCAGCCCTTTGTAACTTCAGAGTTGAGTTGTTGTCCCTCTTAGCTTTCCAATGACACTATACAAGTGCCTACATACTTTGGAAATGATGTAAGAAAAGATTAAACCAAAACACACTACTTCCAAGTTGAAGAATCAATGAAAACCTTCTATTTTTTATCACACACCTGCTGCTTGTTATGCTCAGTGCTAGCAGTACAATAGGAATTAGAAAAATTCCTTTTAGAGGTTTCTAATTAGGTTAGTAAGCTAATGATTCCAAGTAGAATCACTTAAAATGATGCGCTCTACACAAAGCAATCAATTTATCAATTGAATCATTACTCGCAATTTTTAGAACATTTGTAAAATATCTTGCTAAATCATTACTACTATTCGAATTTCTTAAAATATCTTGCTTTCAAACCTTTCCTTTCCATTTATCTCTTCTAATCTATATTAGAACATGGACTTGACTTATTTCTTTTGAGAGAAATAAAATCATCTTTCTCTCCTTTAATAGAGTCAACTATGATGGCTCTACTTATGGATCTACCAAAATTACTTGCAAACTTGGTATGTGTGCCCGGAGCAGTGAACATTTGAATTTTTATGATGCAACCCAAAATAGGAGGTCTTCTCGATTACTCATAATCAAAAAATATCTCTTTTGCATCAATCATTCCTTATTGATGATACAAAGTACATGGTTGATTTTATTGCACTAATCCCAATCTTGATGTACCTAAAATTTCTAGTAATTTTAAGCTTCTCCAATTACTCATAGTGGTATCACAACTACATCAAGATGTGTGATGGTTCTCTATCAATGATTGAAAAGCTCGATAGGAGAAACTACGCTGCTTGGCAAATTAGATTGTAAGCTTATGTGCAAGGTAGAAAGCTCTATGGAATTGTAGCAAGTGATGAAGTTATGCCTACTCCAAGATCCAAAGGAGGACCTACACAAGAGGAGATAGAGGAACTCACACTTTGGTGTGCAATAAATACTCAGGCTAGTTCATAAAATTCTATCTCTGATTTCTTGTTACCACAAATTAGAGGATGCAAAACATCCCAAGAGACCCGGGATGCACTTGAGACCTTCTCTTTTGCTAGCACAAAATACAGAAAGAACCATCTCTAGAATGAGCTCAACCAAATGATGAAGACACCAAAGCAAACTATCATAGATTTTGTCACCAACGTCAAGAGGTTGTAGATTAATTAGCATCTAAGTGAGAGCTGATCGAAGAAGAGTCTATCATGAGGCAAATTAGGATGGAATCAGAAGTGATAAGCAATGGAAATCCTATACAATTGCATATGATCTCATCATGGATGTACAAACTCCTAATTTTACATATTCCTTGGACAATTCTTCAATCAAGAGGCCAACAACAATCTAAAGGAAGGTAAATATTATCATAGTAACTCAACAAGTACTCTTTATGCAGATAAGGAAGATAAGAAGCACAAACGAAAGAAGAAGGAAGATGATGATGAAGGGATTTCCCAAGCCAACTATGCAATCAAGGGCAAGTGGAAAGGAAAGAAGAAAGGAGAAAGGAATGATAAATCAAAAGGAGAGGATGTTCAACCTTATGCCATCTATAACAAGATTAATCATACAATTTAAAACTGTTGGTTCAATGGAAGGACTCAGAAAGGAGCTAGTAGAGGTGGATTTGGCAACACTAGAAGTAGAGGTGGACACAACTTCGACAAAAACATTAGAAGTCACAATAGAAGAGTCTCCACCTACTATGAGCTTGTAGAGGTTGGTTCTCTCTTCATAGTGATCCCAATCATCTATACTTTATGAGTGAAAATTCATTGGAACTTTAATAGTTTCTACATAATGGATACAATTTGGTGTAGCCTTTTGTTCAATAGATTGTGAGAAATAGTGAGTTTAAGGTTAGAGGGTCTATCTTTGCACATCCTAGAAAAGTCAAGAGTACCACCATTCAGAGTTAAGCTTATAATTTTCACATTGTTTTATGATGACTTCATCTCTTATGCACATATCTACTAAACCCTATGCATGTCCTTTCACGAAGAGCAATTTTATCAATTGCAATCAACCTCACTATAATGAACATAGTAAGTTGTATGATTCAATCCAAAATAGAAAGTCTTCTTGAATAGTCATTGTGTGAGATTATCTACTTTGCATCAATCATTCCTTATTAATGATCCAATATACATAGGGAATTTTTTTGCACTAATCCCAAGCCTATAAGATGAATTTGACTGTCCAAGTGCAAGGGCTAGTCTTGTGCTCAGACCAAACTTCAACACTGGGAACCTAAGATTTATACTAATTTCAAACTTCCAAAATTACTCACACTACGTTTCTTGTTTGTACACCTTGCCTTGTTGTATACTCACTACCTACTTGTGAACAACATTGCATTACCTACTAAATGCAAATCTTTCCTTGCTATTTAACCTTGTCTCTCTGTGTTAGGAATTTGGACTATAGCCTTGCCTTGCTTTTCTTATTTGCAAACCTTTGGATTCTGTGTATCTTGGCCATCATCTTTTGAGTACGTGATCTATAGAATTGCATTGTTTACTTTTTGTAAACCTTGCCTTTCTATGTACCGCTACCATCCTCCCTTAAATACTTAACCTAAAAAAGATGCCTTGTTTCGCTTAGCAAACCATGCCTTTTTGTGTATCTTGGTCATCCTCTCTTGAGTACTTGGTCCTAGACTTTCCTCGTTTGCTTAATGAAGATGACTCCACCTAGGATATCTATTATTTATTCTTAGGTAGAGAGATGGATGGAACTATCCCATGGATTCAAGATATGATTCCTTCTATAGAATTAGTAACTATGAAGTTTATGCCTTAACTTTGAGATCTTAAAATTTCTTAAATAAATTCCTAATACTAGTTTCTAACTATGGCATCCACCACTTGTTCTTCATTATTGATGTGAACTAGCTCTACCTCTCCTTCAATGACTTTCTTACGAACAAAGTGGTAGTGAACTTTGATTTGCTTCAATCTTGCATCATAAACAAGACTGGTTGAAATCATAATGTTTTTCAAATTATCACAATAGTTTTGGAGTTTAATTACCTCCTAATTATAGCTAGAAGTAGGTGGAAACCGCCTAGGAACTAGTTGACCTTCTTAGAAACGTATGTGCAAAAAACCAATCGTGCTTGAAGACCTTGTTGTTCTCTATTCACTTAAAGCTTTTTAAACCCATTGTAAAGACATATAATATACACCATGATCTTTCCAATGATCTAAAGAACACTCAAGTAGGGTAAATACACAAGTAGATATGAGCTCTCCAATTTTGAGGTTTAACAGAGACTTTCAACAAAGGTGAGCTAGATAACACATACTACTTGCAGAGAACATTGTTGTCTATGTACAACTTGACTGAATATGAAAATTAATTGTACACAATACGAGCTTTTCAATGAACCATCAAACATGTAATTTAGATATATAATGAGGTAGATACAAGCTTTGCACATCTTAACTCGTGATAGACACTTGGGTAAAGGTATCAAATGATGTAAGTGCTCAAATAAAAAAAATATGGCTTAACTTGAGAACTAGCCACATCGACCTTCCACTAGGACACCACTTATAGCTCCCTTGTCAATCACTCATTTGAGTCATTATCTTATAGAAAACATGTGGTAATTTGACTATCATTTATCAATCATTTGAGCCCCTTTGAAGTATTTGAAGACCTCCCAAAGGTATTCACATGTTTTGGAACTTGCATATTCATCTACACATATAAAAAGCAATGTTCTAAACATTCTCCCCCTCAAGTTTCAAAGGGTATTTCCTTTATGCAAAGAATATAGTTGAATCTTTTAAGCTTTGGTCCATCCAAGGATTTTTTGAAGATATCCGCAAATTGATCCTTTCTTCCAACAAAAGTAATCTGCACTTCATTGTTTATGGCCTTCTCTTGAACATAATGATATTGTACCTCTATATGCTTATTCTAGCATCAAAAATAGGATCTGAGGTCATATGATGTGCAACCAAGTCGGCATCCTCCACATGAGCTAGAATTGATCCCAATAGATATGCAATCTCTTCAACCTTCAACAAGTAATCATGAATGATGTCCATGTATCTTTCTTGGTGTTCTTCAACTCATTTTTTAGTTGAATCTTCCTTGCTCTTGTACCTATAACATACGGACTTTCCAATGCTAGCTAGATATCCCTACTTGTGTCAAGATCTTGTATGTGTTCTACCATTGAATCTTGAATATTTTGTGATAAAATGAATATAACCCTTCCATCTCTTTCATTCCAAATTCTACATTCCTTGAATTATTAATGATTTGGATCCTTTGTAATATAGTTTTGATATCTCTACCATCAATCAACCCATACAGGCCTCCACCTTGCAAGTACAATGTGATGCTAAATCGCCATGCTTGATAGTTTTTCTTATTAGGCTTCTCTATTTGTGCATGTTGATTGCCCATTGTGTAAATACCAAACATCCTCTTTTAAGCATCCTTTTGGATATGTTTGATAAGAATAAGTTTGAGATTTACATTTATAATGAAGTTTATGCACCTTCTTTGCTTGGATGTTGCCTGAGGTGCTTCCTTGTTCTCTCCTTCTACCGTTGTGTAGTGTTGATGATGAACCTCTAATCTAGTAGCCTCAAATTCTTCATCAAGGTATCAAAACCTTCTCCAAGCTTCAATTTCTTCCTCTGATACCACTCTTGGAATTTATTGACCTCCAAAGTATAGCTTGAAGCAGGTGGAACCCCCTAGGAACTAGTTGACCTTCTCAAAAATGTATGCATAGAAACCTAGTCACGCTTGTAGAGCTTGCTCTTCTCTATTCACTTAGATTTCTTTCAAATATTTTTTAACAACATATATGAGACATGAAGAGATTTCCAATAATCTACAAAACATGCATGTTGGATAAATATACAAGGAGATATGACCTCTCCAATTTTGATGTTTAATAGAGACCTTCAATAGAGATGAACTAGAGAACACACACTACTTGCAAAGATTACTACTCTCAGCTTACATTTCCAATGAATATGCAACATTAGAGGAACAATGTAGACGTTAAGAACCATCAAACATGTCATTTGGATATATAATGATGAAGATACAAGCTGTGCAGCCTTTGTCTACAAAATTATAGGAGTGGAGAGATACACATATGAATCTCTTAGACTTCCAGCAAGATCATGCCTTATCCCCTCTTATTATACCATGGAAAACTAATCTAAAACCTTACTAATACATCTAAACTTTTGATAGACACTTGGTTGGAGGTATTTCATGACTCAAGTGCTCAAATAAAAAAATATGGTTGGACTTTGAGAACTAGCCACATCGACCTTCCACTAGGATACCATTGTAGCTCTTTTGTGACTCACTCATTTGAGTCATTACCTTCTAGAAATAACATGATACTTTGGCTATAATGTATTAGATTATTGAGCCGCCTTGAAGTATTTGAAGACCTCCCAAAGGTTTTTAAATGTTTTGGAACTTGTATCGTCATCTATACATATACAAAATAATGTTCTCAACAAATAGGTTATCTCCATTGATGTAGAATCCAATGTATTCAAGTATGTAATTAATCCATGTTGCTGAGCGAACATCTTGCATAATGCCTCTATATTTGGCTTTGGTACTTTGCAGGGTGGTAATTGTTGCTTCTTGCTACTCCATGAATTGGTTGCACTTCCAAGTGAGAATGCAAATCCACTAGTTGTGTCCATAATGTTTCTTGGCCAATCTGCATATTTTTATGCATATATATATGACTGAATGTTTCTCTCATAAAACAAGATAAAATTGCATGTTTCTTTTACAGATTACAATAAACATGTCAGTCAAGTGCACTTTGCATGGTTCATGAATAAACAGACTCACCAATTCAACTACAAAGCTCACATCTAGTCTTGTCTCTGTTATATAAATCAAACTTCCAACCATCTTCACATATGCAGTTGCATCATTGAAGTATTTATCATCATCCACAAGCTTTGCATTAACATCAAATGGCATATCAATAGGTGTGAAAGAAATCATACCAAGTCTATTGTATCATCCAAATTCCCTCTTGCATTGAAATTACTTTGATTCCAAGAAAATGTATAAGATTTCCCAGTTCCAATATCAAAATCTCAAAGTTTAGTGTCTTTAACAAGTTATAAGAGCTCTTTTCATCCTTACTAGGGATGATGAAATCATCGGCATAAATTATTAGTAGAATGGTTTCACTTTAATTATTCCACAAAAATAGTGAATATTTGATTGCAATAATTCAAGACCCATTAGTTTCTAGTGAATCGTTCACACCATTCTCTTGGTGCTTGTTTCAATCCATAACACCCTTTCTTCAATTTGAATACATAATCAGGATACTTTGGATGGACACAACCTTTTGGTTGCTCTATATAAACATAGATCATCATGCAATTTACCATTCAACAATGCATTTTTAACATCCATTTGATAAAGTTTCCAATTGCTCATAGGAGCCCATGCAATGAATATCAAAAGATGTTGGAAGATTCTTAGTTAAAGCTATAGAATACACTGAAGAAGAATTACAAGTATATGAAGAACTTCACGAATGTTTGATCAATGCAAAAAAAGAATCAACATTCATGAAAAGAGGGAAAAGGTTGAAACAACTATTTGATATGCTATGTCTAGCAAAAGAGCAAAGGAACATCGTTCAATAAACTATCAAACCCACCAACCAACAATGGAAAAGAAGGTAGAGGAAGAAGTACACGAGGAAAAACAATTGAAGAAAGTTAAAAAGGAAAATGAAGAAAGATGGAGATAAGGAATAGGAAGATATGTGGTATGAACAACTACCTACTCTACCACAGGAACCCCCCACCATGTCTACTAGAAGGAATTTGAGTACTATTCCATAGGTTAGATGACTAGTAACATCAAAGAAAATGTCATGGATCAAGAACAAGAAACATCAATGGCCAAGAGGGAGAACACGTGAAGTTAAACGGAAGTTACACAATGTCAATTAAGGAGAAAGTCCTCAATGAGAGGAACAAGAACAAAAAATAATAGTATTCTTATGTCTAATGAATTCAAGGAGATAAGCCAAAAATCTAAAGACATGGTTGAATAGAAATGAAGAAAATGATGCACAAATCATAAATCTGAAAGAAGTATTAAAAGAGTATTTACATTACTTTTAAGAAGGATCTCAAATGGCAATTACATCAAGGATCAGAATGGAAGAAGAAAATAGAAGCATGTAAAAGATAAGATTAAAAGTCAAAAATAGGTAATGAAGGCAAAGGAAGGAAACAAACTTCAATAAACTATCAAACCCACCAAACCAACAATTGAAAAGGAGGTACAGGAAGAAGTACATGAGGAAAAACACTTGAAGAAAATTAAAAAGAAAATGAAGAAAGATGGAGATAAAGAATAAGAAGATAGGTGTATGAACAACCACCTACTCTATTGCAAGAACCTCCACCTTGTCTAGTAGAAGGAATTTGAGTACTATTCCATAGGTTAGATGACTTAATGTGTATTCATCAATCTCCTAAGGAAGAAGAATTATTTAAAAAAGAAGATAATGTAGTTCAAGATTATGACTTCATTCAAGATCTTGAATTGTCTTCTTAGGAAGCCAAACAACTAGAAGAACTTGATATTCAAAAATGGAAAGAACTAGAAAAAAAATAGATATTAATGATTTCCTTTGGTGCTTCTATAATTGTTTTATACAAATTGCTCAACATGACCAAAAAGAATATGAAAGAGTGGTTGTCACCAGTTTACAAGAAGAAGAAATTGAAGAAAACCAAATCCAGCCTGATGAAAAAGAAGAATACATGGATGATAGTCGAAAAAAACATGCGAAAGAGCTGCAATGTGGCCTAGTCCAAGTAGAGCACGAAGTGAAGATGGTAGAAGAAGAAACAAGAAAGAAGAAACATCACTGGCCAAGAGGGAGAAATATGAAGCTAAAAGGAGGTTACATAATGCCAATTAAGGAGAAAGTCCTCAATTAAGAGGAACAAGAACAAGAAGTCATAGTTTCTTATGTCTAATGAAGTCAAGGAGATAAGCCAAATCTAGAGACATTGTTGCTCTAGCACAATGGTGAGAACCACGTTAAGAAGCTCCACCTCCTTAATGTCAATCCGCGGAAGAGATAGGAGTGATATGAAGATCGTGAATGTGAGATGAAGTGAGAGTGAAGGTGAGAAGCATAGAAATGCGCACACACATACACACACACTACGAAGAGACAAGCAAGACACAATGGAAGGTGGGAAATTAGCTCTATTACTCAAGAACACTATTACAAGCCAAAAGAACTCTAAGCTCACACTAGCCAACCTAAAAAATGAGCTCTCTAGCTCTTTTTATAGTTTCTAGACTTTTGACCGGTTTCACATCTAGTGACCGGCATAGTTAAAAATTAGGTCCTAGATGCTATTTGGAAGGGTAAACGATGTCTAAAAATAAAGAAAATTGATACGCTTGTTCTACCTAAGCTCCTCAAGCTCGAGGACTCCTCGGCTTGCACAAAATGGAGCTATGGATTACAAAATGGGGTTTTCTATGTTACATATGTTACAATAGTGATAAAAATCACTGTTGGAGGTTTTGAAAAGTATTTTTAGAACATGATTCTTTGAAAAAGGATTTGACTGGCTTCCTGCTCCGTTGTTACATGCTTCCGCGTCGTCTCTGCCTCTGGCTGCTTCCAACACCCCCCTCCCTCTCGCTTCTGTCGTCCCTGACAGAACCTTGTTGTGAGGTCTGCCGGATATAGTTCTGTAGGAGGTCTTGAGCGAGGGTGTGCTCGGAGATACAAATGCCTCGGGCCAGATCTGCCTCGAGTTTCTCCCAGTCGATTGGTTGCGGTTCTTCCGGTGGCGGGAGCTGATAGTGTGTGGAATAGACCATTCGTTCACAGGCAAATAATTGTAATAAATGTGTAGGCCTGCTTATGAATACCTCTGAATGGTATTCCTAGAAGCCGGTTGTGAACATCTCTTCGAACGTCTGCTTGTAGCACGCCGGTAGGTATTTTATTCTGCAATGCCAGGCATAACACACCCGTAGCGATGGCGTTGTACTCATATCATATACCAGATCGAAATTGCCATGCTCAAAGCCCGGGGGTGTTGACATGTGGTGCCTTGACGCGTCGGAAGACTTTAAAAATCATTTGCATCATGTCAAAGATTTTGACAGTCATATGCGCCGCTATATCGTCCATATGCTTTAATCTAGGGAGCCAGTGGCGAATTGTAGCCATCATGTAGCCAACAGTTGGTAACTCAATGGGTGGCTTAAAATAGGGGTAATTCAACCAGTCTTGGCACTGCTTATTAAAATAGGGGTAATAGCAAAGGCAGTCCAGGAGCGGCGTCGTGGTACTGGTCCCCAACACGGGTTGTACTTCAAATGCAAAGGTGCCTTTACCCATGTACTCATCATTTCTGGATACTGCTGTAGTAAATCTTTTCGCCACTCTAGTTGATAGATCTTTCCTTGCTGCGCATCTAGTGGCAAATCATCCGCCTAGAACTGAGTCGCATGCGATGGTTTTTTACCTGTCTCTTTCTCAATGGCTAACTGGTATTCGGCCATTAACATAAAATACGGTTTATACTGTAGCTCATGCCTAGATATGTATCATCGTGGGGCCAAATGAGCAAAGAATGGAGACTGTAAAATCCTTTCTTCTATCATCGCCATGGCATGTAATTGTGCCTCTACTCTAGTTGAGTGCGTTGTTCCAAGTTCCTCAATTGTCTTCATCCACGCGGGGGTCGGAAGTTCGTACGTCATCTGGCCTTCGGCCGTGACGCGTCCGCCTGGGATGGGTTGTGGCTCGTACGCCTCTTCAAAACATTTCCTCCACCGGGATGGTGACAGTTTCTTCTTCAGCTGGTAGCTCAGGTGGGGAATCTGGCCTTGGTGGTGTTTCATATACTGCGATCCTTGATTCAAGGTGTGATACCTGGGCCCGTAATGAGTTGAGTTCCTCTAGGAGGTCAAGAGAGGGGTCCACAGGTGCTGGTATGTCTTGGTGTGCCGGTTCTCGTAACTGGAGTAATTTGTGATCTTCTTTGAGTTTCTGTAACTTCTCGTTCATGCGGTCGTATTCATCTAGTAATCTTACATGATCGTCTAGCAGCATTTTCATCGAGTCTGAAGGAATGGCTTTGAACCTGCTAGGACTGAGTGGTTGGTCTGGGTGGTCGAGCGCTGCTTCTAAGTTTTCTCGGTTCTGATCCTGTAAGCGCTGGTTTTCTTCCTTGGCGGCTGCTAGGTGTCTTCGTAGTAAGCCCATGTTGCGTGTTACCGTTGCATTGCGGACTGTCTGGGTTCTTAATAAGTTATCCAGGTCAGCAGTTGCTTCCTTGGTCTTTTCTTCGCTTTCTAGTTCCAATTTGTGATAGGCTTCGCGTAATTCCTGGTAGCGGGTGTTCAGAGAGGCGTTCTCAATAGACAATAAATTAAGCTGCGACTGTAAGTCATTGGTTGTCCTCTGCAGCTGCTGATAATTATCACCAAGAGATGTGAACTCATCTCTTACTTGCGTCATACACATGAACATCTGTCGAAATGCATTATCTACAGTGGGTGATAGTATTAATGGGGTGCTAACTGAAAATGCAGTGGGTGTAGATGCAACGAGAATGGGGAATGGGGGTGGGAAGGTGGGAAGGTGGATGATGTAGTGATTGTTTGAAAATTGTGATGTGCCTAAAAATGTTTGTGCCGTGAGTGAAGTGAGTGATGGTGCAGTGGGTGGTGAGATGTCCATTTCAGTGGACGTGTCTACTGCGGTGACCGTGAATATGGGTGTGATCGTGGGTACTCGTGCTGGTGTAAATACGGGGTTTACAAAGGTTGAGGGGTAATTTACAGGGGGGCTGGCTGGACGGGCTTGGTAGAAAGGGAAAGAGGGGTTACAGTGGGTCGGGGAGGTGAGACGGGGGAGAAGGTTAATGGCGGTGGGAATGGGAAAAGGGGTCGTGGAGTTGTGGGGGAAAGATGGAAGAGATTGATGAAGGAATGGGTTGGATAGAAAGGGGGTGTGGGAGGGGTAGACTAGGGCTAATGGGTGCGGGAATTGTGGGGTTAGTGGTCGTAAAGACAATTTCTGCAACGCCACCGGCGAATGAAGATGTTGGTCTGGGGAAGGAGGGTGGAGAGGGGAGGCTGGATGGACGGGCGGGTGAGAGGAGCGGTTGGGGTGGTCGATCCTTCAGTGACCACTGAGGTTTGTACAGCTGTAGCGGGGTGGGGAATCTACAAAGATGGTTTCTACAGCCAACGAACTTTCGGGGACGAGGCGTGCCTCCCTGGCTTGTTCAAAAGACTGTGCTCCTGTTGGTACACGAATGTATTCGCCGGGCTTTGAAAGTAGTCGTACTCTGCGGGGGTCAAACTGTGGGTAGTGGCTTTCTTTGCAAGTACCTGAGTGCTTCGTTGGAGCCTACTGATTTGACTCTCTCTGAATCCTTTGATGTATGCGTCTTCGAATCCGCCTGTGACAAGTTCTGTTCTATTATTGTTTGACTCTTCCTCTGTCAGCTTTTGCGTGCCCAGACTTTTTCCATAGTCCTATACAGCTTCTTAATAGCCAGTGTGTAAGCGGCTGCTTCGTAAGTTTCATCTTCATGGGTACTTGTATCACCATGTGTGTCTGTTTGTTGTCCTTGGCCATCTGTCTGTTCATGTTCTTGGGATTCTTGAGTTCCCTGGCTAGCTTCGTCATCGCCTTCGTCGTCATCGGTTGCTGTTCTTTCATCATCAGAGCTGGACACGATCCGTCCTTGTGGCTGATCCCTGGGTGTGGTAGGGTAGCTAGGCCTTTCAAATTCTTGAGAAAACAATTGTCCTTCTGAAAACTGGAACTCATTGGAGAATGCATCGGGCATCTCAAAATCAAAAGTTTGGTCCAGTGGCTGCTTGTCCTGCTTCTAAATGGGGTATTGGAAAAGAGAAAGCTTCCGCACCATAGTGGTGGGAAGTTCAGCTGCTGTGGTGATAGGTTCTGTGGTTATGGCTGCTTGGGTGCAACCGTACTGGTGGTGCCCTCCGGCGTAACTGGTCTTGATAACCGTATACGAATTGGTGGTACCGTGGGAGTGGCTGCTGTTGGTGCTGCTCTGGAGATGGTTGTGGCGAGGGTGATTCTGGGACTTGTAGGCATGGGATAGTGCCTCTCATCCACTTTCCGGCTCTGCCTGTGCTAGAATTTCTAGCCTTCTTAGTGGTCCCTTTGAATGCTTTCAGCTCCTCACTGGTCATGGCACGCTCAATTGGTAAGTCATACGCCAAGCATATATATATGATCCTGGTGAGGGCGCAACACCCATTGATTACCTTCTTTCGCTCCCACCTATGTTGTGCCAAATAGAGCTGATCAATTATCCAGCTAGCTAGATCAACCGTTTGCGGTCCAGTACATGCTAAGTACAATCCAAACCAGATTCTTTTGTGGGGCATGGTAAAACGACCCTGAGCTGGGAAAGCAAAGTGCTGCATGCATATCCGTAATGGCTTGGAAAGCTCAGGGGTTATGGCTGAAATATCCTCCCACTTAGTTACGTCACCACGTTTCATCTGCTCTGGGACTAGCCGTTCTCTCTCCGTCGGAGTGTGTGTTCCAGTATTTTCAGAGCTGCGCGAATTAAATCTTTAGACAAATAAAACCTTCTGAATGGAGGATCATTTACCAAGGATGGTAACATGAATGTGCCAGGTAGATCCTTGTTTTCTGAAGCTGTTAAGGTGGTTACCAAGTAAAAACATCTATAAAAATCGGGTTTAGGCAGAGGGTCGCTAAAATACTCCGTAAATCCCGCTCGTGCCCAAACGTGCGTTAGATCTTGTGTATTCTGTAGTCCTTCAAATTCTCTTGAAAAGAACTGGTACTTGGCCCATGTGCGAAGATCAAATGCCAAATTGCCTCAAATATGAAATCAGCATCTGCTAATGGTCCTGCTAGGCCTTGAAACCAGTGAGAATTACGATGAATCTTCTCAGTATATCCTCTAGGAGGATCATCGATTGGCATGGGTCCTGGGAAACCTTGAAACTCTGGTGGTTGCATCGTAGGATAAGATTCTGCGAGTAATTCTCCAATATTGGCCATTGGTGTGCTTGGGCCAGCTTCTGATGGTCCTGCTTCGGTTTGCATGATGACTGATGAGCTAATGGAAAAGATCTGCTACAAAAGATTAACACATTAGTATGGAAATTAATTATGATCCCATTAAGGTGAGACCGCAATCCTTTTCCATAACCGATGTGTAACCCGTGTAGCCAAGTGTCGTGAAGTGATTGATGCAATGATCTTTTTGCAGAACTAATGCAGGTCTCTAGACACCTACATGGTTCAGATTATGCCTACAATTCTTGATGAGCTTTTATTATGCATGATGTGGGGTTTGGGTGTATGAATTTATACAAGGTTTGGTTGAGGATGAATTATTACAAGGTGGAGTTTAAATGGGGTGGGAAAACTGTTAGATAATGGGGTACAAGAAGACGTTTGGATACGTTTCGGTATCCATTTCCTAAGAGTCTTGGAGTGGGTGGTATGTTTCTGCTGAGGGACAAAAGGTGGTATCGGGTTTGGTGGTATTGAAGGATGAAAAGATTTCGGAGGGTATATATTACATGGCTAGAGGGTTGGGCTATAATACATTGTTTGGGTACCCAAATCTGCATGGGTGTGGGTCTATGGATAAGGTATTTCTTGGCGATCCAAATCTGTCGAGTATTGGTACTTGTAAAAGAAGGTCGAGGGGACTTTGGATGCTAACTCTGCTTCTGTTGAAACTTTGTCCTGCTCTCGTCTGTAGTGTTGCCAATAGCCTGTGGTTGCTGTCCTTTTGGCACCCATATTTGTCTCGTGCCACTTGTTCTGTGATGTTGATACTGCTGCTTTCCTTGCCTTGTCTGGTGGTGTCGTCGGTCTGGGTTCCTCTGTTGTGGTTGACTCCTTCCAGGTTGGGTTTGAGAGGTCCAATGGACGCTCTGCTTTGGAAAAGAAGGGAGATCCAACACTTGCGTGACCTGCCCATTAGGAAGTGATTCGTTCTTTATCTTTAATCTAGGCCAGTCTGCAGCAAGTTTGGAAGGATGAGCACCGCAGGGTGTTGTGCTCATTTGGCCGCTGATGCAACCCACCTGACCGCTGATTGTGTCTATCTGCCCTAGCGGTTGGGTAGCTGCCCCTTCTAGTTTGCAGGAAGCCCCAGGGAAGATCTCCTGTCGTCCTTCTGATTGACAATTGTCCCTAGCCAAGCCCGAGTGGGTTGGTGTAGACGTAACGTGACTGGTCTGACCCAAGATCTTCCGGTCTTCCGTCGCATGCGTTTCATAGGGTCTAGGGTTACAACCCTCAATCGGAATGCAATTAGGGAAGTCAAGCGGTATCACTCGCTTCTGTTCTAAGGTTCCAATCTGTAAGGAGCCTTGTCTAAGATTTAGGTCCACTGAGTGATCGTATAGCCAATCTTCGCCAAGGATTAGGGGTTCTATCAGGTCGTCATCATGGCACATTAGTAGCTTCGCTGTCATGGTCACATCCTTAATGAGGATAGGAAGGTTCACCTCACCCATGCAAGGGGTTTCCATGCCTCCTAGGCCTATGAGGTATGCCTCAATTGGCCGCATTTCTATTCCTGAATCCTTATAGTGGGACCATCTAATAGCACTAGTCGCAGCACCTGAGTCAATTAAAGCTCTGAGCTCTTGGCACGGGTTGTCGTGCTCTAGCTTGACTGTAATGAATGGTCTCCTGTCCACTATACTAGGATGAGTGGTTGACTTTACTTGACACATGGCCATGGGGTATCTGGGTGTAGTTTCCAGATGGTTATAATGTTCTCTCCCTAGTCCTTGTCTTCTTAACTTCATGCGTTTAATGCGTTCTATTGCTTCTGCCTGAGCTTCCGCTCGTATTCTATTTTCTTCCTCCTTACGCTTCTTTGCCAACGTGAGTCGTCTAAGCATATCCTCAGTAAGAGGTTCCTGATATAGCCTGACTCTACAGCAACTAATATAATTAGGCATTACGTCTCCTTCTAAGGTGGCTAACTGTACTGCTCCACTTGTTGAGAGTCTGTTAATGATCATAGGTCCATAACCTCGCTTTTCTAACTTACGTGTGTGTTGCTTTAGCGTATATACTAGAACTAAATCTCCTTCTTTAAGGCCTTTATCTTTCACATGTGCATCAAAATATGCTTTTTATCGCTTCTTCGCTGCATATATTCCTGCTGCTGCCTTGAGCGTGGTTTCTCCTAATCGTTCCAAGTCCATTATTCTCGCTGATAATTCATGGCCGGTCCACTGATGTTCTTGTGCAACCTTAAGGGTCGGTATCAAGAAGTCCAAAGGAAGCACAACATTCTGACCAAAAACCATCTGAAAGGGAGTTGCATTGAGTACGGTCTTGTAGGCCACTCGATATGCCCAAACAGCGTGGTGTAACTGTTTGTCCCAATCTGAACGTTTGTTGTTCATGAGTTTCGTCAGTACGTTACAAAGGATCTTATTAGTGCTTTCAGCCTGACCATTGACCTGAGGATGATATGGTGCGGATTTCTTGTGAATCACCATAAAATCCTGTAACAAATATTCAATGACTTGGTTTAGAAAGTGAGTGCCTCGATCGCTCACTAACTCTATAGGCAATCCATATCTTGTAAAGACATTCTCAAATAAGAATTTTGCAGTTGTGTGTGCATCATTCTTTTTTGTGGCTTTTGCCTCTACCCATTTCGTAAGATAATTTGTGGCAACAATAATGTATTCAACATGTGTACCTTTTGCAGGGGGGTTAATGGGTCCTACAAAGTCTATACCCCACTTTGAAAATGCACATCCGCCCATCATGGGTTTCAATGGCATTTCGTCTCTGCGAGTAGGAAACTGAGTTCTTTGGCACACATCACATCTCTTTACATAGGTATGAGCATCCATGTGAAGAGTGGGCCACCATAATCCTGCAAAGAGGATGGCTTTGATTATCCTATCGGGTCTGAAATGACCTCCTACAACACTTTGGTGTGCAGTCTCTAGTATGCTCAGATAATCGCTCTCATGAACACATTGTCTTAGATATCCATCTCGTCCTCTTTTGTATACATTATCTCCAATAAGTGAATAGTCTTGAGCTTCCTGCTCTAGACTGCGTTGTCGTGCTAAAGTCATTCTTTGAGGGAATGTCTTCGCCCTCAAGTATGTCACTAATTGTTCACTCCACTCTGGTGTGAGAGACACGTGATATAATGTAGCATGCTCTACTGGTGGTCTTTCACAACCAACATGGCATTCTTTACACAACTTGTAGACATCTGCTTCCATCAAAGGCCAATATACTCCTAATCTATGCAGAGTCTGTAATGTTCGATGTTTTGAATGATGTTGCTTTAATGCACCTATGTGCGCTAATTGCAACCAATTCGCATGTTCCGATTCATCTACACAACAAGCAAGAATCTTTTGATTATCTTGTTTATATATGCTTCCTGCCATTATTTGGTATCTCTGAGACTTGGTAATCTCTCCCTCTTTGATCTTTATCCTAGGATTCTTGGGTCCATATGTGAGAATAGGGACTATAGGCTTAGCCCATTCTGGTGCTATCTCAAGATTAAACAAATATGCATCTGGTAACTCATCCACTACTCCTTGAGGAGCTTCTCCTGAGGTTAATCTTGAAAGGTGGTCAGCTCTAAGATGTGTCTTTCCTTTCCTGACTACGACTTCAAAATCATACTCCATGAGTAATAGAAACCAACTTATTAATCGTCCTGTGTTACATGGTTTGTTGACTAAGTACAATAGGGCTTGATGATCTGTAAAGAACTTGAATTTGTTGGCCAACAAGTAGTGCCTAAACTTCTTTACTGCGTAGATCATCCCTAATCCTTCTCGTTCCGTCGTGGTGTAATTTCTTTCTGCTACGTTCAATTGTTTGCTCGCGTAAGCTATGGGGAGATCTATGTTACCTTCATTCGTGGATTGTGCTAACACACATCCTATGGCGTAATTGGATGCATCCACATGTACATGGAATGGCTTACTCCAATCTGGGGTAGTCAATATAGGTGCTGAGCACAAGCGTCGTTTAAGTTCATTGAATGAATTTTCACATTCATCTGTCCATTCAAAGTTGGTTAAAAGAGAGTACAAAGGCTTGGCTATGATTGCATACATGTGTATGAATCTCCTATAATAACCACAATGGCCCATAAATGCCTGTACCTCTTTGATGTTCGTCGGCCTAGTTAGATCTGCAATTACTTTTACTTTTTCCTCATCCGTAGAGATTCCATTTTTTGATACAATGTGTCCTAGAATTTTGCCTTGTCTGACCATGAAAACGCATTTTTCTGGGTTCAAACAAACCTGATATTCTCGACATTTGTCAAATATTTGTCTTAACTCTGGGATATGTGTCTGTCTTACATTTGAATGTGCACATAAGTCATCGACATAAACTTCCAAACTCTTGCGTAGGAATTCCTTAAAAACATGACACATGAGTCGCTGGAAAGTGGCGGGTGCATTTGTTAAGCCAAATGGCATCACACGAAATGCAAATATACCCCATTCAGTGGAAAATGCCGTCTTGTGTTGGTCTTCTGGAGCAATGGCTACTTGATTATAGCCTGAAAATCCATCAAGAAAGCTGTAAACTTCCTTGCCCGCAACTCTTTCCAATAGATGTTCCGTGATAGGAAGAGGATAACTATCTCTAATCGTTGCGGCATTAACTTTTTTAAGGTTAATACACACACGCAGTTTTCCATTTTTCTTGGGCACAACCACAATGGGGGATACCCATTCGGTATGCTCAATTTCGTAAATGAATCCTGCTTCTATCAAGCGATCTATCTCCTCTTTAATCTTCGCAGCGTAGTTATCATTGTACGTGTACGGTTTCTGTTTTGTCGGTTTTGCATCTGGAGTCATAGGGATTCTATGAGAGCATATATCTGGATCTACTCCTTTCAAATCTTTGTAACTCCATGCAAAAACATCTCTATATTCGCGCAATAGGGCAACTAGCTCTTCTTCTTCTTCAGTTGTCAAATCATGCCCTATGTATGTACATTTTTCTTCTTCTCCTTCTATGGCTACTATTACTTTCTTGGTTTTCTCTCGGTTATCATATACTTGTCCGTCATTTGCCTTTCTATTAGGCATTCGTACCATGATTCTTCTATCTTCGATTTCATATTTCTTGAAATTCTCGGGTACTTCAAACAAAGATTCTTCTTTTTCTGACATGGTTTCTTTCTTCTTTCTTTTCTTGCCTTCACTCTTGTTAGTCACTTGAGTGGCTATTCTCACGTCATTCATAACTTCCTCGTGTCTCTGAGTGTGAGTCTCTACCTCGAAAAAATATTCTTCCTCTAATGCAAATGGAGAGTCCATGATAATTGATTCTAAATCAAAATCACTCGCATCCTCAAATGTATCAGTGCTAGGTTCACATTCTTCTAAAATTGCATTGCACATGATTGGCTCTATCGTGAAAACTGAGATATCATAGCCATCCTCGTCACAGTGGGGTGTCCATTGTTCTTCATTGATGGCTACATCCATGGTTGCTAGGATTTCTGCCCAACCATGGGGTTCAAACTCTTCGTCTGGGAATACTACAGGTGCATAGGCCGGATCTTGAAGTGTTCGTGGATGTTGTTCTGCACCTAAGGTCCTGGCTTCTAACCTTTCTGCCTCTTGTTTGGCTACTTTACACATCTATAAATGAGTATCCTCATGCAACCAAGAAGGATCTGATTCTAATGAGTGTACGGATTCCGTCTCTACTGGTGTCTTATGGATGGTATTCCATTGTATTTGGGGTACATCTCTATGTGAATAATCTTTAAGATTGACTTTGGTAGTCACTCCTAAATGTTGCAAGTACAAAGAATTAGTTCCCCAATCTTGTACAATTTGCAACTGATGCATGAATGGTCGTCTCAATATCATCTCATAAGCATGATTTTTTGCAAAGTCACAAATGGCGAAAGTATGCTCAAATTCTACACCACAAGTGGTGAGAGATATGCCTTCTAGTAAGCCTAATGGTTTTTCTATGTGTCCATCAGCCATTTGTAGCTTCATCCTAGTGGGTCTCAAT
This sequence comes from Ceratopteris richardii, assembly GCA_020310875.1. Lineage (NCBI taxonomy): Eukaryota > Viridiplantae > Streptophyta > Polypodiopsida > Polypodiales > Pteridaceae > Ceratopteris > Ceratopteris richardii. Next base: position 4,055,997 of record CM035441.1, on the reverse strand, counting down.
GCTGGCTTACCCCAACGTTTCCATAAAGCGGTGGTAGCGATGGCTACTCCGGCTCCTGAATCTAAGATGGCTTTCGTGGTGTAGCCCTGATGGGTTATCGGAAGATAAGTGTTACCTTCCTCTCCTTCGCTTACATCTCCAATCTTTTCTACGGGTATTTATGGTACCTTATTTCGTGATCCTATTTGTGAGGGAGTAGTAGCAAGCTCGGGGAATTGATTTGCTACATGTTTCCACAATTCTGGTTTTATCTTCAGCAGCTCCTCTAGAGTGAGATTACACTGTACTTTGGTATTCTTGATCACTTTCGTGTTTCTAGGGATTACTGATTCTTCATTCCTCACTATTATTGTGGGTGCTCTCATACTAATAGACTTTGCTTCCCAAGGTCCTGTGAACTGAGGTAATTCTTGTAATGAATTAGATTAAAATCCTGTGTGTTCACTCAGTTGCTCTTCCTCTACATCATCGTAAATAGAGGGAATGTCTTGGGGAAATTGCTCCTGCAAGTCATCTATTTCTTGAATAGGAGGATGGGTTCCTTGTTCCTTTCTCCATTTCTCTTCTTGGATTTCTCTCAAAAATTCATGTGAATATTTATGTATGGAAGACAAATTGTCTAGACTTTCTATATTGGGTACTTGAGACAGGGATGGTGCATTCCTTTCATGTGTCTCTGGGACAATAGGGTTCCTAGGCTGATCCTTTTTCTCTTTGCTGTCAATCAAATATTCTAGCCTCTCCATGAGTCCTTGAAAGTGTAATTCCGGTTTTTCCATGTTATTCCAATTAAGATATCTAGAGGCTTCGAACAAAGCTTGTGCTAGTTCTACCATCTTCATGCAAAGTTTAGTTCTCTCAATTTCTAGATCAGCTCGAGGGTAGTTTTTGCTCATTTCAGCTACCTGAGGTCCCTCTTTTAATCTAGCCTGATATGCACGAAACATCATGTCTAGATTTTGTGGTATGGGTTCCGCTAAAACTGATCCTGATTTTTGAGCTAGATTCTCTTGATTCAAGTCCTGCGAAGTCAATTCTAGGATTTTGGCTCTAGATTCCTTCAAACTTCCTTCCAACTCAGTTATCTTTTTATTCCATTTTCTCTTAATTCTTTCTCTAGAATCTTTCCAAGATTTTGTCTTTTTACTGCTAGATTCTATAACTTCACTGGTTCTGGCTACTTTCTCTTGATTAAGCTTTTGGTTCTATAAGAGCGCCTGGGCTCTTGTTATAGCTTGGATAGGCACGTATGTAGGGTTGGATCCATCTGCGTTGTTCACAATGCCTATCACATTGATCGGTGTCACATTCGAAGTGTTAACTGGATTTTTAGGACAATCTTTGATTATGTGCTCTTTGCCACAATCAACACAAAAGCCTTGGATGTTATAGTACTGTGATTGTCCTGCTATCGGGGGATGTGGACAATCCTTTATGAAATGATCTCCTTGGCACCTAAAGCATGGTCCTCTAGGGCCCTGTGGTCTTTGTTGTCTCAATTGGGGCTGTGGATTTGGGTTTGTGTACATCACATTAGCATAGTCTGGCTCCCAACTAGGTTCCACTGGTGGACTATCGTAATGATATGTTTCCACGTGTTCTGGTGACTCTGTGTAATATGCGGGTGCACTAACTACATGCGTAGAGTCAAAACTGTTCGAATTCGGGTCACCCTATGTGATCAAAGGTGAAGAAGGCACTATAGCTCTACTTAGGTTCTCTTCTGCAACAACGTATTTGACTGAGATGACATTCGCTGATGGGGGTGGCTGCTGAGCTAAGACAGGTTGAGGTCTCTGTTGAGCCTGGTATGGGTAGTTCTGAGGAGGCCTATAGTAATAAGGCTGAGCATTGTAATGGCCTTGATACCTACCTGGCTACGGGTATGCTTGCGGGTAGTTCTGTCTCACGGTTTGTTTGTTGTATGGGCCGTCCTGAGCCGTATGATTCGTGTATCTTCTCTCAATTGTACAGTATTGGCCATTAGGGTTGGCTTGTGGTTGTGGTGCATTGGGACACACATTTGCCATATGGTCACCACCACAGGTGTAACAACGCTTGTTCATTAGCACCCTAGGTTTACTAGAAACTCCTAGTTTCTGGCCACTTTTTCTGCCAGGTCTTCTATTGAGCTAGACAATTTTGTGGATGCTAGAGATGAACAGTCGGAGTCCTTATAGACCTTTGAGAGTTCCAACTCGTCTCCTAAGTTGTCCTCAATGTCTATACAAATTCTTACACATTGCTCTAGCGTTCTGGGTTCTTTTAGGTACACGTAGGAGCGTAGTTTAGAGCTCAACAAGCCATCTAGAAACAATGACACTTGCTTGGCTTGTGAGGGTAGCTCTTGCATTGGACATCGTTCAACATATTGTCTAAACCTACGTCCTGCCAGTCTAACTGTTTCCTGAGGGGTCTGTTTAAAGCTATGAATCAACGAAGACGTGTCATGTCTAATCCCACTTTTAGAGAATTCAGTGATGAATGACTCCAAAAAGTGATGGATGTCTCTAAATTGCCTTTGTTGCAGAGGTTGGAACCAAGTTAAAGCGGTATTCTTTAACGTTAGTCCAAATGCATTATATTGCGTGAACATGTCTTCGACTTGTTCGGCTCTTAGTACATGCTTGAATTCTACGACGTGGTCATAGGGGTCTCCTGTCCCATCAAAATAATTTTTCATGGATTTCACTAACTGTGTGGGTCTCAATATTCTTGCGTGTTCACGTGGTCTAGGTAGAGGAAAATCATCTCTACCACCTGGTATTCCATGATCTCCTTGCCTATCTACTCTATTAGTGTCCGTGGTTGTTCTATCTCTCCCTACGGGATGAGTGAAGCTTACTTCCGGTCTCTCTTTATTTTGCTCTCTTTGATTTCCATGGGCTGAGGATGTTCCTGCCCCTTGTTGACTTGTATTCATGTTCATTCTAGATGGAGGGAATACCAATTCACCTCTCCATGTGTATGTGTTTTTAGCGCGGTCAGGTACCACAAAGACTCTTTCTGAAGTCTCATCCAGGTATACAACCTTTCCAGGTGTATCCGGGTCCTTGAACTCGTATATAGTGATGATACCTACCTCACTAAGTAGTTCGGTCTTGTATCTCCAAAAGGCTTCATCAGTTTCTTTATTTACAAACAACTCTATGCTTCTGTTGTCCTGAGGGATCCAATCCGGGATTAGTACTCGTGTCAGTACAGATTTCCCTCTAGGTGTTCTAGGCTCTTCTAATGGTTCTTTTCCTTGAGATTTTGCTTCCGTCTCTGGTTGAATCACGCCAAACTCGTTGGTATTGTTTGGCTGCGTACTTAATATGTACATTGTTCCTTCCTTGTCTATGTACGCGTCTCTCTCGAATTTCACCACTGGACGTTCCAATCCAATGGGTTGATCGGGGTTGTGCATTTGCACCACTTGCCTTCGCAAACCATCCTCATAGATGCGAGCACCTAATCGGTTGGTTCGGAGAAACTCTAGTTGCGTTCTATAGGGTCCTTCTGGTTTTTCTAAGTATGCTACATTTGACCCTCCTTCTGGTCTTTCTGTGCTAAATGCCATTTCTGATTCGCTAGTATCTGGGCTCTCGTAGGGATAACTAGTGTTCAATTGCTGAGCCCACGATCGAGCAGTAGTTCTTACACTTGCCTCTGATGATCTAAGGCTTCGTCGGTCTGACTTACCTATATGTTTGCCCGATCTAAGGTTCATTAATTTTCTTCCTTGCACACTTAGTACATGCTTAGATCGTCAATGATTCTTTGTTATTACTTTCTTGATTCTTTTTAAATTTCTTTAGATTCTTGTCTTAATGTATGCGTTAGGAATTCGACTTTCCGTGGTACTTTGAGTTCTCATTCTGTCAGACTTATGTTCTTTCCTTTAGGTTTTCGTGTCACACACCTTTACTTTAGTCTTGAACTTGATAAATTTAACTCTCTTGAACTTGAGGCGTTCCTATCGTCTTTAATCCACAATGCTAACGTTTATCCTAAGCTAAGAATTGACTGAGGGGGTTGAGTAATCTTCCAACCTCGAGTTAGAGTTTCTGGTTGCTCTGATGCCCAAGAAGCCGCGCTTCCCAAGCTTTATGCCCTTCACTACCTTGCCTTGGTTGCCTTCGATTGCCCTTGCTAGACCTGGAAAAATCCAATATTAGACCAATTCACAGTTGGATGATCAAGCACTTGAGTATATACACCTTTTAAGTCCCTTCCCTTTTGCCCAACTTTTTAATGCTTGCCCCCTGGCTTTCTAGTCCCAAACTAGGTCAACCTCAAAATAACTTGTCTAAAAATAGACGTATCCTTTAAGAAAAAAACAGTTGAGGTCACGTAGTACTCGTAGAGAGCTTTCTAACGAGCTATTAAGCTCAAAAAATGGACTTCGGATGAAAAAGTTATGACCGTTCAGGCCCTGGGGGGTAAAAACTGACAAACAGGTTTTTCTCCAAATATGAGCTAAGGGGTCTCCTATGAGTCTAATCACCCAAAAATTTCCCAAAAATAGCCCCAAAATTGGCCAAAAAATGAAACCCTAAATTTTGCGATGGGGGTGCACAATTGCGATGGCGTGAGACAATCGCGATGGTCTGGGACCGTCGCGATGGCGTGAGGGTGAACCGTCGCGATGGCGTGAAAGTGGACAATCGCGATGGCGTGAAAGTGGACAATCGCGATGGCGTGAGGGTGAACCGTCGCGATGGCGTGAAAGTGGACAATCGCGATGGCTCGATCAGGCGGACAATCGCGATGGCGTCAGTCAACGGTCAACGTGAACAATCGCGATGGTCCAAAGTGAACCGTCGTGATGGTCACAGATGCGATGGCTTGAGCCAATCGCGATGGTCTAGACGCGATGGCGGAAGCCAATCGCGATGGTCCAAAATTTCGGGTTGTCGCGATGGTGCAAGGGTGCGAGCCGTCGCGATGGTCCAACTTGCCACGTGGCACGGTCGGCACGATGGCGTGAGCCAATCGCGATGGTGTGGGGTCAACCGAACAGTCGCGATGGTCCGCGAACCGTCGCGATGGTCCAAATGAACTGTCGCGATGGCGTGAGACCGTCGCGATGGTCTGGCCGAGCCGTCGCGATGGCGTGAGCCAATCGCGATGGTGTGACACAATCGCGATGGTCTGAGACCGTCGCGATGGTCCACCAAACTGAGAATTTCTGAAATGCGTCTGTGGATTCGTAGAAGCGCAAGGGTCACCTACACGCCTGTGTGGTCGCTTACCAAAAATTCCGAAGTTTGCAGACCATCGCGATGGTCTGACACACTTGGAAATTTCTGACAGAAGGTGATTTTCTTACCTTTTTTGCAGCCTTCCTGATGCACTGGAGTACTGTTCCTGCAAGAAAACTCAAGAAAGCAAAAGCACACACAAGCACAAAAGCTCTCTCTCACTCTCTCGCATGCACAAATGAGGGAAAATGAGGAGAATGGGTGGATATGGTGAATTTTCTGATTTTTTTGGAGATGAAGATGATGATGCGGTGATGAAGATGGAGTGTGGGGGAGGTGAAAAACACTAAAAACTAAGTAAAACCAACAACAAAAACTGAAATTTTTACCTTCCAACACCACTTCTTGCTATACTCTTACCATCACACATTCGTCCTAGACTCGATCCCCAGCAACGGCGCCAAATTTGGTGTTGCTCTAGCACAATGGTGAGAACCACGTTAAGAAGCTCCACCTCCTTAATGTCAATCCGCGGAAGAGATAGGAGTGATATGAAGATCGTGAATGTGAGATGAAGTGAGAGTGAAGGTGAGAAGCATAGAAATGCGCACACACATACACACACACTACGAAGAGACAAGCAAGACACAATGGAAGGTGGGAAATTAGCTCTATTACTCAAGAACACTATTACAAGCTCAAAAGAACTCTAAGCTCACACTTGCCAACCTAAAAAATGAGCTCTCTAGCTCTTTTTATAGTTTCTAGACTAGTTTTGACCGGTTTCACATCTAGTGACCGGCATAGTTAAAAATTAGGTCCTAGATGCTATTTGGAAGGGTAAACGATGTCTAAAAATAACGAAAATTGATACGCTTATTCTACCTAAGCTCCTAAAGCTCGAGGACTCCTCGGCTTGCACAAAATGGAGCTATGGATTACAAAATGGGGTTTTCTATGTTACATATGTTACAATAGTGATAAAAATCACTGTTGGAGGTTTTTGAAAAGTATTTTTAGAACATGATTCTTTGAAAAAGGATTTGACTGGCTTCCTGCTCCGTTGTTACATGCTTCCGCGTCGTCTGTGCCTCTGGCTGCTTCCAGCAGACATGTTGAATAGAAATCACGAAAATGATGCACAAATCATGAATCTGAAAGAAGTATTAAAAGAGTATTTACATTACTTTTAAGAAGGATCTCAAATGGCAAGTATACCGAGGATCAGAATGGAAGAAGAAAATAGAAGGCATGTAAAAGTTCAAAGTCAAAAATAGGTACTGAAGGCATAGGAAGGAAACAAAGTTCATTGGAGGATAAAGCATATATCCAAGATGAAATTATTAGGATTACTGAGGAAGTGATTGATGATCAAAAAAATTAAGAATAGTCACAAAGGAAAAGACGAATTGGGAAAAAAGAGATAGACAATAGCAATCATGAAATACAAAACAGAGAGGAGATTCTTCAAAAGCAAGGAGACGATGTTCAATGTAGAAGAAAATATTCAAAGAAAAGGAAACATCTTCATCAGAAAGAAGAGATGATTCGACAAAAGGATGAAGAGATAGGGGATTAGAAAATGAAATACAATGTACTACATTCTTCTTTCAAAAACGTTAAAGAGCATAATAGAGCTATTGTCCATGCTAGATCGTAACAATATTGCTAATAGTTAGAGCAATGAGAATGTGAAAAGGATGAAGTAGGTAAAGAAGACAGAGGACCTGAGAAATGAAAACAAAAAATTGAAAAGCAAAGTTCAATCATCAGAGAATCATAGAGACAAATAGTCAAATATTATGAAGCAAATGAATCAGCTAGCTAAGGAATATGAAATGTATTATGATTCATAAAAAAAGAAATTGAAATATGTGCAAAAGATATGAAGAGTAGCTTATATGATTTGCACACAACTTTACAAAAGGATCAAATCAAGTTTGAAGATGAAATAAAAAATCTACCGCACCAAATCAAAGATCATATTCAAGTCGAAGTGCAAGATCTTGTAGAGAAGAGAATAAGCCCTATCATAGATACCATGATCGGAGCTGAAGAAGGAATAAAGAATGTTCAATCTGATAATGAAGATGCGAATCAAGACATACTAAATTGTACATTAATTAAAGATAGAAATAATATTATTAAATATCTCAAGGAATTGTACGATAATTATGAGCCTAAGTTAGTCAAGTTTTTGGTACACAAAATAAAGAAGCCTCTAAGGGCATTAACCAATTATGATATTCTCGATGTTCCCTTACCATGTCTTTGTGAATATATAAAAGCATATAAAAAACATATACTCAATAAAGAGCCTAATCAATATATGGAATATTCATATAGCCACTTTGTTCTTACCAAGGAATTCCTTCATAAGGTAAACCCTAGATGGAGAAGATAGTTTTTAGTAGATCAGAAAGAATACAATCATATGTGGACAGACGCACCTATTGGCTTAAGGCTCAATCTAGCATATTCTCCATGCGCATAAAGGTGAAATTGGCTTGACTATTGGGAAAGAAGGAGAAGTGGGCAAATTCTCAAGACATCGCTAAATCTTGCCAAATTAGCAAGTCCGAAGGATGGCCAACCAAATCCTACATGTCAAATATGCATGACATGATTGATGTATAAGACTATGCATAATCAAAATTAGAATTCTAAAAATAATTAAGGCATGCTTGGAAAGTTTCTCAAATGTCAATATAAGAACGACGAACTTTATGGGATTGCATATGAGAACAAATACATTGTTTTTGGACGTGATTGAAGCAGCACATAGGCAGTATTTAATGGATTACTTCACCCTAAAAATATTTATGTAGAGCATATATGTTTAGACGTTTGTAGATGCTTTTGCTATAGTATTCTTTGAATGGGAATTAGGGATTTTTGGGGCAGTCTCCCTGTGACGTAAGGTGAGAATAATAGCTTATAAAAACATTCATTTGAAATAACATAGTAGAAATACTATGGATGCCCTAGAAGCATCAATAAGCTAGAGAAAAGAAATGATAGAGATTATCTATGACATGAACTCTAAGGAAAGATAGAAATACATAAAGCTTCATCAAGTGTACAATAGAAAAAAAAAACACTAAAATAGGATAGCCAAAGCTTGTACAAAAAGTTGAGGAGGACATGAAAAGCATTGATATATTCCAATAGTGATGTGTGTGGACACACGTAGGACCACTCGGGCACATTTTTCCCTCTTTTTTTCACCAACTTGTATATATGCCCATAGCCCTAACAGGTCACTTATCTTTGGACATTCAGTTGGTAATACATTCAATATAATGTGTTGTGGCACAAGCTTCTTCTTCCTCCTTGTGATGTTCGTGTGCTTTCGAAGACCTCAAACTGCAACAATTTCTATCAGAGCACGTCATCACTTCATCTAGGGCATCATGGACATCCATCTAATCATAGTCTCCAGATCACACAAAATTTGGTGATCATACTCAAGGTGATTAGGAGTCCTCTAAATGCACTATTGAAACAACTATGCAAGAAATTTCATCCTTTTGTGTCAAGCATTATACACAAGTTTTGGCTCATCAATACAAGCACCTCAAAGTCTGCTACAAATCTAGCAGAGCTTGAAAGGGTAGTTCTGTTCAACATTTTGAGATACAATCATTTTTTTGCATCAGGGTATTTTCATTAGTGGTCATTGATGAAAGCAGTGATGTATTCTGTATGTTGGATGTTGAGGAAAAGTTGGATGGTACGAATAACCCATTCTGGGTATATATGATGCATCATGTTTTCGTCACAAAAGGACTAAGGAATATTGTGCAAAGGTGTTGAAAAAATACCTTCTACACCTACAAATATAATTATTGTTGGTGATGTAGATGGTGTTGAAGATGAGGATCTTCAAATTCGTGTTCCCACTGTAGTTCCTACTACAGTATTGCAGAGAACCTTTGTTGGGATGGTAGAGTTGCTCAAACACATGCATTGATATTCTTGTCTATGAAAAATGCCATTATCCCTAATATTCATGGAGCTAGTCTCTATTTTGTTGCAAGAACATCAGTCTAGTCAGAACAACTCCATTACGTTTGTTGTAGTTCAAGCTTTCCTAGCTAGGTAGAAGGGCAAAGTTAAATGGAGCTCATCTACTCGTAAATAAAAATCTACTAGTTCTGCATAATCAAAGAAGGATGCGAAAGATAAGAATAAGACATAAACGTAGATATTGTTTTGCAAATATTGTAAAGGAAATGATCATGTCATAAAGAGTTTTCCAAAATTGGGTGCAAAAGAGGTAAAGAAGAAAGATGCTAGAATGGTTTTTATAAAGGCGTCTACACTTAAAATAGAGTTTGTTAATCTTGTGTAGAATGAAGAATGTGCATTTACTACTCTTTATAGTTATGACCCATCTTCGCATGAGCATTATCTTTCTGCAATACAATCAAATGTCTGGTGCTTTGATAGTGGGGCAACCAAATGTATTAGCTCACAACAAAATTTCTTCACTTCTCTTGAGCTTTCCCCTACAACGAATACTATCACATGTGCAAATAAATCCTCTGATCCAATCATGGGAATTAGTAAGATCATTGTGACTACTAGTGATGGTAGTTCTTTTACATGTTGAGATGCTTTATTTATGCAGGATTAAGTGAAATTTGTGATTAGCTTCAGGATTAGCAAAGACCCACTTGGTTGTCAAATTTGTTGTGTACAAACGTACAGTTCATGATCTCTAAAATGGCAATGTAATTATTGCTTCTTGCATTTTTATGTCGTGGATGCTAAAAGCTCATAAATTATGCAAAATCTCTGAATGATTGAGCATGTGAACTTCAAGACTCTCAGTCTATGTCAGACACAAAGCTTTGACATGCAGGCTTTGGTCATTTGAGGTGTGCTATTTTTCTACGCCTATAAAAATCTCAAATGGTGTCCTCTTGCTCAAAATTGAGGTACCTTGTAAACACGATTGTGAAGGCTATATTTTGGAAAAAATGCAGCATTTCCCCTTCCCAAAAGATGGTTATGTTTCAGCTACTTAGAAATTGTAGTTTGTTCAAAGTGATGTCTGTGGTCCTATGTAGGCACCTTCCTTTGGGAACTACCTTTACTTGGTGACTTGCATTGATAATTTTTCCAAGCAAGCATGGGTGTAACCATTGAAATCAAAGTTTGGCATATTCATGTGCTTTAAAAAGTTTCTAGTTTTCGCTAAAAATCTTCAAGTATGTAAAATGGGCACCCTCTATTTTGGGGGGGGGGTGGGAGGGATATATGTCTTCTGATTTCAATGCATTTCTAGATGAATGTGAGATAAAACATTACTGCATAGTGCCATATACACCTCAATAGAATGAAGTTGCTGAAAGAAAGAATGGATCACTCATAGAGATTGCGAGGTGTATGGGGAAAAGCCAAACTGTACTACATAGCTTATGGCTTGAGGCTCTTAGGTGTGCACCTTATGTACTTAATAGGTGTCTAACCAAATTAGTACATTCTATCACTCCATATGAGGCTTTGCATGGTCACAAGCCATCCATTGCTTATGTGTGTGTCTTTGGTTCTCTACCATATGCATTAGTGCCTGATTAACAATGTCGAAAACTAGATTTTAAAGTAGTGAAACATATTATTTGTCATGTATAGCTATGAAACCAAAGGCTATAGTCTCTATAATCCACAGAATCAACACATTTTGGTTAGCCATGGTTTTGTTTTTTTGAAAAATGCAATTCAGCCATCACTTTCATGAACTAAGTAGACATCGGTTAGCTCCAAAGATGTTTATGACACTTTGCTACCTCTTTTTATAGGTGGACAACCTAATGTTGGTCCAAATGAGGAAATTCTTAGTCTTTATGTACATCATTACATTTCTGATGCAGATATAGATGATACACTTGTTGATGAGAGAGCAGATATAGAGGAGACAAAGCCTATGCCAAAATGGCTATTACAAAGTTTTTGAGATGGAAAATTAGATGCACCTCCTTTATATTGTACTCGTTATAGTGCATTGTTTGCATCAGATTGCTATGCTATGGTTGTCTCTAGTCTTTGTGATGAGGATGAGCCTGTTATGTTTGATGAAGCATAGAATTCAAAAAATTGGATGGCTATTATGCAATCGGAATATGATGCTATTTTGAATAATGGTAGCTTATCTTTATGTGATTTTCCTCTTGGTAAGAAGGCCACTAGTGGCACTAAGGGTATACAAGATGAAGCCTAAGCATGATGTTATAGTTGAAAGGTATAAGGCTAGGCTTGTTGCAAAAGGTTATGGTCAAGGAAGAGGCGTTGATTTTGATAAGAGCTTGCTCCCACATGCCGAATGACTATTGTTTGTAGCATCTATGCACTTGTAGCTCATTATGGTTAGAATGAACATCAGCTAGACGTTAAAATTTCATTCATTGCATCACTCCCACGAGAAATTTGTTGATATATTTTAGTAGTGATGTGTCCAAACACACTTAGGACTATTGGGGTACTTTGTTTTTTATCTTTAGGAGCTTTTTATGCCCTAGCTTAAATATACACCTATAACCCTAATGGTTCATTTACCTTTGTGCATTCACTTGGTAATACATTTATTGTTATGTGTTGTGGTCCAAGCTTCTTCTTTTTCCTTGTGCTATTCTTATGCTTTTGCATACCTCAAACTCCAAAAGAAGGATTAGAAATGGGAGGATGTTGAAGGAAGATTCCTAGCACACTTGTATATTTGTACCTTTAGACAGTTTCTCCCTTGTATATATCCCAACAAGTAGATTTGGAAAGCTCTAAAGTTTGTGAAACGCAAAAGGAGTCTTCCTTAAGTTTTCATATAGTTATATATATATATATATATATATATATATATATATATATATATATATATATATATATATATATATATATATAACTTTAGGAACTCATTAAATAGTTAGATAATCAATGTTAAGAAAGTAGTTCATTTTGGGATTAGTATTTAAGTAATTGTAAAGAGGAATTAGGAGACACAATGTCATTTGTATACTTCCTTATTTTAGAATATAGAGCTACTTTTTTGGCTATCATCTCATTCTTCACTATGATGCCTTTGTGTGATGACTTATGTGACTTGTGGTGTAAGTTTTGCTTGATCTGTCATTTTTATATTGAGTTGATACTTGTATGGGACATCATTGATGAGTTTGTAAGTCTATTTGGAGATCTTTTCTTAGATTGGAGAAAGTCATCCAATTCAAAGTGGCCGCATCATTGGGTTTTAGTCTAGGTACATAAACTCCAAGATCCTATTTGATTATGCATGCAAAATGGCATGGTGTGGACAATTGAATCACTAAATTTGGTGCTATATTCTTGGAGTTATAAGCATTCGAAGTTTCTAGCCATCAATACTCAAGAATTTGTGTTTTCTACTAACATTGTATTTTCAAATATTTGATGATTTGATGTCACCTTTGGCTTACATCCTTTGTGCATGATTTATTTGTGCTTTATTACATTAGGCGTGAAGTTACAATCGGGTTAACACATCTTTATACTGATAGTTTGAAGACTTTTCCTTTTCCTTAGAGGTTCAGTTAAGTCACTATTGCTACAATGGAACATATGTTCTATTAATGGAGTGGTGAAACACATACCAATAGAGGACTAATTACCATAGGGTCGATGGGAAGATTCCAAAACATTCACCACAAATCATCTATTCCTAGTATGCTAGATGATGTATTTTACTCTCCATACACTATCAAAGTACCTACAATCATATGAGAATTAATCAGACTATCAAAAAGAATTGAATTTGTGATTCAGAAACAGATACCTGAGTATTAGGTTGAAGTTTCATGGAAGAATTAGGAAAACCAAAACTTTGCAATAGATTTTTTGAAGAATTGCTACAAACAAAGACTCACTATGGAAAGCCAAAGAATTTCAACTCATGTTGGGCCAATATCAATTTCGAGATACTAACATACCAATAGTAGAGTGGTTTGCAGATTAGACTCTTATACATAAAAACAAACACTACAACATTTGAGGGGCATACCGACACTGCATATACTGACGGTCATAGTCGGCGTCGGTATAGCCCTCTGAAAATCTCACTAAGAGATACCGACGGTCAAGTGACCATCGGTATGACCGTTTTAAACGGATCGTCCGTGTGGCCTGCAACCGCCGGTATAAGCGTCGGTACAGGCATCGGTATAGGCGTCGGTATAGGCATCGGTATGAGCATCGGTATAAGCGTTGGTAATTTACTGAGAACTATCGAAGCCTATACCGACGTCCATACCGGTGCCTATACCGGCAGCGAGTTTTAAACATACCGCGAACCCGAGAGTAAAACTTCACATTTTTGCGCGTGTTTGAGTACTGTCGTTCTACTGTCGAACTTGCGCACGCGAACCTGCATTGTCTTGTGCACACACACACACACGGATCTCTCTCTCTACACACACACACTCTCTCTCGGCTTAGATCTCACATCTTGGTAAGTGCTGCACGTACTGTTAGCATTTGTGTTTCTCTATGCTTTAGGGTTTCTAATTTCTCTTTTCGTTAATTTTGCAGAAGTTCTTTGGCGTGGATTGTTTGGAATTGGACGAGAGATGACCTACATTACGCTTTGACGACAATGATTCAAAGAGGGACATACTTGTAAGTGATTCTTTTATTCGCTATTGATAGAGAGAGAAGAAGAGAGAAGCCACAATATTGGAGTCAAATCCTAGGTACCCGTGATACTTTTTTTAGTGAAGATAAAGGTGGATAGTACTTGATCAAGGAGAAACTTTTTGAATACATCAGTAATGAGATACGGTTCTTGGATGATATATGAAGGAAAATGTTTACTAGTCATTTTCCTATATCAATAACTCACCCAAGCTGACTTACTTTGTGCTATCCAAACTAAGGTGAATTGTAGTAGCGCTGAGATCCTAAGAACTCATTCTTATGAGTTATTGTATGATTGTTTTCTAGAGGTAGCACTACATTAATATATCATAAGTATAGCTTTATCTTTAAGTACTCAAAGATGACCTCCTATTGAAACATCAATTCGCCACTTAGGAGTGCATCATCCCAACATGGAAGAGCAAGAAACAAAAAGAAAACCTGGACTTTATGCATGCTCCAAACCTTGTCCTTAGGTTACACCTTTTACCTAGTCCCCCTTTGTATAAGCTTTATATTCAAGTACTCAAAGATGAGCTCTTATTGAAACACCCAATCGTCAATCAGGAGTGGGTCATGCAATTGATCCATATCCTTTTATATTTCCTTCTCAAGAAGTGCTAGACTTTAACTTTTTTTTTTCCTTTTAAGTATTGTTTATTATCACTCTAATACTCCTTAATGTCTCCTTTATATCAATTTCAAATCCTTGAATTAATGTATACTTATCATTGGCTTTTCTATACATGGGTTTGGATCTGGTTCTTTCTTTTTAATTCCATCTATTAATACATTGAAGGTAGGTCAATGAGTACTTATCTCTTCAAGTAGAAGTAAGGAACTCGCTAGCAAACAAATGTTAAAATGTTAGTACACATATAGCTGAATCTTTCTTACATTTGAACTTATCTGAGCATCCTTCATTATATAATAACCATTTCTCATGTTTGTATCATGAGAGAAGGAGTCTCTTCTAGACATTGTAACTGTTCTTACATATCCGAAATCTAGAAATTATTTTGTAGAGTGTCGGCTAGATATAAGAAACAATAACTTTATAGTCTCTAAGTAATCAAAATGTATCTTCTTTTTGATATGCTAGAGGCATATCCTTTGGACTAATATGCTCACTTATGATATCTCCGAAAATAAATTCAGCGAGTCTCCTTTGTCCAATGTAAACATGAGCCAAGAAAAGCATCATAAATCTTTTCGAGAACCTAGAAAGTAGGTGAAAAGCATCAAGAAAGCATGTAGCATATGCAAAAATCACATTGATAGGAGGCCCCAATTTCATACATTCATCTTGTGTTTGTTGAAAGAGGTCTTTGGACTATTTTCATCTTCGATTCTTCCAAGGTATCTCCTAAATGTGTATACCTCAATTACAAAAGATCCCCAATTACAAAAGATCCCCACCTATGAGGATATATATCCTCACAGGTGCATGAGTTGCCTAATTAAGGACCATCAGATCCATGCATACGTCTACCCATGTATCAATAGTGTCAACATGAGGTCTTCTACTAACATACAATCGAAAAGGAAGAGTGGAAATCAAACATGTATATGCTATATATAAAAGTACTCTTATATAGATTTCAATATAGTTCCATAGTCCGAAGTATATCTATTACTACTTTATTAGACTCCTTTGCATTTCCCATCTATTCTCAAAGTCCAAACTTCCTCTTCACCAAGGTTTTACACTTGAGGAAATCTCACATACGTTTCTGAAGTGGAAACCTTTAGAAATTCTTTCGAGGCTCATTGAGTCCTATCCAAAACATTATGGGCTTAAAATGACCGCAAGACTACTATCATTCAGATTGTATTACATGGCCACTTCATGGACATTATCTGGTTAACGAAAATGGGAATGTCTATACCACAGGCGGGCTGCTTGGGTCAGTATGGGACCGACTGCTGGATGCTAGTCTTTCATTCGGATTGTAGGAGCTTCACGCTTGGATATGGATTCCTGTTTTGGTTCAATTCAGAGAATGATGAAGAGGTTTGCAGTAGAATAGCTCTTCATCTTCATATTATTGTCGGTTGTGCTCCTCCATCCATTGCCAATGCCATACCAATGCATTCCGCACATTGTATCTTCCTTTGCATGTGTGACGCCGATGATAGATAAGACGGTCTTTCATTTGCAAGTGTGGCTATCGCAAACCATATATGTTCTTGCCTCTCTTGCCTGCTCTTCTTACGAGCGACTATGGTAAAAGCGGAATCATAGGTAGCCGCCCTCTCACTCATAACACATCACTGTGTGTTTCACATGTTCTTGCTTCGTCTTGCCTGCTCTCCATACGAGCGACTATGGTTAGCCGCCCTCTCACTCATAACACAAGAAGGAAACATGCTCAAAGCAAACCCCACTTTGATACCATTATGTGCCGAGGACATGTACGTGGAACTAGGTAGCTTGCATGGTCCCAAAGGAGAAGAATTAAAACTCCTTCAAACACATGAGTGATTCCCAAAGGGTCTATGGTAAGATTCCGAAACTGTTATGACAAATCTCTTAGTGCTAGCATGATAGACAATGGATATTTAGTCTCCATACACTATCAGACTACGTGTGATCATTAGAATTAATCACACTATCAAGAAGATTTAAATTTGTACTTCAGCAAAAATACCCAAATATTAGGATTTGAAGTTGAAGGATTACATGAAACACAGTGGCATGGCGGAGGCGAAGAGATATGCATAGGAGAGAAAGGGACGGACACTATGCAGGGATAGTAAAAAAGATGTGCCTTGCTATTTTCATTGAACAAATGTACTTATATACACGCATGTATGCCATTGGGCATTCAATTCGGTCAAGAGAGGATGGTGGCTGCACATGGTTACTAACAAAGGATCACTCGCAAAAGGCTACTTATCTAACATATGACAAAGGATTACTTGACATTGTAGGCTGACAAATACACTTTTAGAAAATGACAAAGGAGGTTACAATTCCTCCCCCCTTTTTCCTAGCATAGGAAAACAAGTTTGAATGCTACATTGGGCATGCCTCATTGGGCATTTACATTGGGATATTTAGTGTGCCATATTAAGCTACCTCATTGTGTTTGTTATACCACATTGGGTGATTGAGTTCTTCATTGGGTTTGTGTGAACTAGTTTGCTTTTGTGTGGAAGCTAGTATCTATCACATTGGATTTTTTGTGCCCTATTGGCTTGTATACATTGTGTGATTCTGTTTTCACCATATTAGGATTCAGCATTCTAGGCTAGTAGAGGGTATTTGTTTCTGCCTTGCATATTGTCATAGAAGGGTTTACCATATTAGGTATGCATTGCTTTGTCCACCTTGAATATTATCAAGAACCGAATTAGGTTGGGTTGCTAGTTGTGCACCATTTCAATTTCATCCTTGATGGTAAACTCATAGGTCTTTGACTTTTTTTTGATGTCTTACACTCGTTGGAAATTCTTTTGCAACGCGCATCAACGACGGTGGAGAGTTGCGTTCACGACGGTGGATAAATTTTATTAAAAGTATTTTACTTTTTGTTTTAGACATGACTAGTGCCACTTCATCATTGGTGATGATACCTTACACGTGATTAACGATGTTGGGAATGTACCACCAGTACAAAGAAATTATGTTCGAAACACATTAAGTGATGTCTTACATGTGCCTAGTATTACAAAGAACCTAGTTTCGGTTGGTCAACTAGAGGATCAAGACATGGAAGTTATTTTCAATAAACATGGCTATTTTATTCATGATTTCAAGCATGGCAAATTAGGTAAATTACTTGGTCATGGAAAGAAGATGGGTAGATTGTTCACTTTTGATATGGGTACACCCCTTTATGAGAACACGTATGCCAAGAATAGTGAATATTCAAACACGTATGCCAAGAATAGTGAATATTCAGATATAGTTGAATTATGGCATAAACAAATCGGTCATATCAATTTGAGAAAATTGAAGTCCATAGAAAAGCAAATGTTAGTGCATGGACTACCACGATTTGGTCATTTAAACTTTGAAAGAATTTATGAAGCATGCGCATTTGGAAAACATCAACGTATGAAGTTTCCAAGAAGAGAAATGCACAAGAGGAGACCTCTAGAGCTAATCCATAGTGATGTGGTTGGACCTGCTAGAACAAAATCAGTTCGTGGCTCACCATTTTTTCTGATATTCTTTGAGGATTATAGCCGATATACATGGATTTACTTCCTGAACCATAAGAGGGAAGTGTTTCAGTGTTTTGTGAGATTCAGAAACATGATTAAAAGCAGTTGGGAACGTATATAAAATGCCTAGGATCAGATTCAGGGGGAGAATATATCTCAAAAGAATTTTATCAATACCTTAATGATCATGGAATCACAAGGCAATTGTCTTGTAGATACACACCACATCAAAATGGTGTTGTAGAATGCCAAAATCTTGTGATTGAGGAAGATGCTAGAGCCATGTTGAATGAAAAGAGCATGCCATATATGTTTTGGTCAGAAGCTTGTCATACGGTTGTGTATGTTATAAATAGATCTCCCATAGGCATGGTCCATGATCTCACTCATTATGAGAGGCTATGGAAGCATAACCTAATGTTAGGTATTTAGGAGTTTTAGGAAGTAATTGTTATGTGCATGTGCCTAGTCAGTTGAGATACAAGTTTGAGGCAACATCTGAAAAGTGTATATTTGTTGGATACTCAGAAGAGAAGAAAGGATATTGATGTTATAATCTTGTTACAAAAGAATGTATAGTGAGTAGAGATGTTATATGTGATGAAAATGCATCATGGTATACACCCAAAGACATCGCTGTGATAGAGAATGATATGGATGATTTTATGCATAATGTTCATGATGAGCTAGGAACAAGTTGTAGGAATTTTGACCATGAAGAGAGTCAAGGCTATGGTTCATATGAGTTTCCTACACCTAAAATTTCATGGAGTGAAAATGCAAAAGACTATGGAAGAAGAAACGAGAAAGGGAAAGATATGAACATATCTAATTCAGATATTGATGATGAGATAGTTACGCCTGGCATGTTCAAAACTATGAAGGAGAAATATGTTCCTCCACACGCAAGGAAAGAGACACATTCAAGATCAAATGAAGAAACACCTTTGAGATGATCTATAAGAGTAAAACATCCTGTGGATAGACCAAATCTATACAATAAGTCTATGAAGCTTCATTATGCATACATGACTGAGAGAATCAAGGATGAAGAGCAAAAGAATTTTCATGATGTGTCACAAAGTAAAGATTGGTGCAAAGCAATGGATGATGAGATGAATGCATTGAAAAAGAATGATACATGGGAATTAGTAAAATTACCATGGAATAAGAAAGCTATTAGATATAAATGGATATACAAAGTGAAGTGCAAAAGTGATGGTTCATTGGAAAGATTTAAAGCACATTTAGTTGCAAAAATATATGGATTGGATTATGATGAAACATTTCGTCCAGTGGTGAAAATGAAAACGGTGAGAAGCGACTACTATGAGAAATTGGAAATTGTATCAAATGGATATTAATACTGCATTTTTGAATGGAAAATTGCATGAGGAAGTCCATATGCAACAACCAGAAGGTTATGTGCATCCAAAATATCCTGACTATGTATGCAAGTTAAAGAAAGAGCTCTATGGATTGAAACAAGCTCCAAGAGCATAGTGTGAATGATTCACTAAGAAGTTATTGGATCTGAAATTTATGCAATCGAAGCCCGATTATTCACTGTTTGTCTGGAATCAAAGAAGCGAAACAATTCTATTAGTGATCTATGTCGATGATTTGATCATTACTGGCAATGATGAGAAGAGGATTGATGATTTGAAAAGGCAACCAAAATCTGAATTTTTGATGTCGGATTTTGGAGAGCTAAAATAGTTTTTGGGAATTGAAGTAATTTCAATGAAAGAGGGAATTTGGATGATACAAGGCAATTATATGCTAGAAATGTTGGAGTTAGACATCTACGGAAGCATGCAAATAGCACAAGGAAGAAGAAGAAGCTTGGAGCACAACAGACAATACTGAATGTATTACTAGAGAATGTACAAAGATAAGTAGCACATTAGGCAAATAGGCATATATACAAACCGGGGGAAAAAAACCTCCTAAAGAGGGAAACAAGCGCCCGGACAGTCCTAGTGTGTTCACACACATCAATACCTAAATATATCAACAAATCCCCTGGGAGTGATACGGTGAACAAGGAGCTGGCACTCATGTATAAGGAAGTTCCAAGCTATGTGGAAATCACTCCACAAAAGGAAGCAAGCCCAAAGCTTTGCGGAAAGCTTCAAACTTCTCCCTAGGTAGAGCCTTTGTGAAAAGGTCTACAATGTTCTCCTGCGTGGGCACATATGCCAAGCTGATCTCCCCAGCAGAGAACCTCTCCCTGACATAGTGATAACGCACCTCAATGTGCTTAGTGCGAGCATGGAACACAGGGTTCCTCGCAACTGCCAATGCACTGTGACTGTAAGTGAAGATGGTGGTGGCAGAAGTCTGACCAACACCCAAATCAGCCATAAGGCGTCTGAGCCACACACACTCAATAGTCACTATGAAAGTTTCCCTATACTCAGCCTCACAACTAGAAGTGGCCACAGTAGGCTGCTTCTTGCTCAACCAAGATATACATGAGCTACCAAGCATGAAGCAAAAGCCACTAGTGGACACACGAGTGTCATAGTTACAAGCCTAATCAGAGTTAGAAAAAGCATGCAAATCTGGCGATAGTGATCCCCCCTTGGGATAAAACAACCCAAGAAGTCGAGTACCACTCAAATAGCGAAAGATGTGCTTAACTACTTGCCAATGCTTGACTTCTCGGCAATTCATAAACCTGCTCATCTGTAAGAAAGCAAACTGAATATCTGGCCGAGTCATGCATAAGTAAATCAAGCATCCAATAGCCTACTGCTAGAGAACAGCATCAAATGCATCTCGAGCATCATGAAGACTCAATCGTTAACCTCTCTCCATAGGAGTGGGAATAGGCTTACAGTCTTCAAGGCGAAAACGCTGCAATAATGTGTCAATATATTTTGTTTGACACAAAGCCATTCGACTATCAACTTGCATAAACTGAATGCCCAAATAGTGATGCAAATGCCCCAAATCAGACATCTCAAATGAGGCATGCAAATTAGCGTTAAAATCAGCAATATGCTTCTCAATAGGACTAGTCAGTAGCATGTCGTCAACATAGACAACAATGATTAGAAGCACATTATTAGAACGCTTAACATATAAGGTGCTTTCAGTTGGAGTGTTCTCAAAACCATGTTCAATCAGATAGGCATGTATCTTCTCATACCAAGCACGTGGTGCTTCCTTTAAACCATTTAATGCCTTCTTTAACCTGCACACCTGGTTTTCATGCCCTTTCTACACAAAGCCACATGGATGACAAACATACACTTCTTCATGCAAGTCACCATTCACAAATGTTATTTTAATGTCCAACTGATGTACATTCCAACCATGATGAACTACAAGTGCACAGATGCTCCGAACAGTAGTCATATGACATGTAGGTGTAAAGATCTCATTAAAATCAATGCCTCTTTCGTGTGCATAACCCTTTACAAGAAGCCTAGCCTTATACCTGTCAACTCTACCATCCGGTTTAGGCTTCAGCTTGTATACCCACTTAGTTCCAATGGCCCTCTTGCATGGAGGCAAGTCACATAAAGACCAAGTACCATTCTTCATTATAGCATCATATTCAAATTGCATAGTAGCCATCCAATTTTTTGAGTTTTGTGCTTCATCAAATGAAAGAGGCTCATTCTCATCACAGAGACTAGATGCAGCCATAGCATAGCAATCTGATGCAAAATAGGCACTATGAGGGCCTGAACGAGTACGATATGACAGAGATGTATCTAATTTGTTGTCACACAAAGTCTGCACCAGCCATTTTGGCATAGTTTTTGCCTCCTCAATATCAGCTCTCTCATCAACTAGTGCATCATGTAAATGTGGATCAGAAATGGAATGATCTACATAATCACATGAAACCTACAAAGGCTGAGAAGTTGCCTCATTGGGACAAGCACTAGACTATCCACTTGTAAAAAGAGGCAACAAAGTATCATACATGTCCTTAGAGCTAACAAATGTCTCCTTAGTACATGAAAGCAATGGCTGAATAGCATCTTCCACAAAAACAACATCATGGCTAACCAGAATGCATTTAGTATGTGGATGATACACAGGATAGCCTTTACTTTCAGAACTGTACCCAACAGAAAAACATTTTACTGCTTTATCATCCAATTTTCTACGATGTTGTTCAGGCACTAATGCATATGCCAAACAACCAAAAACACACAGATGAGCAACAAATGGCTTGTGATCATGCCAAGAATCATATGGAGTGATAGAATGTAGCGCTTTAGTGGGAAACCTATTCAATACATATGATGCACACATGACAGCCTCAAGCCAGAAACTATGTGGTAAAGTGTGACTCTTGACCATACACCTCGCCATCTCCATCAGTGACCTGTTCTTTTGTTCAGAAACTCCATTCTATTGAGGTGTATACAACACTCTACACTATTGTTTTATCCCACATTCACCCAGAAATGCATTAGAATCAGAAGACATATATTCCCCCCTCCATTGAATGGATGTGCCCATTTTACATGCTAACAGATTTTTAGCCAAAACCAAAAACTATTTGAAGCACATGAACACTTCCGACTTTGCCTTCAATGGATATACCCATGCATGCCTAGAAAAATCATCGATGAAAGTCATGAAGTAAAGATAATTCCCAAAAGAAGGTGTCTGCATAGGACAAAAGACATCACTATGTACAAGCTGCAATTTCTGAGTAGCCCGAACTGAACCATCTTTTGGAAAGGACGAACGCTACATTTTGCCCAAAATACAGCCTTCACAAACATGTTTTCCAGGTGCCTCAAGTTCGGGCAAAGAGGATACCATTTAAGATTTCTATAGGCATAGAAAACTAGCAAAATTTAGATGAACAAAGCCTACATGCCAAAGCTTGCATCTGACATAGCCTGAGAATCATTTAGAGCACATGCCAAATCATTTACAGATCTTTCATAGTCTATGAGCTTATACAACCCACGACATAAAATGTCAGAAGCAATAATCACATCGCCATTTGACAGATTATGAATTGTACACCTGTCATCAACAAATTTCAAAAGCAAGCCAATCTTGGCTGATGCAAAAACTGATAACGGGTTCTTCTTGATCCCTGGCACAAATAAAGCATCTAAAAAAGTGAAAGAACTACCATCAGCAATAGTCAAAATGATCTTACCAACTCCCATAATAGGATAAGAATAGTTGTTGGCGCATGTAACAGTATTCTCTATAGGGGTAGACTCGAGCAAAGAAAAGAAACTGCACTGTGAGGTAATATGTTTGGTCGCCCCAGTGCAAAAATACCAAACATCTGAGTTTACTGCAGACATGCACTGCTCATGAGAAGATGGGTGAAAATTGCAGACAGTACTAAATACCAATTCTTCGTCCTGCACAAGATTAGCAATCTCCGTTTTTGGTGTAGAGGCCTCTGCAACAACCATTCAAGCCTCTTTTTTCTTTGCCTCTTTAGCAGCTAGTTTTGGACAGTTCTTTATGATATGATCATTCCTTTTACAGTACTTAAAAAATTATTTCTGCTTTTTTGATTTCTTCTCATTTTTATCTTCCTTCTAAGAATGTGCAGAATAAGTAGATTTTTGCTTACTGGTTGACGAGCTCCATTTTCCTTTGCCCTTCTAACTAGCCAAGAAAGCTTGATCTACAACTAGCATAATGGACCTGTTCTGCCTGGACTGATCTTCCTGCAACAGAACAGAGACTAACTCCTCAAATGATAAGGCATTTGGATTGCCTTTCATCATCAATCGAAGAGTAGATGCAAAACTCTCATATGAATCACGAAGACCATTCAGAACGGTCTACACAAGTGAGCTATCTGGTATAACCTCATCAGCAGAAATCAACTGTTCCTTCAAGTCTTTGATCTTCGTTAGGAAACTGTCCTAACTCTCCAACTGTTTTCGAAGGTAAGCAACACGAGCCTCATTCGTAGCTTGGTACAATGTGGTAAGTGTATCCCAAGCATCCTTAGCTATTCTGCAAGAGCGCATGTGAGGAATAATGGGACAGTTGATAGACAAAGCTATCAATGCATGTGCCTGGGCATCTCTTCCATCCTAGCAAATCTGCTCTACAGTAGGTGCAGTAGAAACCGCAGCATGAACAAGAATATGTAGAATACCATCATCTTCGACACCTTGTACATGAGCTTCAGTACCTGCAGTTGTAATAGTTACAGGTGTGATAGGACGTTTTTCGACACCCTACACAATGTTCCACAATCCTTTTGCAACCAACACATGTCGCATCATATAAGCCCATAACGGGTAGTTGGTACCATCCAACTTATCCTCAACAGCCAACATACGGAATACATCACTACTTTCAACCATGGCTGATGACTAAAATACCTTGATGCAAAAAATTGACTGTATCTCAAAAAGTTGAACAGAACTGCCTAGACAAATTCTTCTAGACCTGCAGTAGAATTTGAGATGCTTATAGTGGCGAACAAAAAATGGTATATACCTTTGGCACAAAAAGGCAAAATAGGCTACGCGAGCACTCTGATAATGTGTTTGGAGGCAAAAATGAGCTCAGATCACGATTTCGGCACCACATAACGAAGCTGTTTTGATCTCGAAAACATGCTGAGTATGCTCACCAAAATTTGTGCGATTCTGAGATTGCAAACGGAGGAGTGTCGACAGCGCCCTAGATGAATCAATGACCTGCTCTGATACCAATTAAATATATCAAAGTTTATCACTCAAGCTCTCTGTTGCAGATAGTGTGTTGATGATACAGTTCATGTTCAAGGAAAGCAGTTTATTCCATTCATGCAAATCTAATGGTTCTGGCAGGATCACGATATGTGCAATGTGCAAACACACACACACACACACAGAGAGCGTGAAGAAAGAAGATGGCCACATTTAGGTGGTCCCTCATGATGGGGATAAGAGGGCTATATAATGTCTCTGTAACTCTCTTTAACCCTCTTCTATCTTGTTATTGTTTATAATCTAAAGCGTCTTCTTTTTAACTACATTTTGTTGCCAGAAAAAAAATATTGAAAAGGAGAAGGATCAGAATACATAAACTCGCGAACGTGTTTCTATAAAAATATTGGAAAGGAGAAGAAGGATAAAAGAAATTGGAAAGAAGAAGAATCAGAATATTGGAAAGGAGGCGGATCAGAATACATAACTTGTTTATAGCAATTGTAACACTCTTTGCTATCAGAATAATTCAAGTTGATATTATATATTACAAGCATCGAATCTTTGCTATCGCTAGCATTAATATTCGTTATGGAATAACGAATAATCTAGTATTCGTTATGGAATACTAGATTATTAATAACGAATATTAATATTAATAACGAATAATATTCGTTATGGAGTAGCATTAATATTCGTTATTAATATTATGGAATAATATAATATTATTCCATAATATTATATTATGGAATAATCTAGTATTCGTAATGGAATACTAGAGTACTGGATTTTATTATATTTTTTTTTCGTGATAGTGAACTTTTTTGGCCAAATTATGCATGTTAGCTATAAGGAATTAACGTGGTTTTTGTTTTGCTTCATCCGAGTGAAGGTTCTTGAGGGCTTGGAGGCATTTGAACATAATTAGAGAGATTATATTTTCCATTTCTTTTGCACAAAAAAATCCACATAGAGGGTCGATTCTAAAAATGTTAAAGAGAGCGATTGAAGATGAGGATCACTATAGCAAGCTACTTTTGTAAATAAAGGTAAGGCTCACCATAAATTCAACAAATGTTTCCTCATATATCCTGTTTTTTAAATGTATGCCCTCAACACACCACAACCTACAAGTCTTATGAAGTTTTTTTCTTGGCGCATGGTGTAAAGAAAGAGTTT
The DNA here is from genome assembly GCA_020310875.1 of Ceratopteris richardii. Classification (NCBI taxonomy): domain Eukaryota; kingdom Viridiplantae; phylum Streptophyta; class Polypodiopsida; order Polypodiales; family Pteridaceae; genus Ceratopteris; species Ceratopteris richardii. The sequence goes on along the minus strand of CM035441.1, from coordinate 4,030,139 downwards.
CAATCGATTTTTGACTTGATTCTTCTTCAAAAAACACTTTACTAACAACGAATGATTGAGCCTTTTCTACTTCTATCACTCCTACTTTACCACAGTCTCTTCCTTGCAAGTTTCCATCAAACCCTTCATCCTCATCACTTAAAGCTACTTATTCAGAATCTTATTCAGTCAAGCCCTTGGGAAGGGTGCCGACTCTCTCCTCATGGAGTTTCCATGATCATAAATCATTATTTGTAAGTTCATTTCTATTCATTTATCCCATCATGTTTCTTATGGTTTCTTGGTTCATTATGGTTTCTTGGTTCCTCCATAGCTTGATAGGATGGTGGTTGATAGTAAATAGAAGTAGTGTTTTTTTTTTTATTTCAACACCTCTAACCAAGAAAATCCAATGCTGGATTCTCAACAAAAGAAGCCAATCATAACTTGGCGGAATTGTGACAAGCATGGAAATACCAATTACTTCCGATGTGAAACATATAGTAGCTCAAGTCCAAAAATGTGAAGTGACTTAAGAGGAAGATCATCTTGCTTAGTCTAAAGAAGCATTGCAAAATGATGTAGCTACCGTTGATGAAATTCCAATTCATTCTTTACATGCATGCAATGAGCTATTATGGATAGGATGGTTACTATTTTGCATGATGATGGGAGCTTTCATGATTTTATTTCCCATACGTTAGTGCATAAATTAGATTTAACCTCTTTTCATTCCGCATTTAAAGGTTAAAACGTTTTCTTGAGAATAGTTATAACATAAAAATTGCATAATGTTAGGACTTATGCAGGTTGTTATGTAGATTCATGAACATTTTTTATTGAACTTTATAGAATTATGATGTTATACTTGGTATGCCTTTCCATCATTCTTATAATCCACATTCTAGTATCATACACATATATTCAACTTCAAATTTAAAGGCCAATGTATTTCTTTGTCTACAATGCATGATTTTCAACCATTCCTCTTAATTATTCCTCCTAAAATTAAACATGCATTTTCGAAAGGTTTAAATTCATGTATCATTTTTGTAAATAATATAGTTGGTTATAATAATATACTTTCAAATTTAAATAAACCATTTATGGCTGCTTATAACGATTGTTTTATGTGTGATTACCCTTTGCAATTACCACCTTCACAAGACCCTCTTGACCATAATATAGATCTCATATCAGGTATTTGTCCTCCACATTAATCAAATTTATAGGAATGGACCTTTACACGAAAAGGAAATGGAGAAACCAATCAAGAAACTAATTTAGAAAGGAGTCATAAGGCCTAGTTGCTCTCCATTTTTATCGGTTGTTCACTTAGTTCAACAAAAGAATAAAACTTATAGGATGTGCATACACTAAAATATCTAAAAGAAAATCACCATTGAGAATTATATCCGATTACTCAAATATATGATTTTTTAGATATACTCCAAGAAGCTCGTGCCTTTAGTATAAGTGAACTCAACGCTAGATATCATCAAATATGCAAAGGCTCATTAGCATTCTTTGTATCTCGTCACTATGTTTGTACTATTCCTCTATATTTTTATTTATTTATTTAAAGCTTACTTGATTTTACGAAAAAAAAAATCTGGCTTTCGTGGGGGAAGTCCGTGTGGTCACCATGCATACAATAAGGAGTCCAACATGCAAGGCATAAAATGGATGCCCAATATAGGAAATAGGCAAACAAATAATAATATTGATATTACCGATAGGCAATCACAACGATCTCATGCATGGAGGAGAGCAGAGAGCATCATAACTCTGTTGGGGCTATACATCTCAAAAGCTTTCTACCTCCATCTGTTAGGGGAAAGGAAGAGGATTCCCTCCATCTGTTAGGGGAAAGGAAGAGGATAACAGAACACAAATACATTCAAAAGCTTCACAAGAATAAGTGAAGATTGAAAGTGGGCAGCCGATATCAGACAAAACGACTCTATCTCATTTCCGATTCATGGCATCCGGATCTTGGAAACTTGGAACATTCGAAACACCAAAAGGCCATGGAACAAAGGCTTCAAAAAATGGAAACATCTTTGGAAACAAGACACCAACGAGTGGATCAACTTTGAGGACATTGAACCTAGCGTCAACATTACCTATGAAGAATGGAATACTTTGCAAAGCAAACATCTCACCTCGGACTGCTCTAAAGTTCATCTTCTCATGGGGCACGACACATCGAGCTTGCTTGGTCTCAGATGGCACAATGACAATTACCTAACAAAAATCCTGAACATCAAAGAAACCATTGATTATCAGGTTAACCTCAACAAAAAGTGGTGCCTATCGTGGACACGATTGCGGTGTGACATGAAGTTCATGGCTATCTTGGACCCCTCATAGAAATCAAAAAGCCTATCCTCTTATGGAAAATTCTTCATCGTGGAATCAAGACTAACCTTAAGGCTAGCAAAATTTTTGGGATGCCTCCCTAATGCAAACGCTGTTACGAGTCCATCGTAGATGTTTCTCACATCTTCTTTACTTGTCCCAAATCCAATGGACCCTGGCAGATGGTCAGAAAGAAAATAAGACTACAGAAACATATAAGTTGGTAAGAAGCTCTACTCGGAGAAGCGATTGGCTACCCCGTGACTCTCTGGAACGTCATCAGAGGGGAGATCCTATGGAAAATATGGTCAGAAAGATCTGCTTTTAACTTTGGTGACTCTCCCAAAGAGTGGTGGATTGAAAAATTGTTGCTCTTCCTTAGCAAAAGAATCACTAACTGTAAGAAATCCCCCCCCCCCTTTAGGCACCATCAAGTGCTCCTTTTGATCAACAACATGTTTAAACCCAAGTGGGCCCTGCTCCGTGGGATTGAGGAGATCCTGTGGGCACTAGTCCCTTTCACATGTACTTTTCTTTTAAATAATTCAAGTCCGAGAGAGTAGGTCAAGGCAGAAGTTCCTTTATTTAAAAAAATTATATGCACTTTATACTTGTGAAGCTCCTATCCTAAAGGCATCTATTGTTGTTCCCAACGATGCATGGTAGTCCGCTACCAAATGCCTTGCATGATTGTATTCATAGACGAATTCTCCATTGTTGGAAAACACTTTTTCTTTTCAAAAAACTAGTTGCAAAACTATGCTCTGACACAGAGAAATAGGTATGAATTGCACGATGAAAACAATTAAGATAGATAAAGAGCGAGAAATAGAGGGACGGATATTTTTCATGTGCACTCATTTCATCCATGAGTAGCTATTGTTTACTACAAAGTTCTTAGAACTAACAATAGAAAGGTTTGTATTCATCATGGAATTCAAAGACCTTTTCACGAGACAGAGCAATGAATTGCACAACCATCGCACCAACTTTTTCAGAGACAGAAATAGGAAAAAAGAAATGGGACCTGGTATGGCAAAAGAGGAACAAACGGCACGATCAGCACATATGAGATAGAGATAAAGGTATTGAGAGATTGAGAAACTTAGATAGGTAGATACTTATTTAGAGAGAGAGAGAGAGAGAGAGAGAGAGGCATTTTAAACTATTTGAGAAGTTTCTACATGCACATACGTCATTTAGTAGCAGACATTCTGGAGAAAATTCCCGAAATCAAGGAATAGAGGAGGAATTTCTGCAAACATTGGCACGTACATTCCAAATAAAGAAATCAAAGCTAAAGTATTAATAAAATTATTCTGCAAGAATAAAAATAACATTTATAAGATAAAGGGAAGAAAATGAAGAAATGAAGCCCGACAGAAGAAAGAGAAAATCATATTACTTAGATCCTCTGTAATAATTTATCATACTAAATCTCATGTTTTCCGAATGTGATACCTTCAAGATTCTTTTTTTACAATCATGACTGTCTATATTTCGAATGTGCAGCCAAGTAAATATATCAAAGTTTATCATTTGAAGTCTCTATTGCAGATAGTGTGTTGATGATACAATTTATGTTCAAGGAAAGTACTTACTTCCATTTATGCAATGTTCAAACAGAGAGAGAGAGATCTAGAGACAATGCAAAGAAAGAGAGATGGCCACCATGTTACTTCTTTTACATATCGCAATATACATCTCACTACATCTAAGTGCACTTTGCATGGTTTATGCATAAATTGGCTCACCAAGTCAACTACAAAGCTCAAATTCATCTTGTCTTTGTTACATAAATAAAACTTCCAACCACCGTCTGATATACATTTGCATCATCAACAAGATTAGCATTACCATCAACTGGTGTATCATAAAGTTTGCAATAATTCATACCAAATCTTTCAAACGTTTCCAACTTATAGTTACATTGTATCATTTAAATTCCCTCTTGCATTGAATTTACTTTGATTCCAAGAAAATATTTTAGCTCTACCAAAATTGTCATAAAAAATCTAGATTTTAGTTGCTTTTTAAAATCACCAATCCTCTTTTCATCACTACTACTAATGATCAAATCATCAACATAAATCACTAGTAGAATCATTTCACTTGAATGAATCCAGAAAAATAGTGAATAATCAATCTTTGATTGCATTAATTCAAGATCCAGTGGCTTTAAGTGAATCTTTCATACCCTTCTCTTGGTGATGATTTCAATCCATAAAGTGCTTTCTTCAACTTGCACACATTATCTGGATACTTTGGATGCACAAGCTTCTATTTGCTACATATAACACTTGCTCATGCAATTCACCATTCAAGAATGCATTTTTAACATCCATTTGTCATAATTTCCAATTGTTTGTAGTATCCCATCTGATCATGCTTGTTATCGTTGCCATTTTAACAACAGGACTACACATTTATCATAATACAACCCATTTACTTGTGCATAACTTTTGCAACAAGACGTGCTTTTTTCTTCCATATTCCAAAATCCTAGCTTGGTTGCAACTCAGCTCTTGTCGAGGGTTCCTCAGTGGTCAATGCATATTGTCGTTCCTATGGCTTCAAGGCTCCACTACGTCATATGCTCTGGACTTAAGGAGCTCTTGCTCGTTTGAAGTTGCCTTTCGTCCTCCTCTCCCCCCGTAGGGGGAGCTATGCGCTCGTCATTTCTGGCCAACTAGATATTGAATATGGAATTGCTTATTGACCAAACACTGCAGGCTTTGCAAGTTCCTTGTTCACAGATTGATGTTGATGGCGTTTCTTCTAGAGAGGTCGGAACCCTAAGCCCGAATGCTTTGGAGGAAGGTCAGTTCAACGACATGCTAAAGTTAGCTTCTCCTCTTCCCATGGGGGGCAAGAAAAGGACATTCGCTGATGGTCTCGCTTAAGGAGGACGCGGAATGAATATCGGTATGCTTGAAACCTATACTTCTGACAATCAACAATGGAAAGGTGAGTCCACTATCTTCAATATTCCTGAGTGTTTCGTAAAAGGTAACACTTCTGTAAGAGAGGATGAAATGCTTGTAATAGATAAACTTGAGTTCACCCATTGGTAGAATAAGCTTGCGAGTAGAGTTATTATTGCTCTGTGTCATGGTCCTAGACCTCCACCAGAGGTTCTGAAACAATGGATCGAATTGGGAGAGTCGGGGTCTCTTCATTAAACAAATTCAATATTTGCCTAATGGGTACTATCATTTTTACTTTGAAGACACTAACGATGCTTTGCCTGTTATCACTGAAGGACAATGGATCATTAAAGCGACCCCTATTTCCTCTTTTAGGTGGTATCTAGGGTTGAACCTTGGAGGACCCAAGCCCTGTAGAGTTCTTGTGTGGGTTGAGCTTCTTGATCTTCCCGTTGAATTTTATCCTTGGGTGGTTAACCTTTGTGGGCTCCTATGCAAGGTCCTCAGACAGAAGTCAAGGGGAAATATCATTCCTAGATGGGATCATCAAGTTCTTGTTGAGATAGATGTTAGCCAACTAGTTAAATTTTCGCTAAAAAACATGGACTCTGATGGGACTTGTCTTCATGACCAAAAACTCTTGTAAACCTTCCTAATGCTTGTTTTAAGTGATATAGGCAAGGGCACTAGATTGGTGATTGTCCCTTGCTCAAGGAGGTGGAAGCCACTGCCCCATCTACTCTAGTTGAAACTCACCAATCCAAATCAAGTGAGTAATCGGACATCGAGTTCAAGAAATCTCAAGGTAAACAAACAAAAGAAAATGTAAAAATTTGGGCAATGCTTTTGAAGCGCTTTGGTAAGGGGTCTCTAACCAGTTGGACGATGTGCAGAATGTTAAGATACATAAGCTTGGCGAGAATCAAAATAACGGTGCCATCCCTCTACCAGTGAAGCATGTTGGCAACATCACCTTACTTTAGGAGGGTAGTTCCTCACAAGTGGTCAATGATGAGGGTTGGACTATGGTTTCCTACAAAAGAAGAAATAATAATGGAAATACGTGGAATTCCGCCCCACCAGGTATTGCCTCTGGGATTAATCTTGCTCTTCGTGCTACATATCATGTTAATAGATTTGCAACCGAACTAGATAAACAAGACAGCTCTACTGTTAGAGATCTACATAAGAAAATATTGATGTCAAAGAGTATGCAGAGAACCAAAAAGAGAATGATGCCCCCCTTGCCAAATTGTTTCAAAGGCAAGAAGGCAAAGTAGTTCTAAGAACAAGAGAAAGGACATTTTGAGAAATTCGGTCTCCTTGAATAAAGTGTCCAAAAACATTAAGAAATGATTGCTTCCTTGTCATTGCTGCTTTTGTTAATGCTATTCATATCCTTAATCATGTTAGATAGCATGCAAATCATCTCTTATAATATGAAAGGTGTTACTGACCCTATCTGTGCTAAGTGTTTGGCTAAGTGGATGTATGATGTTTCAGCCTCACCTGACTTTTTATGTCTGCACAAATTAAGAGCAGTAGAAGGTAAGCTTGATATTTATTTGAACATTGTCTCTAATAAGCACAATTGGTATTCTACCAAGCACCCTTTTGGGAGGGGGGTGTCTATTGGGGTCTCCTACTCCATTGCCCACCTCGTTAGGGAGGTGATTGTTAGCCCCACCCATCAATGGGTTGGGGTTTCTCTTAACAATCCTTTTAATTGGTCTATGCTTAGTGTGTATGCTACCAACAATGCTTCCCAAAGAGCTTTAAATGGTAACAACTATCTTATAGCTAGACTTGACAGATGCTATGTTATTATCCCTCTTTTTCAACTTTTTTGTGAGGCTAAAGTGTCCACTGACCATTCCATTTTCCTTTCAGACCATTCTCCTCTTTGCATCTCCCTCAAAAGGAATTTTCCTAGCTCCAAGGTTGGGTGGCCCCACCTGGATCCCTCTTTGTTGTAACTGCCTTGTGTCTTAAAGAAGACAAAAGCCATTTTTCATCAGTGCTTTGAGATTTTCTCTAGCCCTGCCATTGCTTTGGGTAAAGCCATCAACCAAGTGCAGGCTATCTTCACCTATTTTAAGAACCTTAAAAAGAAGCTTAGAGCTTCTAGGAGAAACTAGATTTCCAAAGATTTAGAGATGCCTAGTGCTTCTAAGGATCCCAATTGTTTGGATAAATCTTATGTCTTCAGGAAAGGTTGAATTATGAAGAGTACCTTGAGGCTAGTAGCATTCTCTCTTCCTCAAGAGAATGTTTTCTCTGCTCAAGAGGAAGAAGTGTAAGGATTTCATCCCGATGCTCTTGAAAAAGTCTGGTGGTATTGCTATCAATGTTGAGGAGAATTTGTAGGAGGCTGCCCGCTTCTTTACGGATGTTTTCTGTAGTTCTCCCAAGTGGGGGAGAATATCCTCTAGGCCAGGGCATCCATTTCCTTAAAGAGGAAAAAAATTGTTCCTCTTAGCCTGCTGCCATGCTAGACCTGTCCCTCATTGTCCGTGAGATTAAAGAAACCATTGGTAAATTGAGACCCTGCAAAACTTTTTGCCTTGATGGCCTTCCCAATGAGCTTTTCTTGGCTCTTGCTAACTTCGTGACTCCCTTCATTCTATTGGTGTGGAAAGAAGCTATTAGGAAAGGCACTATCCCTATTGAGATCAACACTAGGGTCATTAGACTCGTCCATACGAGGGGTGCTAAACAAGAACTAAACAAATGGAGACCTATAACATGTTTGACATCCATTTATAAGATCATTGCTTCCACCTTAGCTAGGAGACTCAGTCCTATCATGAAGGACATCATCCTCCCTGAGGAGAAAGGGTTTATCAAAGGTCGATTCATCCTTGATTCCATTATTTCTCTGTGGGAGGGCATTGAGTATGCCCAAGAGTCCAACCAACCTTTTTACTTCTTTAAAATAGACTTTGACAAAGCTTATGGTAGAATTGAGTGGGATTTTGTGCTCCAATCCCTTCATGACATTGGGTTTGGGAAATGGTGCATCGGAACAGTTAGCACCATTTTTGGAAATGCTCACTCTAGAATTGCTATTAATGGTATCCTTTCTCCTCATTTAGACTCACGAGATCTATCAGACAAGGATGTCCCCTTGCCCCCCTCCTGTTTGCTATAGCTAGTGATGCTCTTCGCTTGCTCCTAAAGGATGCCATGAACCAGAAGAGGCTAGAAGGTATCTCTATCTCTAGATCTGATGAACAACTTTGCCTTCAGGCTTTTGCTGATGACACCAATATTTTGGTTAAAGTTGAACCTAGATTTGCTAATTGTGTGCTTTAGTGTCTTAATGCCTTCTGCTTAGCTAGTGGTTGCCATATTAATCATAAAAAAAAAATCCTTCAAAACCTCCACTCTTTGTATGCCCCCCTCTAGTTTAGCTTTGGGTTGTGATATTATCAGGAATGGAGAGATATTTAGACTGCTAGGAATCCCTATGGGCTTCCAATTTACCCTTAATCAGAGGTGGGATTGGATTATGAAAAAGTTTAGAAATAGGGTGTTTCATTGGTATGCATGTCAAGCCTCTCTCTCCCATAGAATCTTTATGTTGAATCACTATATTCTGCCTTCCTTGTTATGTAGGAGAGCATATGTACTAGTTGGTTCTCTCTGAGAGTAAAGCGTCTATCAAAACGCGACAAAATTGTAGGTCTTTAGAAACCAACGAACTAATTCACACTATAGAAACAAGATCACTCCATTCTTTGGCACAAAAGGATGTTGAATGCCTAGTAATACGTGCATTACGTACCAACTTTTATTTGCTTGTCTTTGTTAAGATGCATTAGAACTACAAACGTGTCACATATCTTATCGTTCATATGAAGTAAACCATAACTTAGAAATAAAATCTAATTTATCCATGTTCGATTGAATTATGATAAGTAATATTCTCTCCAATATATAAAAAAAGACCATTGGACCCTTCTTAGGATCTCATAAATAGCTATCATAGTGAGCTAAATTCTCAACTGCTCTCAAATCTCTTATAAGTAACTCCAAAGAAGTTGAGCACATAATCTAGACACTCTAAGATATTTAACAAGCTTTTGATCAATCTAATTTGATCATAGGAAGTAAACTAAACATCTCATACACAACAAACTAATTATTGTCTACAAAGGGTATCAATGTGTATGTGTACACACCATCACCTTCCTCATTCAAAGTTTGTAAAGAATGAAATAGAGAGCAGTGATGCTTTACACAACCAAAATCATGAAGTAAAGAAGCATAAATGAATTGTAGAAGTGTTCCTTATAATGTTGGAAATCAAATGAAATAAATAGGCTTGCAATGTTAAGATATCAAGTTCAACATGTGATGATCCAGGGTGACACGTATCAATTTTTCATTCCTTTGACATGTATGGTCACACCGGTATATGTTAGGGACACTTCATTGAGCTTTACTCGATTTATCTACCGAGAGTCATGGCACATTTTTTCCTTGCTAGCTCACTCATTCGTGGACATTAGGTTTTTCCTTATGTACTTATCTTTATATATTGCACTTGTTGTATTCTTGTTTTTAGGTCATTCTTGTACATTCCTTTTTATGTAATAGAAGAAGAAGAAGAAGAAGAAGAAGAAGAAGAAGATCATTCTTAAAAGCACTTGGAGCAGAGAAGCTAAAGAAGTTTTGGAAGATGCTTGGATTAGAGGACATGACGTTGATCTTGAGGGGGAGTGTTGAGATATCAAATTCAACGTGTGATGATCCAGGGTGACACGTATCAGTTTTTCGTTTCTCTGACATGTATAGTGGTCACACTGGTATATGTCAGGGATACTTCATTGAACTTTACTAGATTTATCTACCAAGAGTCACGGCACATTCCTTCCTTGCCAACTCACTCATTCGCGGACATTAGGTTTTTCCTTATGTACTGATCTTTATATATTGCACTTGTTGTATTCTTGTTTTTAGGTCCTTCTTGTACATTCCTTTTTATGTAATAGAAGAAGAAGACGAAGAAGAAGAAGAAGATCATTCTTCCTTTTGCCTCAATCTTTGTGTGTGCTTCTCCTTGAGAGTGAGAGTGTATGTCTGAGCTCTCTTTCTTATCTCCTTCCTTGTGACATGCAATCCAAGCATTGTATGCAAAGATATAGATAGATGAAGATCTCTACCTATGAATAGAGATAAAAAAGCAGGGGCTAGCTTACAAAATCTCAAGAGTACCTTATGCTAACAACACATTAATGACTGATGAGATGACTTGAATCTCCTTCATGTATAGCTGATGTGTATAGGTGACTTGTTGGGGCTCTCATGACCAACTAAAAGGGCACCCAATTCTCTCCTTCAAAATTAGTTGGATTTTTAGCTATTTGGGACCCATACCATGATTATATTGGACTATGCAAAAATTACATGATGATGTGCAAATAGTTGTTGGATGCCATTCACACACTTGAGCTTCCAAACTATCATGAAGTGAAACCTACTAGTTTGCATTGATGTTCTTCACGTGTATTATAACTCCAAATTTCTCTAACTTAGTTGCATCCTTTAAATTCTTCATACACCCTAGTTCTGAGTGTTAATGTACTTGTTATACACTTCATTGATTGAGACCTTTAGTCTTATGAAATGATAGTGAACCTATATGTGCATGCTCATTGCATGGAATATTTGGTTGTGTGCAAGCTATATGTTCTCATGTGTATGAAGGCTAATGCTTGCTATTGAGCTTATGTACAAGATCGAGTATTTGTTATTTTAGCTTGGACATCCATGGGATAGCTTTGGAAGCTATCATGAACATAAAATGTGATGTACTCCATCTATCCTCCTTTGATTCATCCCAATCTGCATCACTAAAACCATTAGGTTTTGATAAAATTTTAAAATGGTAGAAAACCCCTATTTGTATGTATGATTGATGTGCATACTGACTTTTTCAGCTACATTTAAATGAGAATCAATACGTGCATTTAGAAACCAAAACAAAGCATCTACAATATGAGATGTATCTGGCATCGTGATTGTCGCATAGCATAAACTTTGAAGAAAAAATCTTCTATATGATGTAATGTCTTGAAGTAGTTGTCCAACTACACGATTGGTTTTTGGATGTATAGGTTGTGTGAGTGGCATACATCGAATAACCCTAAACATTCAAATATCATCTAAAGCATATTTCCTTTGTGCTACGCCTTCTTTTACATAGATCACTTCAAAAACAAGAAACTATTTCATAACTTCATGATCAGCGAAATTGAATCCCTTACCAAGACTTTCCTTGATTTATCTTATGAGTGCATCATCCATTCCTATTATGAATAGATCATCTACACACACACGCGCATGCCCCCCCCCCCCCCCCCCACACACACACACACACACACACACACACATATATATATATATATATATATATATATATATATATATATATATATATATATATATATATATATATATATATATATATATATATATATATATATATATATATGCTTTGTGGACATCTATGAGATAGATTTGGAACCTATCATGAACACATAACCTAATGTATCCATTTTGTGCTCCTTTGAGCCCACCTTATCATCATAAACTCGGCCTTTTGGTCATAATCCATTTTCATAAGGCTAGATTAAAATCCATTTGGTTTTATGATTGATATACTTAGGTATTATTGTAGCTAGATTCAAATGAACAACATGAATAGATTTTGAAACTGAGCCATAGTACGTATGATATAAGATAGGTCTAGCCTTGTGATTGTGAAACCAATAACTTTGTAGGATGTAATCTCTCCACGTGGTCATCCTTGACCTGCACAAAGCTTCGTATTTGGGTCTATAGACTCTATGATTGGTTTACATCTATGCATCCCAAACTTGTAAAGATCATCTAGGAGAGATTTTCTTTGTCCTATTCCTTCCTTTAAATTTATTACTTCAATATAGAGAAAATATGTAAGATTTCAAAAGAGAAGATATCTTGAATTTCTTTCTAAGCTTGGCCTTGATTGAATTTATGCTTGAATAAGCATTTTCTACTATGAATAAATAATATACATACAAACATATGTCAATCACCTTATACCCATTTTTTTTGAGGTATAAGGAAAGATCATCATGCTATATAAAATTGAAAATATAATCAAATAACCTCTAAATCCAACTTTAAAGGTCTTGATTGATGGCATGAAAATCTTGTGAGAAGTGATGGACAATATGTAGAGGTGAGAAGGTAGTGGCTCAAAACTGCTCCACACTAGCCTAAGTAATGATAAGATTACTTAGTAGACTCCAAAAGCTTCCAGTATATGAAATTATACCACTATGATACATTGGAACATGTATCCCAAAAGTCTATGTACAAATCGATAATTTTTTAGTACTTGTTAAGTAGAGAAAACCTTTTAGTACATCCACATAGATCTACTCATATCTCAATGCACACAACCCCAATGACCATGCGATTGTGTAGGCATACTCAAAGGAGTCGTATATTCGTATTCCAAATTATAAATAAGATAATGAGACCATGTACTTGGTGCAATGACTCACAAGTTGACTTAGTAAGCATGGAACAATGTAGCTAATGAAACTTGATGTTAATGTGTTGCTAAGTAAAATATGATAGAGAGAGATGTAAGAGGCCTCCATGAGTTTCAAGGTAAGAAAATATCCAATCCAATGAGTATGATCATCAGCCCTTATATCTATGACCAAAATGATAGTCTATGTATACACTTTTTCAAGGAATTGTTGGTTGAATCTACCTAACATTGTTCCATGTTTTTAGGAGTTATATTTCAAGTTTGAATTTACATAAGGTCAAGGGTTTTTGATCTGAGTACATCCATCAAATTCTCTCTTATTAAAATTTTAACTTTTGGAAAAATTGATTTCTCACTTTATGTTGGAGTTGGACGTCTATGAAAGCACGTGAACAACACAAGGAAGAAGGAGAAGCTTGGAGCACAACATGCAATACTGAATGTATTACCACTAGAATGTACAAAGATAAGTAGCCCACTAGGGCAATAGGCGTATATACAAGCGGGGAAAAAAACCTCCTAAGGAGGGAAAAAAGTGCCCCACAGGTCCTAGAGTGTTGACACACATCACTACCTAAATATATCATCAAATCACCCTTGGAAGTGATGCGCTGAACAAGGAGCTGGCAATCATGTATAAGGAAGTTCCAAGCTATGTGGAATCAATCCACAAAAGGAAGTAAGCCCAAAGCTTTGGGAAAAGATTCAAACTTCTCCCTAGGTAGAGCCTTGGTGAAAAGGTTTGCAATGTTCTCCTACATGCACACATATGCCAAGCTGATCTCTCCAACAGAGAATCTCTCCATGAAATAATGATAATGCACCTCAATGTGATAAGTGCAAGCATGGAACACAAGGTTCATCGCAACGGACAATTTGCTCTCAGTGTCAGCAAAGATGGTGGTGGCAGAAAACTAACCAACACCGAGATCAGCCATAAGGCATCTAAGCCACACACACTCAACAATCACTGTGAAAGCTATCCTATACTCCGCCTCATAACTGGAAGTGGCCACACTAGGATGCTTCTTTCTCAACCAAGATATACATGAGCTACCAAGCATGAAGCAAAAGACACTAGTGGACACACGAGTGTCATAGCAACAAGCCCAGTTAGAGTTAGAAAAAGATGCAAATCAGGCAGTAGATCCCCCCTTGGGATAAAACAATCCAGGTAGCCGGGTACCACTCAAGTAGTGAAAGATGCGCTTAACCACCTACCAATGCTTGACACATGGGCAATGCATAAATCTGCTCATATGTGAGACAACAAACTGAATATCTGCTCAAGTGGTGCATAAGTAAATCAAGCATCTAATAGCCTCATGATAGAGAATAGGATCCAATGCATCTCGAGCATCATGAAAACTCAGTCATAAACCTCTTTCCATAGGAGTGGCAATAGGTTTATAGTCGCCAAGGCCAAAATGCTGCAACAATATGTCAACATATGTTTTTTGACACAAAGCCATTCTACCATCAATTTGCATAAACGGAATGCCCAAATAATTATGCAAATGCCTCAAATTAGACATCTCAAATGAGGCATCCAAATCATCCTTAAAATCAGCAATATGCTTGTCATGAGGACCAATGAGCAACATGTCATCAACATACAAAACAATGATCGCACATCATTAGCACCCTTAATATATAAGGTGCTTTCAGTTGGATTGTTCTCAAAACCATATGTAATCAGATATGCATGTATCTTTTTATACCAATCACATGGTCCTTGCTTTAAACCATATAATGCCTTCTGTAACTTGCACACCTATTTTTCATGCCCTTTTTCCACAAATCCACGGGATTAAAAAACATACACTTCTTCATGCAAGTCAACTTTCAAAAATGTTGTTTTCATGTCCAATTGATGTACATTCCAACCATGATGAGCTGCAAGTGCATAGATGCTATGAACAATAGTCATTTGGCATGTAGATGCAAAGGTTTCATCAAAATCAATGCCTCTTTCCTATGCATAATCCATTGCAACAAGTGTAGCCTTATACCTATCAACTATTCCATCAGGCTTACGCGAAAGCTTGTATACGCACTTTATGCCAATGGCCTTGTTGCCAGGAGGCAAGTCACACAAACAGGAGGTACTATTTTCAGGATAGCATCATATTCTAATTGCATAGTAGCCATCCAATTTTCAGAGTTTTATGCTTCATCAAATGAAGCAGGCTCATAGCATAGCCATAACATAGCATAGCATATCAATCTGATGCAAAAGAGGCACTATGAGAGCCTCAACAAGTACAGTATGAAAGAGATGCATATAATTTGCTCTCACATAAAGTTTACACTTGCTATTTTGGCATAGTTTTTGCCTCCTCAATATCAGCTCTCTCATTAACATATGCATCATGTAAAGATGCCACAGAAATGGAATGATGTGCGTCATCACATGAAACCTGCAAAGGTTGAGAAGTTGCCTCATTAGGACTGGCACGAGACTCTCCACCTTTAAATAGAGGCAACAAAGTATCATACATGTCTTTGGAGCCAACAGATATCTCCTTCGTATATGAAAGAAAAGGTTGAAGTTTTAATGAAGTTTTGAAGTCAAGGATTGAAGAAAAGACCAAGATATGAAGCATGAAGAAAGTACATGTTCAGAGAATGAAGATATGTATACATATGTACATTAATTTAGAGTTAGTTCACTTATACTTTTGTATGGTGATGAACTTGTACATATTTGCCTATATATACAAGGAAAAATGTTGGGGCAAATATGAGAGAGCATGTGAATAGAGAAATTACAAGTTTTATGAGCCATTAGATACTTTAGAAGTGAGTAAGATCTCTCTCATCAAATGTAAAGTTCTCCAGAAATGAAGAGAAGTTGCACCCGATATTTCTAAGAGTTCTCCTTGTGTGTTGAGTCTTTTGTAAAATTCTTTTGTATAACTCTAAGTCTACAGTTGATTGAACTCTCTACAAATTTTCAGCTTCTAATTGTGATCAGGCTGATAGAATTGAGTGTAGGGACATTTACATGTGTAAATGTAAAGAAGAGAAGTTGCAGGAGGTGCAAAATTTGATGCTAATGTTTTGGTCAGTTCTCCTTCCAGAGTGTAAAGTTTTGAGCAAGCAAGCACTCATTCTTTAAGTTGGAAGGTAAGCTACGTATGGCTAAAAGCATTTGATTAAACAGATTCTAGTTTGGGAGAACTAAGCTTTAGAAGTTGCAAGTGTCAAAGTCGACTATAAATAACTACAGTTTTAGACATAGGTGACTTGTTAAGTTCATTTCTCAAGATCTAGTGAGTCTTTTGGAATGATTTAACTTGGAGGAGGTGCACAAACACCTTATGCAAACTTTTATTAAAAACTGTACACATTTGATAAGTCAATAAGTGAGTTATGGGCAGCAGACTTTCTGTGTAGTCACCTTCTTCATAGTTTATTCAAGATTTTGAAAATTCAGTATTGATCCTCACAATTGGTGAAGGTTTTAAGTTATTCTTGATATATAGGTGCTCTAAATTGAAGGATAACTTGTTCTTTTGGAGATTAACACTCTCCATCAAGAAATAGAATGATTTGCATCATCACATGAAACCTCCAAGGTTGAGAAGTTGCCTCAATGTTAGGACTAGCACTAGACTGTCCACATGTAAAAAGAGGCGGCAAAGTATTATACATGTCTTTGGAGCTAATGGATGTCTCATTTGTACATGAAAGTAAAAATTGAATAGCATCTTCCAGAGAAACTACATCATGACTAACCAAAATGCGTTTACTCTATTGATGATATAGATGATAACCTTTGCTTTTAGAACTGTACCCAACAAAAATACATTTTACTCCTTTATCATCCAATTTCTTGCGATGTTGTTTGAGCCCTAATGCATATGCCAGACAATCGAAAACACGCACATGAGCAATAGATGGCTTGCAACTATGCCAAGCCTAATATGGAGTGATAGAATGAAGTGCTTTAGTGGGACACTTGCTAAGTACATATGCTTCACACATGAGAGCCTCAAGCCAAAAAATATGTGGTAAAGCCTGACTCTTGACCATACACCTCACCATCTCCATGAGTGACTTGTTCTCCCATTCAGAAACTCCATTTTACTGAGGTGTATATGGCACTCTACAATGATGTTTTATGCCACGTTCAGCTAGAAATTCATTAAATTCAGGAGATAGATATTCCACCCTAGATCAAAATGGAGGATGCCTATTTTACATGCTGACAGATTTTCAGCTAAAACCAAAAACTGTTTGAAGCACATAAACACTTCGGGCGTTGCTTTGAGTGGATATAGCCATGCGTGCTTGGAAAAATAATCAATGAAAGTCATGAAGTAAAGATAATTTCCAAAAGACAGTGTCTACATAGACATCACTATGAACAAGCTGTAATTTTTTAGTGGCTCAAACTGAACCATCTTTTGGAAAGAAGGAACGCTACATTTTTCCCAAAATATAACCTTCACAAACATGTTTACCGATTGCATCAAGATTGGCAAAGAGGATGCCATATCAAATTTCTACAGGTGTAGCAAACTAGCAAAATTCAGATGACCAAAGTGTGCATGCCAAAGCTTTGCATCTGACATAGCTTGAGAATCATGTACTACACATGTTGAATCATTCATAAATTTTTCATAATCTATGTTATTTTACAACCCACAAGATAAAATCCCAGAAGAAATAATCATGTCGCCATTTGACAGATCATGAACTGTACATCTATCATCAATAAATTTCACAACCAAACCAATCTTGGCTAAGGCCGAAATTGATAACATATTCTTCTTGATCCTTGACACAAATAATGCATCCAAGATTGTAAAAGAACTACGATCAGCAGTAGTCAAAATGATCTTATGAACTCCCATGACAAGATAAGAAGAGTTGTTAATGCATGTGGTAGTATTCCCTATAGGGGCAAGCCCGAGTGAAGAGAAGAAACTGCACTGCGAGGTAATATGTTTGGTTGGCCGACTATCAAAGTACCAAACATCTGAGTCTACTGCAAACATACGTTGCTCATGAGAAGATAGGTCAAAACTACAAACAATAGTAAATGCCCATTCTGCATCCTACACAAGATTAGTAGACTTTGTTTTCAGTGTAGAGGTGTCTGCAACAACCATTTCGACCTCTTTCTTCTTTGCCTCTTTAGTAGCCAGTTTTGGAAAGCTCTTAATGAAATGATCATTTTCTTTACAATATTTGCAAAGCAATTGTCTCTTTTTCTAATTTCTTCTCATCTTTTTCTTCCTTCTTTGATTGTATAGAATTAACAGATTTTTGCTTATTAGTAGAAGAGCTTCATTTACCTTTCTAGGTATTCCTATATCATGTATTCCTATACTTCCTTTGTCAGTTTCTCTTTATGTTCCATCTTGGAAAGAAGAAGGAAGAAGGAGAATGTATGGAGAAAGTTCATTTTAGGGTGTTCCTATTTAGGAGAAGGTTCTAGAATTATATTGAAGAGAAGCTTGAAATTTCAGAGAGGTATGTTTTAGAGGTGTGCACACATATGTTTATACGAGATTCTGAAGGAAAGAGGTATGAAAGACTTAGAGATTGAACAAAGATGAAGACATGATGACACAGATTTTTTTGATGAGCCTCATGAGTTGATTTGAGTTGATTTCAGTTCATTTCAATTGAGTTGAGTTGACTTGACCTGAAGTACAGTCAGACATGAACAAGCAGTGTTCATAATATACTAAGTTGTGAGTTGTCAGTCACATGTTCCAAGATTCAGTTCTTGATTTTGTTTAGTGTATTTACATGACACAACAGAAGTACGTTGAGAAAACGTTCTTAAGGTAAATGCAAATATGTGGATCCTAGTGTCTCTTTTCAGGTTTGAGAAGACAGGAGATAGTAGGTTCAGAGTTAGTACATGCTACATTTGTTGTGAAGCAAATGACTGCTTGATGTATACACTATTGGATATCTAGGTTGCATATTTTCTCAAGTATTATGGTTCATATTCACCAAGTTCAAGTTTTTTGAAGGAAAGTCAAATTTAGTTTTGAAGAAGACTTTTGAAAAAAAGATTTGAAGTTCAATTTCAGGAGTACAAGTTTGAAGCTTGTGAGAGGTTGCAAATAAATGAAGTTTGCAGATCCAATCCAATTTGTACCAATATGGCATTGCAGGGGGGATTGTTGGAAACAAATGTCCTATTGGTAAAGATTGTCCACAGATTATAGCATGTATAGAGCTCAGTTTTATTCTCTCTACAACTAATGGCGTGGGCACCGTGGATAAGTCATAAGCCTTTTATAACATTGGTCTAGGTTCGAATCCCTCCGACGGCAGTGCGAAAAATGCTTTTTATTTTTATATGTTTTTTAACATGAGTTTGGGAAAACAAAAACGATGGATAGCGACAGTTTCGCATTTGATTTTTGAACACAATCATTGTGCTTTATTGGAACGATTGCTTTTGATGGTGTTTTTCAAGATACACACAATACTATATAACAAGCTATTGGCTCATTGTTTATTCATCCTTCACCTGGTTCAACACAAGCTTTGGAAGCTTTATTATCTCAATAGAGGTGGTGCTTTTAGCACATGGGGCACCCATGGTGCTATCTTGGAGCATGTTGAGGAGCAGCTATGGAGTTCTTCTTGGAGAAGAAGAGTGCGCTCACACTCTTGCTTATGGAGAGGCTATTAGCAGCTTGGTGGTGTGGATCGGCCATTCACATGATGAATTTGAAGATTGTCTTCTACATGAAGATTTCGGTGTACTTCAAAGACATTGGATGGTGGTTAACATAAGATTTGCATCTTATGTTAAGAATTCAGGTACATGTTCTCCTTATGCACACACGTACTACTTGGAGTTTATGGAGGCAGTGGCATCCATATCAGGAGGAGTCCTATTTGGCATAGGTACAAGAGAATCAGTACATGTATGCTTTATGCATTTTTGGATGAGGTGTTAGAGAAGATATGTTCATATGAGTTTGACGATTTTTGGCAGCAAACTTGTTAGCATTATTTGCTATTTTTGTAAGTATGTGATCTTTTCAAACACGTGTCTGACTTAGGGTCTTCCATAGCCTAAGTTCAGATGAGGGTTTGCCGATTATCAGTTTTAGACCGATCCTTCGTCTTTCTATCACTCATATTCACTCTTCTACAACCTATTAGGTCACAAATCTCATATATATTCATATTTATGTCCATACATCTCAATATGATTGTTACATTTGTACATTCACTCATCCATCTATTTTTGTTCACATAGAGTGGTTGAGAGTTTTGCTCCCACATTATAAATTGACATTTATATATATGATAGTGTGAGTAAGTAGTGGCTTACGTAAAACTTTACACATGTTGTCTAATCCTTCTCTATCTTTCTCTCATCATTTGTATGATTAAATGGGGTATGTTCATGTTTTTTCAATATTGGAAGATTGCTAGAATCTATGTTGTTGATCATGGATCTATGGAACTTGGACCTGTGGTTTTAGTTATGGGCCTACCTGATTTCCAACATCATTATCATACTTAATCCTTTTCCCAAAGAGAGATGATGCCATAAAGGATAAACCTATCCTTCATAAGGCCTTTTTGCTAGGAACAACAATATCTTTCATGATAGGAGTAAGTCTCCTACAAAGATTGGAGGAAAAAATCTTGTAGATATTGGTTAAGCAAGTCATAGGTCTCCAATTATTGAGGTCCTCTTTAGGTCCCCTTTTATGCAGTAGCTTGATAACTCTAGTGTTGATCCCAATGGTGAGATTCCCCTTACTAATGGCTTGTTTCTAGATCAAGAGGATGAAGGGAGTTGAGAAATCTTTTATCACATTGGAAAATGCAATTGGAATTCTATCGGCGAGGATATTTAGAAGATTTCACTATACATATGGTTTTTTTAAATCATCAGTAGTGAGAGGCACGCCCAAAAGAGAAGCGAAGTATTTAGTAATGATTTTCATCCTTTTAAGAGCAATACAAGCTCATATCCTCTCCACTCTCCCTACCTAGCAGAGCTAGAGAAAACATCTGTAAAGAAGCATGTGGCCTCCTACAAGTTCTCCTAAATAATGATAGCAACAACACTTGGCATTTTCAATAGCATCGGTATGAAATCCTTGAATTTTTATTTCTCATCCAGGAGAACATATTTTTGTTTGGTTTATCAAGATTTCTAGCTCAGAAGACTGAAAGCAAGCACAAAGCTTTGCAGAAAGCTTCAAACTTCTCCCTAGGGAGAGACTTCGTAAAAAGGTCTACAATGTTCTCCTCTGTGGGCACATATTCCAAGCTGATCTCCTGAGTAGAGAGCCTCTCCCTGACATAATGATAATGCACCTCAATGTGCTTAGTGCGAGCATGGCATAGAGGGTCCCTAGCAACTCCCAATGCGCTCTGACTGTCAGTGAAGATGGTGGTGGCAGAAGACTGACCAACACCAAAATTAGCCATAAGGCATCTCAACCACACACACTCAATAGACACTGTGAAAGCTATCCTATACTCAGCCTCACAACTAGAAGTGGCCATAGTAGGGTACTTCTTGCTCAGCCAAGATATGCATGAGCTATCAAGCATGAAGCAAAAACAAATAGTGGACACACGAGTGTCATAGAAACTAGCCCAATCACTATCAGAAAAAGCATGCAAATCTGGTGGTAGTGATCCCCCTTGGGATAAAACAATCCAAGTAGCCAAGTACAACTTAAGTAGCGAAAGATGCACTTAATCACCTGCCAATGCTTGACACCTGGGCAATGCATAAACTTGCTCATCTCTGATATAAAATACTAAATATCTAGCTGAGTAA
This sequence comes from Ceratopteris richardii, assembly GCA_020310875.1. Lineage (NCBI taxonomy): Eukaryota > Viridiplantae > Streptophyta > Polypodiopsida > Polypodiales > Pteridaceae > Ceratopteris > Ceratopteris richardii. The sequence continues at coordinate 4,008,529 of CM035441.1, read as the reverse complement.
CACATTAGTAAATCAAGTATCCAACACCCTATTGATAGAGAATAGCATCAAATGCATCTCTAGCATCATGAAGACTCAATCGTAAACATGTATCCTTAGGAGTGGCAATAGGCTTACAGTCTTCAAGGCCAAAACACTCCAATAATATGTCAATATATTTCTTTTGACACAAAGCCATTCCACCATCAACTTACATAAACTGAATGCTCAAATAGTGATGCAATGCCCCAAATCAGACATCTCAAATAAGGCATGCAAAGCAGCCTTAAAATCTGCAATATGCATGTCATGAGGACCACTCAGCAGCATGTCATTAACATACACCACAATGATCCGAAACACATCATTAGCATGCTTAACATATAAGGTGCTTTCAGTTGGACTGTCCTCAAAACCATGTGCAATGAGATAGGCATATATCTTTTCATACCAAGCACGTGGTGCTTGCTTTAAACCATATAATGCCTTCTTTAGCCTTCACACCTCGTTTTTATGCTGTTAGCAGCAGACAAGGGAGTCAACGAAGATCTGGCAAATAGCCCAGTAATTTTCCTCATGAAGAAGCAAGTACGAGCACTCACGCAGATCTAGCACTAAGGCAACCTTCAAATTTTCAAATCCTTTACACCCATTCAAAGTGATTTTCATCACTAAACACCATTGTAAATACCAATTCATCTTTTTGTAGCTCCATTTTGTGCAAGCCAAGGAGTCCTTGAGCTTGAGGAGCTTTAGAAGTATCTACCTGCCAATTTTCGTATTTTTTAGATATCGTTTGAGCCCTCAAATAAGCCCTGGAACCTAATTTTTAACTAGGCCGGACACTAGGTCTGGACAAGGCCAAAACTTAGCCAAAAACTATAAAAAGAGCTAGAGAGCTCATTTTTGAGGTTAGATTGTAATAGAAACAAACTTGTAAGAGCTTATTGAAAAGTAATCGAAGAACTCCATTGATTCTCTCTCTTTGTCTTGCCGTGTGTGCGCGTGTGTGTGTGTATGTGTGTGCATGCTTGTGTGCTTCTCACTCACGCACTTGCGCCGCCACTTGCTCGAGGTCTTCATACCATCCTCATGTCTTCCCGGATTGACATTAAAGGAGGTGCTACTCATCATTGAGCTACACCAAATTTTGGCGCCGTTGCCGGGGATCGAGCTTTGAGGACGAGCGTGTGATGGTAAGACGTAGAGTTGACGCGTTGGAGTTGTAGGTATTTTCTTCACTCTCATCGATTTTCTTTTACTTTCTTCTCCATCTTCATTTCCATCATCATCATCACCATCTCCCACCTCCATCTCCATCATCGCGAAAATTTCTGTTTTTTGATCATATCACCTTCCCCACCTCATTTCCCTCATTTCACGTGTGAGACAGAGCGAGAGAGCGATATTGTGTGTGCGGATTTTGCATGTTTCTTGAGTTTCATTGCAGGTTCTTGCCGAATCACCATCCCCAGCTTCCTGCGCAGGTACGACAAACTTAGAAACTGTCTCGCGGTCGCAGGACTCTGTCAATCGCGACTGACAGAAATTTTCGGTTTTTCACAAAATTGAGTGCACCACTAGAACAAGCACAAGGAGCACATCCTAAAACATCAAAAACAGTAGAAAAATTCCGAGGTTTTCTGTCAATCGCGACCGACAGCCTCTGTCAATCGCGACCGACAGCCTCTGTCAATCGCGACCGACAGACCCTGTCAATCGCGACCGATAGACCCTGTCAATCGCGATCGACAGACCTCCACGATCGACTGACTGCCACGTAGGACCCTGTCAATCGCGATTGATACCGTCGATCGTGATCGACAGCCACGACCGACACCTCTGTCAATCGCGATTGACACCGTCGATCGCGATCGATTGAAATTCCACGATTGATTGACTTTTACGCGTAGCCACGTGTCCATCGTGACTGATAGGCCCCCGATTGACTGAAATTTCGGCAAAAAAACCGGAAAACGTGTCGATCGCGATTGATACTGTCGATCGCGATTGACACTGTCGATCGCGACTGACAGCCCCGACGGACACCTCTGTCAATCGCGATTGACAGACCTGTCGATCGCGATTGACAGGCTTTTTGGCCAAAAAAAAATTAGGGATTATTATTTCAAGTTTTGGGAAAAATTTTGTGGCATATTGGTCAATCCATTAGCATTATTGAGGTGCCTACACTTGAGTTTTGGGAGAAATTCCTAGGATCTGTCAGCCAGTTTGAATCCTGTCTTAACCCCCTAAACCCTGAACAGTCATAACTTCTTCATACGAAATCAATTTTTTGAGCTCTAGGGCTTGTTGGAAAGCTCGTGGCATATACTACACGCCCTCAACTGTTTTTTTATAAAGATAATGCGTTGATTTTCAGATAGGGTATTTTGAAGTTGACCATACCCAGGGGGATCAAAGTCAAGGGTCTTTAGGATTGTTTTCTTAAAAATCATGATGCAAGTTTGTGTTTGTGCTACAGGAATGAAAATAATTGGTGTTGTCTTTGGAATTTAAATCTTCAAGCTAACTTTGGAATTCTTACAGATCTATTGAGAGCATCGAAAGGTGTTCTAAGCAAGTGTAAGTGCAAGCTTGGGAACACACTTCCTGGGCACTCAAGGGCAACCAAGCAGGAAACAAAAGGTTGGAAACTTTTAACCCCTCTGTCAATTCCTAGCTTAGGCTAAGAACGACTAGAGGTAGGAGTAAGTCAGGGCGACGATAAGCAGGTATCAAGTTGAAGACCACCTAAAAACTCAAGTTCAAGCTTAAAACCTAATCTCTGTACTGTCGATAACATAAAGGAAAAGAACCTAACGTGGAACGATCAACCTGAAAGCATGAAGAACATTCAAGTATTCCTGACGACGTAATATCAGACAAGACCTTAAACACGATAAATAACTGAAAAGAATCAAGTGACTGATAGCAATTGATCGGCAACGAGGTTGTACTCTGGGTAAAAAATTGGGCTACTTAGATAGGCATATGAACCTTAGATCAGGACGACATCTAGCAAGGGAGAGACAAAGCCTTAGATCTTCAGAGGCTAGTGTTAACCACACTGCTAGGTCTTGGGCCCAGCAGTTGAGCCACCACTCGTACTACCCTAGCTCTGAGACCAGTGAGTCAGAGATGTCTCAAGGCATGGACAGACCTACGGGAAGTTCAGGTGTGCCTTACTTGTACAGGGTGGAAGGCCCTTACAAAACACAGCTGGAGTACCTTAGGACCAACCGATTAGGTGCTAGCATCTATGAGGACGGCCTAGGAAGATCCGTGGTACAGATTAAGAATCCTGATCAATCCATAGGACTAGAGCACCCAGCTGTCAAGTTTGAAAACGGTGCATACCTGGACAAAGAAGGAACCATATACGTAGTCACCAGTCACCCAGATAGGACAGATGAATTTGGGAATGTAATCTCAGAAGCGGACTTAGGTGACTTGGAACAAGGAAATATGGGTGTAGAACCTAGAACCCCTCGAGGCAAATCTGTTCTCACTAGGATTATCACACCTGAGTGGGTTCCCCAAGACAACAAGAGCATAGAGTTGCTCCTCAATCGAGAAACTGACGAAGCCTTTTGGAGGTATAAATCTAATCAGCCAACTGATATAGGAAATATCATGTTCTATGAGTTTAAGGATCCGGATAGCCCAGGTAGAGTGACCTACTTAGATCACACCTCGGAAAGGATCTTTGTGGTGACAGAAAATGATAGGCATGTTTACACTTGGAAGGGTGAATTAATCTTCCCCCAACCAAGATCAAATGTATCATATGGTCACCCTGGAGCTGGAACATCCCAAGCTCATGGAATGCAAAGAGATAGAAGTAGGGATAGACCAGAAGTAAGCTTTGCTAACCCAGTGGGCAGAGAAAGAACGAGGACGGAAACGAATCGGGTAGAACCTGAGATGATTAGAGCTCACAGGAACCAAAGAAATGTAGATGGATTCCCTCTGCCGAGGCCTAGAGAGCACACAAGAACTTTGAGACCGACCCAGCTAGTTAAGTCCATGAAGAATTACTTTGATGGCACAGGAGATCCCTATGATCACGTGGCGGAGTTCAAGCAAGTCTTGAGAGCTGAACAAGTGGAGGATCTATTCACGCAGTACAATGCCTTCGGTCTAACCCTTAGGAACACAGCACTTACATGGTTTCAACCATTGGATGAGCGCCAGTTCAGGAGCATAGACCAACTCCTAGAGGCTTTCATTGTAGAGTTCTCTAAGAGTGGCATAAGACACAATACCTCATCATTGATTCACAGCTTCAAACAGACTCCCCAAGAGACTGTAAGATTGGCAGGAAGAAGATTTAGACAATACCTTGAAAGGTGCCCTGTTTCGGAGCTGCCCACACCTGCAAAACAGGTAGCCTTATTCCTTGATGGATTGCTGAGTACAAAATTGAGATCCTATGTGTTCTGAAGGACCCTAGGACTATAGAAGAATGTGTACGCATGTGCATTGACATTGAAGATAACCTAGGGGAGGAACTAGAGCTTTCCAAAATCTACAAAGATTCAGACGGCGCATCTAGTCACTCTACCACGCAATCCACATCAATCGAGGAACTTGCAGAGAAAGTAGCTCAGAAATTAGGTGTAGCTAGCAAACAAATCCCAAGGTTTGCTCCTGTGAAAAGGTGCTATACATGCGGTGGTGACCATATGGCGAATGTCTGCCCTATTATGGCTCAGCCCCAAGTAAATCCTAGTAGCCAGTACTGCACCATAGAACGGAGATACACCAATCACACCGCACAAGATTGCCCATACAACAAGCAGGCAGTTAGGCAACTCTACCCTCAGCCCTACCAACAAGGCAGATACCAGAACCAAAATCCACCACCACAATATGCTAGACCCCAACAAACCTACCAACCACAATATCAGGCCCAACAGAGACCCCAACCGGTGCTAGTTCAACAGCCTCCAAACCCAGCTAATGTGATTCCGGTAAAGTATGCTGTTGCAGAAGAAAACCTGAATAGGGCCATAGTACTAGTAACCCCATTGATCTCAGAAAGTGACCCGAGTGACCATAGCTTTGATTCTACACATGTCGATAGTCCCCAGGCTTACTACATGCAGTCGCCAGAACATGGTGAGTCCTACTATAGTGAAGAGTCAAATGAAATAAGTTGGGAGCCAGATTACACGAATGTCATGTATGCAAACCCCAACCCTAGGCCTCAACCTAGGCAAGTAAGACCTCCATTCCCAAGAGGACCATGCTACAGATGCCAAGGAGATCACCTCATTCGTGATTGCCCCTTACCTCCACCCACACAATCCCAGTCAGTGACGATCCAAGGCTTTTGCCAAGATTGCGGAAAAGAGCATCTCTTACGAGATCGCCCTAAGAATCCTAATAATATGCCAAAAATCACTCCCATTAATGTGATTGGGTTGGTTGTAGATTCCTCAGGAAGTGTCACTTCCACTGCACCAGTACAGGTAGTCACTAGAGCCCAAGCACTGTAGCAAAACCAGGGTGAAGGTCAGGAAAAGGGCCGAGAGGCTAGTGAAACAGAGAGCATAACCAAGAAAAGGACTAGAGCTTGGAAAGATAGTCGGGAAAGAATGAAAAGACAATGGGCTAAAAAGATGAGTGAACTCGAGGAAAGCGTAAGAGAAACAAGAGCCAGGATAACCGAACTCACAACTCAAACTCCCTCTCACACTACTCCACCACCACCATTCCCATCTCCATCCGACCCACCACCTTCCAACCCGCCTCATACGACTCCACCACCCCCCAAAGTAGGATCAGTCCTAGCAGATCCCACTCCCGAGGACCTAAACATGATGCTTAAAGCATATCAGGCCAGAATCCAAGAAGGGCCAACCATAACCGATCATGAAAAATGCTACCCTAGAGCCGAGCTAGAGCTTGAACGAACTAAAATTTGTGCTAAGATGGTGGAATTGGCTCAAGCCATGTTCGAAGCTAGCCGCCTCTTTAACATCTCTAGCTCAGCTAAGACGCAGTTACATTTTGATGGACTGCTAGAAAGAATAGAGAGGCTAATTGCACAATCAGAAAAGGAACCTGCCCCTCAAAGAAAGGAAAGGGAAAGAGAACGGATAAGCCAACCTCTTCAGGAAGCCCAGGTACCTCCTCAAGAAGCTTATCTTTCCCCCCAAAAGGCAGATGAGCCTCCCTCGAAAGCTTACGTACCTCCACAGGTTGCCTACATTCCTTCTCAGGGAGCGTATGAGCCTGTTCGGAAAAGTAATAGAATAAGTAATCCTCCCTAGGAAGCTTGTGCTCCAGCCATCTATGAGAACAAGGAGAGAGCCAACGATAGAATAAGCCCTCCTTCCCAGGTTGCTTATGTGCCTAATTCTACGGAGCCAGACACTTCTTCTTCTATGAATCGGTTTGCACCAGACTTCCTACGAGAGATTCAAGAAGACAAATGGGATAACGAAAGTGAAGTCGCCCCTCCTTTCGAACTTGTGGATGATGCACACGACCAATTCCCACAAGACATCCCATCTATTTACGGGGAACATGAGAGTACTCAGTCTCACGAGAGATTAGACTTCGAGTCTAATTCTTTACAAGAACTACCCCATTTCACAGGCCCATGGGAAGCAAAGTCCACCTGTATGAGAGCACCTACAGTCATGGTAAGAAACGAAGATTCAGTCATACCTAGGAACACGGAGGTAGTGAAGAACACTAACGTGCAGTGCAATCTCAAGTTAGAAGAGCTACTCAAGGTTAGACCTGAATTATGGAAACATGTCGCCAAACAAGTACCAGAAATAGCCAAACCTCGTTCCCAGGTAGGATCCCATAGGACGGTGCCAGAAATTCCCTTGGATAAGATAGGAGATATGTGTGAAGGCGAAGAAGGGAACACCTATCTTCCCATCACCTACCAGGAGTACACCACCAAGGCAATTTTGGACTCAGGTGCAGGAGTTGCAATTGCCACCACTTCCCTATGGAAGCGTTGGGGCAAGCCGGCACTCAGGCCCACGAGGATGAAATTGCAAATGGCCGATGGTCACATAGAGAGACCCTTAGGATTGCTAGAAGGAATAACTCTCACCACTTGTGGTGTTGAGTTTGAGCATACATTTGCTATATGTGACTTCAGCAAAAATCATGCTTATGAGATGATTTTGGGAAGACCATTTATGCGACAGTTGCAAGTGGTACAGGACTGGGGAACCAACTCCTTGTATTTGCAACACCTAGGTGTTACAACCAAAGTAAATCTCAAAGACTACTCTCATAGAGATGTCCCTCCTATCCAATGGAATCCCATCCATAGAACCAAAGATGATACAGAATCGGTGCATTCCATAGGGTCTGGATCCTCATGGATGCATGAAGACACTCACTTATGGATGTGCAAGGTAGCAGTAGAAGAAGAAAAGAGGGAGAAAGCCAGAGAGGTAGGTGCAAAAGAAACACATAGATCAATTCAAGACCCAGCCTATGCACCTGTAGTTTTTCCTGATGAAGAATTTGAACCCCATGGCTGGGCAGAAATTTTTAGTTGGCCACCCGACAGACAGAACCCAGCCAGAGCATAACCGCGGAAGATACAACTGAAGAGGTCACTAAACTCCGGGCAGAACTCGAGGAATTACGCAGCAAGGTCATGCAATACGAGCGTCAGCCCTCCCCTCTGGTAGAGCCCGAGCCTGACGATCTTGTGCCAATTGAAGTGGAAGAAACATTCGAGGATCCCTATGTCCCGATGCCAACACCCGGAGGTAAGCGCACAGAACAGGGCATGGACACAATTGAAATTGAGGCACCTGAATGGATGCAAAAGTTAGAGAAAGTAGCCACGACGCATGATGACAGGGTAGCAGTCCAAATCGCATTGATGTCAAAATTGGAGGAAGTTGTAATAAAATCCGATTATTTTAAGAATCTCTCAGACCATAGGTGGATCGGCCCATCGGACGACCTGTATGTTCCTTTGTGCGTGCTAATGGCAGATTATAATGCGGAGATCAAGCACCACACCTCAAGGGAACCAACCTCTGCCACACAATTTGCACCTGACGACATCCCCGAAAGCGCCAAGCAGGGACATATTCGCCAACCCACGTGGAGAATTCGGCTGCTGGAAACATACCCGGAAATGGTAAGAACATGGAACAACATGCCATTGTACATCAAATATAACCCATGTTATTGCCCTGTATTTCGAAGGAGATCCTGGCCGGAGTACACACAAACAGTGCTGACGATTAAAGGATGTGAGAAGTGGCTTAATTATGTGTACTTCGCACCTCCTAAGGGTCCACCTACTATTGGATATATGATTTCGACGATTCGACATTGGGGGGTCCGTTTCAAGAATGTACCTGATGTCATGACTCAGATGTGCCTGAAGATTTTCGAACTTATGCTGGTCACCTTCAGGACCTTCAAAAATGTCAAGGAACCACATCTCTCAGCACTAGGATTTAATGACGGTAACCAGGACCTTGTATACGACATGAGCACAACCCCATCGATTAATGTTGTGTATGCATGGCACGCTCGCATCAAATATCTACCGGCCTGCTTCAAACAAACGTTTGAAGAGATGTTTGTCACGGGATTCTGGGAATATCACTCCGAGATATTCATTCCCAGACCATCCCATCTCTTGCAGTTGTTTGCAGTGGAACAAGCTCTACATTCCGAAAAGCTACGTATACCACATCCAGAGGTTCCCGGGCCAGTAGACTGGGATGCTCTTCTGACAGATTTGGCCAAAGGGTTGAGAATTGCTGAACATCACTTAGCGCAGGATGTCGTCGAGTACTACATTCAGAAACCCCCACAACAAGGGTCTGTCAGGGACGACAGACGCAAGAGAGGGGGGGTGTTAGCAGCAGACAAGGGAGTCAACGAAGATCTGGCAAATAGGCCAGTAATTTTCCTCATGAAGAAGCAAGTACGAGCACTCACGCAGATCTAGCACTAAGGCAACCTTTAAATTTTCAAATCCTTTACACCCATTCAAAGTGATTTTCATCACTAAACACCATTGTAAATACCAATTCATCTTTTTGTAGCTCCATTTTGTGCAAGCCAAGGAGTCCTTGAGCTTGAGGAGCTTTAGAAGTATCTACCTGCCAATTTTCGTATTTTTTAGATATCGTTTGAGCCCTCAAATAAGCCCTCGAACCTAATTTTTAACTAGGCCGGACACTAGGTCTGGACAGGGCCAAAACTTAGCCAAAAACTATAAAAAGAGCTAGAGAGCTCATTTTTGAGGTTAGATTGTAATAGAAACAAACTTGTAAGAGCTTATTGAAAAGTAATCGAAGAACTCCATTGATTCTCTCTCTTTGTCTTGCCGTGTGTGCGCGTGTGTGTGTATGTGTGTGCATGCTTGTGTGCTTCTCACTCACGCACTTGCACCGCCACTTGCTCGAGGTCTTCATACCATCCTCACGTCTTCCCGGATTGACATTAAAGGAGGTGCTACTCATCATTGAGCTACATATGCCCTTTTTGGACAAAGCCACATGGCTAAAATACATACACTTCTTCATGCAAATCACCATTTAGAAATGTTGTTTTAATGTCCAGTTGATGTACATTCCAACCATGATGAGATGCAAGTGCACAGATGCTATGCCCGTAGTCATTCGGCAAGTAGGAGCAAATTTTTCATCAAAATAAATGCCTCTTTCATGTGCATAACCCTTTGCAACAAGCCTAGCCTTATACTTGTCAATTGTTCATCAGGTTTATGCTTCAGCTTGTATACCCACTTAGTGCCAATGGCCTTCCTGCGAGGAGGCAAGTTCCATAAAGATCAGGTACCATTTTTCATGATAGCATCATATTTAGATTGCATTGGAGCCATCCAATGTTCAAAAATTTGCACTTCATCAAACCAAACAAGTTCAGTCTAATCACAGAGACTAGATGCAGCCAAAGCATAACAATGTGATGCTAAATAGGCACTATAAGATCTTGATCGAGTATGATATGACAGAGATGCATCTAATTTGCTGTCACACTAAGTCTGCACCAGCCATTTTGGCATAGTTTTTGCCTACTCAATATCAACTCTCTCATCAAGAAGTGCATCATGTAAATCTGCATCAGAAATGGAATGATCTACATCATCACATGAAACCTGCAAAGGCTGAGAAGTTGCCTCAACTAAACTATCCACCTGAAAAAAGAGGCAGCAAAGTATCATACATGTCTTTGGAGCTAATAGATGTCTACTTAGTACATGAAAGCAATGGCTGAATAGCATCTTCCATAAAAACATCATCGCTAACCAAAATGCATTTAGTCAATGGATGATACAAACAATAGCCTTTACTTTCAGAATTGTACTCAACAAAAATACATTTTATTGCTTTATCATCCAATTTTCTTACAAGTTTTTCAGGCACTAATGCACATGCCAGACAACCAAAAACACGCATATGAGCAACTGATATCTTGCGATCATGCAAAGCCTCATATGGAGTGATACACTGCACTGCTTTAGTGCGACACGTGTTAAGTACATGTGGTATACATATAATAGCCTCAAGCCAGAAACTATGTGGTAAAGCCTCACTCGACCATACACCGCGCCATCTCCATGAGTGACTTGTTCTTCCATTCAGGAACTACATTTGTTGTATGACACTGAACACTGATGTGTTATTCCACATTTAGCCAAAAATGCATTAAAGTTAGAAGACATTCATTCCCCCCCTTGATGAGAATAGAGGATGCCCATTTTACATGCTCACGGTTTTTCATCCCAAACTAGCAATAATTTGAAGCACATAAATAGTTTGGACTTTGCTTTCAATGGATATACCCATGCATGCCTGGAAACGTCATCAATGAAAGTCACGAAGTAAAGATAATTTCCAAAAGAGGGAGTCTACATAGGACCACAAACATCACTGTGAACAAATTATAATTTCTATGTAGCTCAAATTGAATCATCTTTTGGAAATGAGAAACGCTGTATTTTTCCCAAAATATAGCCTTCACATACATGTTTACCAGGTGCCTCAAGTTTGGGCAAATAGGACACCATTTCAGATTTCTATAGGCAAATTTAAATGACCAAAGTGTACATGCCAAAGCTTTGTATTTGATATAGCCTGAGAATCATATACTACACATACCAAATCATTCACAAAATTTTCAAAATCTATGAGCTTGTACATCCCACGAGATTAAATGCCAGAAGCAATAATCACATCACCATTTGATAGACTATGAACTGTACATCTGTCATCAACAAATTTCACAACCAAGCCAATCTTGGTTAAAGCCGAAACTAATAAAAAAAGCTTCTTAATCCTTGGCATAAATAAAGTATCTGACAAGATGAAAGAACTACCATCAGCAGTAGTCAAAAAGATCTTACCAACTCCCATGACAGGATAAGAGGAGTTGTTGGCACATGTGATAGTATTCCATGTAGGGGCAGGCTCTAGTGAATAGAAGAAGCTACACTGCGAGGTAATATGTTTGGTCACCCCATTATAAAAGTACCAAACATCTAAGTCTACTAAAAACATGCATTGCTCATGAGAAGATGGTTCAAAACTGCAAACAATAGTAAATGCCCATTCTTTATCCTACACAAGATTAGCAGACTCTCTTTTCGCTATAGAGGCCTCTGCAACAACCATTCTGGCCTCTTTCTTCTTTGCTTCTTTAGCAGCTAGTTTTGGATAGCTCTTAATGACATGATCATTTGCTTTATAATATTTTCAAAATAAGTTTAGCTTCTCTAATTACTTCACATCTTTGTCTTCCTTCTTCGATTGTGCAGAACTAGCAGATTTCTGCTTACTAGTAGAAGAGCTCCATTTTCTTTTGCCCTTCTGACTAGCCAGGAAATCTTGACCTGCAACACGCACAGCAGACATGTTTTGCCTAGACTGATCTTCTTGCAACAGAACAGAAACTAACTTTTCAAATGTTTAGGCATTTGGATTGCCTTTCATCATCAACCAAAGAGTAGAAGCAAAACTCTAATATGAGTCGGGAAGACCATTCAGAACAGTCTGCACAAGTGAACGTGAACAATGTTCCACAGTCTTTTTGCAACCAATACATGTTGCATCATATAATCCCATAATGGGTAGATGGTACCATCTAACTTATCCTCAACAGCCAATATACAGAATACATCACTACTTTCAGCCATGGCGGATGACTAAAAAAAAAAATTGATTGTGTCTCAATAAGTTGAACAGAACTTCCCAGACAAATTCTGCTAAATCTGTAGAAGACTTCGAGATGCTTATACTAACAAACCGAAACTGGTATATACCTTTGGCACAAAAAGATAAAATAGCCTACACAAGCACTGTGATAGTGCGTTTGGAGGCCGAAATGAGCTTAGATCTCGATTTCCACACTATAAGGCGAAGCTCTCTTGATCTCTGAAACACCTTGAGTATGCTCACCAAAATTCGTGTGATTCTAAGACTGCAATCGGAGAGGTGTCGACAACGCCCTAGATAAAGCGGTGACCTGCTCTAATACCAATTGTTGGAGTTAGACATCTGCGGAAGCATGTAAACAAACACAAGGAAGAAGAAGAAGCTTGGAGCACAACACACAAATACTGAATCTATTACCACTAAAATATACAAAGATAATTATCCCATTAGGACAATAGGCGTATACAAGCCGGGGAAAAAAACCTCCTAAAGAGGTAAAAAAGTGCCTCGATAGTCCTAGAGTGTTCACACATATCACTACCTAAATATATCAACAAAGGCATTAGAGCAGTGAGAGAAGTGATAGGAGAAGATGTCTTTTGTTTGATCAATCACACAAGAAATCTTAAGGAGGGAGAGATCTAAGTGACTCCATCAAGATCTATAGCTAGGATAATTACTTTGAAGGGCGATGGTCAAAGGCTTGTGGTCAAAGATAAGATGGGAATTATCCAAAACACAAGAAACATTCCAAAATCTTTGTTGGAATCATCTTTTTATCTATGATTTCATGAAAAGACTATTGTGGGAGATATCCACAAAATCCTGAGAGGTAACTAGGTTATGCCAATTGAACCATTTCTTCGCTCCAAGGATGCAGCGCTTGTTGCAACTTCTATCTTGAATAGATGTGACCATATTGAAGTTATGAAGCACGATGAAGGGTTACTGAGGTCTTTGAGCTCCTTCCAATACTTAGCGCTTTGAGTGGGATAGTTGGTAGCATAAATGATGACGATGGTATGGTTTAATGGATTATTGAGGGTAATCCCAACCCATTGATGGGAAGGACAGATAATGATATCGTGATTCCAATGACTAATGGAATTTTCTATCCCAATGATCGAGGCCCCTTTGCCTCGAGTGTGGTATGTGTAAAATCATTTACCATCACAAGAGGTCGATTTCAGGTTAATGGGAAATTTATTACCACTAATTTTGATTTCTTGCAAACAAATAATGTTAAGAAAACTTGACAAATCATGCAACCACTTAGCTAAATACTTAGCACTCACAGGAGCACTAAGACCCTTCATACTATAAGAAATTAAATTAATCATATTTATAAGAATAAAGAAAGAAAAGATATAATAAATTATAATCAATAAATCAATCAAGAAAGTATTCATTTCTTATAGTTGTTAAACAGTTTAGACACGGAAAAAGACATTCTTACAATTTATTTTATTTTAGTTATAGTAGTGTTGCGACGAGGACTAGGTTCTTCATCACATTGGATTATATCATTAATCTCCTCCACATAGTCCTTTTGACACATGTCATTCATTTTTTGTTTATCATGTTCATTAAGTTTCTCTTAAACGTTAGTATCAGGATACATATAAATGGAGCCAAGAACCAAATGGGTAGAAGGTACCTTACCATTCACAAAATCCCCAAAAGTTTTTTTGTTGTTGATTATTGTAATCCATCCTTCTTTTTCAACCCCATTACCTCCATCATGAGAGAATGGTCGACTATCCTCATTTGGGAGGATCCAGAATCACCATTAGGCTCCATGTTTTGCTTGTTGCTTGTTTGATCATAACCTCCATCCTCTATATTAGCTTCATCAAAAGGGTTAAAAACTTATTCAAGTAGAACATCATATGTATTAATACACTTATTACCTTTCTTTTTCTTTTCTTCTACATTTTTCTCATATTAGGAGTAGATTGAACCTTAACAATAGAGTTATCTACAGACGTTTGCTCTTAAGGTCTTCTATGAGATGAGCAAGCAAAAGGTAATTCTTTATCAGATACCCTTGTTTAAAGCAATTAAAGTAGGCATCAGGTCGGTTTCTATAAACAATGTTTATGTCATGTAGACTCCTTCCATTAGAATCCTTGATTAGTAAAAGAGGTTTAATAGGCTTAGAAATATCAACTTCGATCATAAATTAGGGATCGCATTTGGGATTAATACCATCCCTAGCCATTTCATCCAAAACTTTACTAACTAGACTACTCAAATTATCATTCCAAAGATAAGAATCCACTCGGAGATCAGGAAATTCAACCCATACTAGCAGCTTCGTGGGTTTATGATCCATAGGGTTAAACCTAGAGAGCCATTTTAAGAAAAACAAGTGATAGGGGTAAATTTAATGAGCCACTATACCTCAATAATATCCTTTAATTCACTATTAGAATCCGGGAAAAAGAAAAACAAAAAATAGTTATTGAGAAGATATTGTATATGCTTAAGTACTAGCCCCTAGCTTTTCCAATGAAGACTTATCGAATGCTTCAAGACTTCTTGGGGAGTTATGGGTCCATGATAGAGACCAATTACTAATCTATCACATAGTTGAGCTTGCTAGTTATCAAGCGAGTTTCGATTAGTGATGATGGTGGAATCCTCGTTATCATCACAATCAGAATCTACATACACTTTATGAGGGTTAGCATCTTTCGAAAAATTCCCTTTACCTTTGTAAATAGAAGTAGAAGCTTAGGGTTAAGAGTTACCTGTAGAGCCGTGGATATTGAATAACGGATTTAGGGCGAGTCCCTTTTTTTATAAAAGGAAGTTTGGCGATGGCCTAATCTCCCGGACTTTAATTAAAATAATGAAGAAAAGTTACACGTGAATGGGATTAGTGCCTATGGGACCCCCCAAATCCCACAAAACAGGGGACGAGTTCGGTAAGCTAGATGGCGTGATAAATGAGGCGTACAAAACTATCATCTCCTTCATGGGGGACCCATTTGGGTTTTAACTTGTTATCTAGGAGAAGATAAATACAGTGGTGCGGAAATGGAGGAGATCTCTTATCTCGGGAGATTCTTTTACCTAGAAGAAACCAGGATTTCTCAATCGACCATTCCTTTGGGGTTTGGCCAAAGTTGACAGCACATCACTCCCTCCAAATTTTCCAAAGGGTCTCACCTCTGATGGCATTCCACAACCTAGAAGAGCAGCCAACCGCCTCACCCAACAGCGCCTGTTGCCAATTGATTTGGTTCTAGAGACACAAAATCCATGTCATGTGATGCCAGATAACACGGGACTTGGGGCAATCGAAGAAGAGGTGAACAAGGTTTTCGATGCATCGATGGCACCGCTTGCACCAAGGAGGCACACCACAAATTTTGTTGGCCCTTGCGTTGTACCACATACCTTTATGCAAGATTTGCTACATGAGAACGGACTTCTTGATCTCAATAAGGGGGTGCCAAATTGACATGAACTTAAGTTCCCATCGAAGTTTGGTCCAAGAAAGGCACCACACTTTGTTAAGAGTGTGATGAACATCTAAGTTTTCTTTGAATTTGGGAATTCTGGATAGTTTCTTACCATTGCTCCATTTGAGGCCCTCTAGGCAAGGAAGATCCTGTCCGCAGAGAAGGCGGGTAGTTGAGTGGTCCCACGCTAAACACCTATTTTGAAGAAGAGTCCATTCTTTCAGAGAAATTCTATGTCTCGGGTCTAAGTCTTCAAAGCTAATCCACTAGCGGGTCTCTTGTTTCCAGAGTCTTCAAACCTAATCCACTGGCCGGTCTCTTGTTTCCAGAGCTATTTCCACTGTTTGTACCCCTTGTTCCATAGTCGCTTAGCCGTTTGGAATTAGGGCGGGTCCTTGCATTCTAAGAGCCTCCGCAAACGACTTGACTGATGAGCTTTACGTTTGCTGTCGTTTTGTCGGTTGGCAAGAGCATTAGAATGGACATCGAATCCAGGATCATCAAGAAGGTTGTTCACGAGTTGATTGGTTAAAGCGAAGCAAGCTCTCAAAGTGTCCGAGATGGGCAGTGGCCACCATCCCCTACGGCGTGGAATTGCAACCACAAAGTCCCTATTCGTGAGCAGTACAAAGAGAAGTATTGATAGCACATAGGCCTCCCGCCCAAAGCCGAGGGCAGTGCGGCGCGAGCAAGAAACCCTATCCACGACACGACCTTCCTGCCCAAACCCTCGCGCTCGGTCTCCCTCGAGGAGGAGAGAGGTTTTTCCGATGTCACATTTTCCCTTGTAAATTGTCCTGGCAAAGGATTGGTAATAGGTATCAGCTGTATAAGGTATGTGCCTGCGAGCTACATCTGAAAGTCCCTTTTGAAAAAAAAAAAAGGGAAGCTCCGCAATGGCCTACGCTCCCAAGCTTCAGTTAATTGAAAGAACAACTGTACAATTGAAAGTCGAAAGTCCATTTTTTGTAATAAGAAATCTGGCCCCTTGTAAATGGAGGTGAACTCTCCTCTGTATGTACTCCTTTCTCAGATTCCAGAGTGACAGGTGAGAAGAGGACGCACAGCAGAGCAGATGAACAATTATGCGCGCTCACATGTCAGAAAAGATAGCGTGCTTCCTATATATAGGAATTTGGCCATCTACTTTAGGCCTTGCATGTTTGACATCTTGCTGTATACGTGGTGCCTCACTGCTTGCATGTTTGACATATTGCTCTATACGTGGTGCTGGCTGCTTACATGGAGTGAATTTTGCTTTCAGTACATTCCGACTCAGTTTGCTTTTCATGAGTGACACGATGTGCACGGAAAAGCTGTTGGCATATTATACCTACATTAAAAAAAAGCTCTCTCACTTTCTCTTTACATGCGGCTGTGCAGCTCATTGTTCATTTGCCATGACAGACCATTGCTCTCTCCGAGGAAATAAATTATGTTACCAACTTTGTATGATTCTTCTTGGACCACAAGCAAGAAATGCATTAAATAGCTGGTGAAAACGTTTACCATAACTGCACGGAAAAGCGGAATTTGAATATCCTATCCAAAGAGGTAGGACCACAAGTAACAAATGCATTTATTGTCTGATTACGCTTGTTGGAGGTATCAATATAGTACAAATCCGTCAGTATGAGAGTAAAGGAATGGAGAATTGCACTATGATTCCCAGGGAGGGCAAATTGGACAGCATGTAACGCATTTGTTTGACAGCCAACTATGATTGCTAGAGATGACAATAAGCTACAAAGAATCATGACTATGAGAGAAAGAGAAGTACAATATGTAAGGGATAGCTAAAACTAGTTGGGGTGAAATAAGGATATAGGGGGAACATTATCAATATCCCCAAGCTACTCCTCTCATACTACAAAACAAAAAATGGTTATTATACAATGAAGGATACTCAGATAAATCCAAATAGAAAGAGGATAAGGTTACATGAGTACTAACATTTTGGCCTCTCTTCGCTAGCAAATTTACTGTTTAACTTCTAAGAGATAATCACAAGGGATTTCGTTACGGGCAAGCATAGAACTCAAAATGACCTACCTTCAACGCATTACTAAAGGGAAGGAAAAAAAGAACCCGATGCAAATCCGTATGGGAAAAAGTCACTGACAAGCCTACGGTAGTTAAAGGATATGCTAAAATTAAAAAGTTAAATATTCGATGCACATTACGCCAAACAGAAATTTTGTAAAACCTAGATTAACAAAAAAAAATAAAACGACGATTGAGTTAAACGGAAATGTTTATATACTTTACAATTATCCATACCTCCTCTAAACATAATGGATGACCTCTTTGACATGTGCATGAATATTAAACGGATAATTGACCCAGGTTCTCATATCTTTTGAACCTCATACAACCTTTTGCCACTCAAGCTTTAAATCAGAACAAGTGGAAAAACATTACAAGCCGACTAGATAGAATAAGAAAGGACGTTGATAAACTTATCCTCCCCTTCGTGGGGGGTCCACTTTTCTTTCATCTTCTTCGATACTAGGAGGGTGCTCCATCTTGCTACAATATGCTTCCTCAAACCTTCTAGGGAGGGGGCACTACAACATATGAGCCCCATGTCCACTCTTATAACGAGGAAAATACACATGTGCAAAATGTCCATGGCATAAAAAGTCATCAGTATAAATATCAACTTCATACCACTGGTATAAGTGTCAATATAAATGCTAGTATATGCAAGAGAACCTGCATCGTATAAACAATGGTATACACACACATATACACATTGGTATAAGCGATGATATAAGACTTGATAAACATGCTAATATACATGTGTGTATGATTGATGGTATATGTGTCAATGTGACCCTTATAATACCGATGGTATAAGCATCGGTATTTGCCTAACAATACTGATGGTATAAGCATCCGTATATTCCTAAAAACACTGACATCTATACCGATGACCATATCTGCAAAATTGTTTTTGGGTTGAGTGCAGGATCCCTTACTGCAACAAAATGACAATGCTATCAAACTTTGCCCAAAAGAACGAGTACATATCGTGATATGAGTACAACATGTACTCTAGTGATTGTTGGTTTAGGGTTTAGATGACCAACAATCAAAACAAGATTTGATAAAGAAAAACACATTGTTGAACGTAAAAGACATATGTGAGAGCACAATGAACCATGAACCATATAAAAAATAGGCATTCCATAAATGAACCCCATATACAAAGGAGATATTTTATTAATGAACCATGTACAAAACTATGGCAAACCACTACCATATATGATCCAAATACAAAATTATGGCAAACAAATGCCATATTTGAAGCAAATATAAAAGTGACACACCAGTACCATGTATGAACCAAAGACACAATATACTATGGAACACTACTTCCATACACAAAACCAAATGGATCAAAACATCTATATCTATAGTCCTACAACAAAGGACATCCATGAAATCAGACAAATTGAAATAATGTTCATAAATAACAACTAAAAAGCTCTAAAACAATTTCATAGGCTCACCTCACGGTAGACTCTCCCATGAAATGACTGCTCCACGTCTCTCCCAGTCCTACAAAAATGCAACCAGCCCATGATGATATCTGTAATCTCCTGTGCTTGTATCATGGGAGCATCCACTACCAACTCCTATAACAAATACGCAAATTATGAGATCAATAAATATGAAGTTCTCAACATAAGCAAATTCATTCATCAAAATGATATTTACAAACTCATGACGCATCCTGTCATAATCGATGTCACCTAAATATGACACTTTGACTGCCTCTGGACATGTAGCCATTGCATCTCACTGTTGATGATATCGATCAGGAGTCTATTGCTACTAATCACGAATTATCTTCCAATCCTAAGCTCTAGCTATTCAAGCTTTTGTAAGTCTCCTCTAAAGGCATCGTGAGCCTTTGATTCTTGATGCGACATTAGCTCACATGTATTGTGTTGAATGCACTCTAAACTCATAATAGGGTGCCCAAATGCTAGCTAACACTCATGATAGATCACCTCTGTGATGTAACTCTTGTGATCCTTGTTCTACACACTCCACTTGACCATCATAGAGTATCCAAACTATATTGTGCACAAGTATTGTATCCGCTCATGCATGGACTTTTCTGTTATATCCATCATTGCAGGCCCATCTCGTATAGAGTACAACCTAGAGTCATCCTGGTCATGAACACCCCAAAGTGTACATGATGTACTGTATGGCCTACTTGTATTTGAGGCACTCAGCCCAAGACTAGTTGTGGGTGATATTGTGTCCATCACACCATCTCTACAATATCCGCCTCCTGATCTAGATGAACGAGATAGGCCATCTATAGATCCAACTCAAGAATCTCCTCCTCTAGAATGCGATCTCAAACCTGATCCAAATTGTTGGAGCCACTAGGGGAAAGTTGAGATGATGACTACAATGGACTCATATAGCCAAGAGTACCACCAAAGGGAGTTTCTTCAACACTATTAGTCCTGCCAAAAGGAGTGCCACCGATGAGAGTAGTCCCTCCAAAGGGAGTATCACCGATAGGAGTAGTCCCTCAAGAGATCCAATACTCTAACATGATGGCCTCATAAGTGAAAGGTGCTTGAGATATGAACTCTAGAAACTACTCCTCTGTCATGGAATTTCGAGTGCATGATGGACTCTTTTTCATCATGCTCTAAAATAGATAACTTGAGTAATTAGCATATAGATAATAATAATATTAAAACAAATAGTAGGTTATAAACGAAACATAATAGAGATCTGATGCATAGAGCATGTCTATCTCTACATTGGCGACTTATAGATCTCTTAGTATGGCCACCCCTTCTCGATCATCCTTCTTCTATTTATTTTTAAACACAAATAAGTACATATAATTACTTGCATCATAAGTCCCTTTATTCTAGCATCCTCTTAGAGATCTAATATGTAGAGCATGTCTATCTCTACATTGGCTACTTATAGATCTCTTAGTATGGCCATCCCTGCTCGATCATCATTCTCATATAGCATATCCTCTGTTATTTCCCCATGTACCTGGTCTTCTTCAAAGACCTCTTCTTTTAGGACAATGATGTCTTCATCTTCGACTACTGCATGCATCTCGAAGTCCACTATCGATGGAACTTCTTCTACATCCATGTCCTCATAAAGTTGTCTGCTACATGGAGCAACTTGTAAAATAAATAGCCACTATAGTTCTTTCGAATCTAGTATAAGACAACCTGCTCATAGTGTTCGTGAAGTAAAAATGTATCTCTTTCATCCATCCATAGGTTCAAAGAGGATAGTTGAAGAAAAATACTCTTGTCCGATCTCACTATTGTGTTTCTGTTGGAGATAGACATCTATGGAAGCACGCAAACAACACAAGGAAGGAGAAGAAGCTTGGAGCACAACACAAAATTCTGAATGTATTACTAGAGAATATAAAAAGATAAGTAGCCCATTAGGGCAATAGGCATATATACAAGCCAGAGGAGAAAAACCTCCTAAAGTGGGAAAAAAGTGCCCCGATGATCCTAGAGTGTTCACACACATCACTACCTAAATATATCAACAAATCCCTCTCTGGGAGTGATGTGGTGAACAAGTAGTTGGCACTCATGTATAAGGAAGTGCCAAGCTATGTGGAGATCACTCCACAAAAGGAATTAAGCCCAAAGCTTTGCGAAAAGCTTCAAACTTCTCCCTAGGCAGAGCCTTCGTGAAAAGGTCTGCAATGTTCTCCTGCGTGGGCACATATGCCAAGCTGATCTCCCCAACAGAGAACCTCTCCCTAACATAATGATAATGCACCTCAATGTGCTTAGTGCGAGCATGGAACACAGGGTTCCTCGCAACTGCCAATGCGCTTTGACTATTAGTGAAGATGGTGGTGGCAGAAGACTCACCAACAACCAAATCAGCCATAAGGCGTCTGAGCCACACACACTCAACAATCGCTGTGAAAGCTTCCCTATACTCAGCCTCACAACTGGAAGTGGCCATAGTAGGCTGCTTCTTGCTCAACCAAGATATACATGAGCTACCAAGCATGAAGCAAAAGCCACTAGTGGACACACAAGTGTCATAGCAACCAGCCCAATCGGAGTCAGAAAAAGCATGCAGGAGCTAACAAATATCTCCTTAGTACATGAAATCAATGGCTGAATAGCATCTTCCACAAAAACAACATCACAACTAACCAGAATGTGTTTAGTCTGTGGATGATACAGACGATAGCCTTTACTTTCAGAACTGTACCCAACAAAAATACATTTTACTACTTTATCATCCAATTTTTCCTTGATGTTTTTCAAACACTAATGCATATGCCAAACAACCAAAAACACTGAGATGTGCAACAGATGGCTTGCGATCATGCCAAGCGTCATATGGAGTGATAGACTGTAGCGCTTTAGTGGGATACCTGTTAAGTACATATGCTGCACACATGATCGCCTCAAGCCAAAAACTAGGTGGTAAAGCCTGACTCTTGACCATACACCTCACCATCTCCATGACTGACCTAATCTTTCGTTCAGCAAATCCATTCTATTGAGGTGTATACGACACTGTACACTAGCGTTTTATCCCACGTTCAGCCAGAAATGCATTAAAATCAGAAGATATATATCCCCCCCCCTTAATCAAAACGAAGGGTGCCCATTTTACATGCTGAGAAATTTTCAGACAAAACCAAAAACTATTTATAGAACATGAACACTTCAGACTTTGCCTTCAATGGATATACCCATGCATGCCTGGAAAATTCATGGATGAAAGTCACGAAGTAAATACAATTTCCAAAAGAAGGTATCTGCATAGGACCAGAGACATTAGTATGTACAAGCTGCAACTTTTGAGTAGCCCGAACTGAACCATCTTTTGGAAAGGACAAATGCTACATTTTTCCCAAAACACAGCCTTCACAAACATGTTTTCCAGGTGCCTGAAGTTTGGGCAAAGAGGACACCATTTCAAATTTCTACAAACGTAGCAAACTAGCAAAATTTAGATGACCAAAGAATGCATGGAAAAGCTTTGCATCTAACATAGCCTAAGAATCATGTAATGCACATGCCGAATCATTTATAGATCTTTGAGAGTCTATGAGCTTATACAGCCCATGACATAAAACGCCAAAAGCAATAATCACATCCCCATTTGACAGATCATGAATTGTACACCTAGCATCAACAAATTTCACAACGAAGCCAATCTTGGCTAATGCAAAAACTGATAACATGTTCTTGTTGATCCCTGGCACAAATAAAGCATTTGACAAAGTGAAAGAACTACCATCAACAATAGTCAAAAAGATCTTACCAACTCCCATAAGAGGATAAGAGGAGTTGTTGGCACATGTATCAGTATTCCCTGTAGGCGCAGGCTCGAGTGGAGAGAAAAAACTACGCTGGGAGGTAATATGTTCGGTTGCCCCACTGTCAAAGTACCAAACATCTGAGTCTACTGCAGACATGCACTGCTCATGAGAAGATGGGTCAAAACTGCAAACTGTAGTAAAGGCCCATTCTTCTTCCTGCACAAGATTAGCAACCTCTGTTTTTGGAGTAGAGGCCTCTGCAACAACCATTCTTGCCTCTTTTTTCTTTGCCTCTTTTGCAGCCAATTTAGGACAATTCTTTATGATATGATCATTTCCTTTATAGTACTTGCAAAATAATTTCTACTTTTCTGATTTCTTTTCATCTTTGTCTTCCCTCTTCAATTGTGCAGAATTCGCAGATTTCTGCTTACTAATTGAAGAGCTCCATTTTTCTTTGCCCTTCTGACTAGCCAGGAAAGCTTGATCTGCAACTCCCATAATGGACGTGTTCTGGCTTGACTGATCTTCTTGCAATAGAACAGAGACTAACTCCTCAAATGACAAGGCATTTGAATTACCTTTCATCATCAACCGAAGAGTAGAAGCAAAGCTCTAATATGAATCAGGAAGACCATTCAGAATGGTCTGCACAAGTGAGCTATCTGGTATAACCTCATCAACAGAAATCAACTAGTCCTTCAAGTCTTTGATCTTTGTTAGAAAACTGTCCATGGAATCACCTTCACTCATGTGCTCACTCTCCAACTGTTTTCGAAGGTAAGCAGCATGAGCCTCATTCCTAGCTTGATACAATGTGGTAAGAGTATCCCAAGCCTCCTTCGTTGTTCTGCAAGAGTGTATGTGAGGAATAATGGCACATTTGACAGAAAAAGCTATCAATGCATGTGTCTAGGCATCTCTGCCATCCCAACGAATATGCTTTGCAGTAGGTGCAACAAAAACCACAGCACAAACAGGAATATGTAGAATATCATCATCTTCGACACCTTCTGCCTCAGCTTCTGTACCTACAGTTGTAAGGGAAAAACCTCCTAAAGAGGGAAAAAAGTTCCCCGGCGGTCCTAGAGTGTTCACACACATCACTACCTCAAAATATCAATAGTTTCTTCCAATGGTGACAACTTTGAATCACTTCACATCAAACAAAAAGTAGTCAAACCTCCTGAATGATAGCTTCAAGATATCTTGGATGACTCCACAATACTCTAGTTAGCCTTCTAGGGCATTTTTGTCTCTTTAATTAGCTCTACTTTTTTGGAGAAAGTTGACCTTCATCCCACTATCAAAATTAGACCTATTTTCATCAATGCGTGTGATCCAAAAGTATTGCCCCATGAGAGCATAGAGCCTCGTATTTGTAATACTTGACCACACATAAAATGGATTGTGTTATGATGATCAAAATAACTCATAAGATTATCACATTAGTAATTTACAATGTTTGAAAGCATTATCTCCCAATGAAACCCCTTTGGGAGTTCCTCCTCTCCTTCAGAGATATCCTCACCCGCTCTCTTTGCTTGTGAAATGGCTACATCTGGCCATTTGCTTATTGGAAAGGTTCAAAGACGTCAAAGACTTTCTTGAGGAGGCAAAGAGGGAGTGGAGAAAATCTTTCAAATTTGGGCTCTTTTTGGTGCATTTGCCTCCTTAGTAAGCTCATATTTTATCAAAATCTTGCTCACATGCACATAGAGGTTACGAGTGCAGAAAACACAGAGAAATAGAGATGCCAAGAGACGAGACGGAATGCAATATTGGGTGCAATCTCCCCCCATGCACTCTGTTTCAATAGTCCATAGAGTGCATGTATTTATAGGAATTTTTTATTACCTGGAAAAGAGTGGTTACATGAGAGCGGCTTTGAAAAGCTTGCGTGAAAGTAAAAGCTGGTGACTTTCATAGAAAACCTTTGCTTTTAAGATCAGAAATTGCAGTCTACAATGACCCTTATTCTAACCACTATTTTTCTAACTATTTCTAACAATAGAACCTTCTACCCAGATTTATTTATAAACTAAATTATAAATCGGATTTATTGATGTCCGCCCTAAAGTTGGATTATTGATGTCTACCCTTTCATGCTTTCACGCACTCACGAACCTTCAACTCCTATATCAAAAACACCAAAAAACATTAATACATTAATAAATTAACACTCCAACAATGCATTATTCAACATATTCCATAATGTATAATATGCTCCTCAGTTGAAAAAGCAACTCACCTCAATTGATAAAATAAAATAAACATGGATGGCCAGTCACATGTTCCATCACTTAATAAAAATAAGCATGCTCTATGTGAAAAAAAACATGCATGGAAATGTTCATGGAGGAATTACATTAATGTGTTTCTCTATGATATGCAAAAATTAAGTGGTCATAATGAGGTGCTAATTGTGTTTTATGTATCCATTGACATTCTTCAATAGAGTGATTGCTGTACTTAACTAGATATGGATGGTATTGAGCACCTATGCATGTAGTGGTGACATCATGATCAATTATTTTCTCAGGAACCAAGATTTCAGATTGTTCTTCAATCAAAGGAGGATCATTAAGTAGTGGAGTGATTGGTAAAGTTCCTTTAAATGGTTTAAGTAAACTAATATGAAAAGATTTATGTATATTCCAATGAGAAAGTATATCTAATCTAAATGAATTATCATTAATTTTTTCTATAATGCGAAACGGTCCATAATAGCGTGGTGCAAGTTTAATTTTAGGATGCTGCAAAATATTTTTGAGACCTCTTTTAATGATACGCAAACATACAAGATGATTTTCCTTGAATTCCTTGGCTAATCATTTTGTATTGATATTATGTGTGTATCGCTCTTGAATTTTCCTAATGTGCTCATGTTATTGTAAGCAAATGGAAGCAATGTCAACTTTTCATCCCAGTTAGTTTGATTATCTAATGAATAACAACATAATAAATCAAGAATAGTACTATTTGTAGCCTCACTTTGTCCATTACTTTCAGGATGAAATGCAGAGCTAAAATCTATTTTAGAACCAAAATGTTGAAATAAGGGAGTATTTGGCCGTCGGTGGCATGGATGGACATATGGATCATGGTGACAATCGTTCGTTGAGAGCCGAGGTTTTCATACGATCCACATTTTGAGGACATTTGGCTGGAAGGATGGAGTCTCGTTGGTTGCCATTGAATCATGCTTGGGAGGCAACCCAAAATTGACTACAAAATCGAATATCACGATCAGATTACATTACTTTAGGAAATCCATGATGTGGGAAAATGTAGTTAATGAATATTTTTGGAGCCTCAAGTGCAGATAAAGTTTTCCTACATGGAATGAAATATGCATATTTACTAAACCTATCAACTATTCTCCAAATCATATCATTATGTGATGAAGTGATGGGAAGACCTATGAGAAAATCCTTAGACATTTGTTCCCATGGTTTGTTTGGAATGGGAAGTGGCATTAATAATGCAAATGGTTTATCGTGATGTCATTTTACATGCTGACATAAAATGCATTGAGAAACATAATGTGCAATCTTTTTCCATGTGTGGCCAAAAGAAGAAATCTTTGCAGGCAAAAATGGTGCTTTGTATGCCTCTATGACCCATGTAAGATGGTTCATGCAAATCCTTGATGACAAAATCTTTAAAAGCTTGGATTATGAATAATCTATGTTGAAAATAAAGAAAACCATTATGAAATTTATAATGTTCATCAGATAAAGATGCACCATTGTTGAAGTTATGCCATGCACATGAGAAATACAAATCAGATGCATAAGTGGAAACCATTTCTTCAAAGGAATGTATTTGGATGGTAGAAATATTATGCAAAACAATAGAATGTGAAGGAAATGGGCTAACAACATCAGCTACAACATTATCTTTACCAGGATGATATTGGATCATGGGTTGGAAATTTTGAATGAATGATGCCCATTTAAGATGGCAATCAGAGATCAAGGGCTGATTTAATAAATGGTGAATAGTCTGTTGATGAGTTTTGATTAAGACCTCAGAGCCCATAAGATAGTGTTTCCAAATTTGAAAAGCGTGCACAACTGCTAATAATTATTTATCATATATACTATAATTCATTTCTGAGGGCCTAAGCTTTCTACTCTCAAATGCAATGGGATGATCATTTTGCATTAAAATAGCAAGTATCCCAAAACCACTAGCATCAGTAACAACATGAAAGGGTTGTGAAAAATTAGGTAATTGTAAAACAGGTGCATGTGAAAGTGCATGTTTGAGTTTTTCAAAGGATTGTTGTTGGGTAAGTCCCCATGCAAATTTTATTTTCTTTTTCAATAACAAGGTAAAGGGCAATGCTAAACAAGAAAAAGTTTGAACAAACTTCTTATAAAATCTAGCCAACCCAAGAAAAGAAGGAACATCATTAACTGATTGTGGTGTAGGCCATTCTACTATAACTTTAATCTTTTTTGGATCCAGTGCATACCTTCACTTGAAATAATATATCCTAGATATTCTAGCTTATGTTGAAAGAATTAACTCTTTTCAGGATTAGCGTAAAGTGTTTTCTCTCATAGTAAATGAAAAATTGTTTTACGATGCTTCTCATGCTTACTATTATTCTTACTATAAATGAGTATATCATCGAAAAATACAAGAACAAAAGCTTGGTAATCAAGAAAAATATTATTCATCATTCGTGCAAATGTGACAGGGGCATTAGTAAGTCCAAAGGGCATTACCATGAATTCATAATGGTCTGTTTGAGTTCTAAATGCAGTCTTAAAAATATCACTTTGCATCATACGAATCTGATGGTAACCCAATTTTAGATCAATTTTACTGAAGACATGAGCTCCTCCTAATTTATCTAAAAGATCATCTATTCAAGGAATAGGGTACCTATTCTTTATTATGATCTTGTTAAGGGCTCTATAATCAATGCACATATGATAAATAATATTCTTCTTCTCTCATTAGGGGAAAAAATGAACCTTGCATGGGCCTTTTAGATTAAGGAGTGATTAGTGATTGACCAACCAGAAGAGGGTGGTGGCCATAGTCTATACCCTATAAAATACTAGGCTGAAGGGGAGAGAGGGGACAAGTTTCCCCCCTATTTAATGAGTTGCCTTTAGAGAGAGAGAAGGAATCTCGTAACGAGGATGGGCCCAAAAATTCAATTTTTTTAAAAAGTTCAAAACCTCATCATAACACCTGACAATGGACCCCCCATTACTTTTTAGGGTCAAAATTGCTCTTTTTGACCACAAATTTGAAATCCGTGCATGATTTGAGCTCGAAAAAAAATGATTCTTCTAAAAAATATTAAGAAAAGAGGTATTTCTCTCCTAAACCTCATATTTTCATACTAGGTCCCAAAAGGACATCTTTTTCCACTAGTTCCTCTCTATAGCACACCATTGAAGCTCTTTTGTATGTATTCCAAGCTTCGTTCTTTCTGTAATGTTCAAATTGTTCACCATTTCAAACAAATCTTTCCTCCATTGTACTACTGCCTCTGGTACCTAAAAAATTATCGCAATCTACATAAATGGAAAAAAAATCCATCATGAAGAAATTATTAATGCTACGGAACTCCTCAAGAAGAAGCAATCCAAGGAAGAAATCCCTTTCATGATGGCTATCAATGGGGTTGAGTGCATGATAGATGAAAAAATAGTGCACTGATTGTGAACCACTTTACCCTTGTTTTGGGGGTCTCCACACCTCTTTCTCCTCATATCCGTGATTACATCATGACCACCTCTCCTGTGAGAACCAAAATCATTTGAAGCCTCTTCTAAAAGCTCCCATTTTGGAGGAAGATATTACTAAATTTATTTATTCTCTTTCTAATAGCAAAAGCTCGGGCTGGATGGCCTCACATAGGATGTTTTGAAGAAGTTCAAGCATGTGATGACTGCTTCATTATGTCTAGTGTGGCAAGAGTCCATATCTTTCAATGTGCCACCCAAATGTTCTAATGAAGGTGTGATCAAGCTTGATAAGGTTATTGCTAATCAAATTTTTTATCATTTCAAAAATTGGATAAGTGAGGATAATAAAGGGTTTAGAAAGGGGAGGTCCATCCTCAAGGGTATCATTGATATTTGGGAAGGGTTGGCTTTTGCTGAAGAGTCTTCTCCAAGATGTCCTCTTCCTTAAGATTGACTTTTATATAGCTTATCAGAGACTTGAGTGGGACCTCATTTTCAAATTTCAAACAGACCTCAGATGTGGCCAAGAATTCACGAAGATGATCTTGAACGTACTGGGAAATTCATATGCTTAGGTAAACGTTAGTGTTCAGTTTTCTCGAGATTTCTAATTAAAATGTTCTCTCATGTAAGGATGCCCCTCAACCCCTCTTCTCTTTGCAATTAGGCACTTTTCATGCAATTCTTAGACTCTGATAGGAGGGGTGTCGATGATGCCCTAGATGAAGCAATAACCTACTCTAATACCAATTGTTGAGTTTTAGGTCTACCAAACCATGCAAAAAATGCAAAAAAGAAGAAGATGCTTGGAGCACAACACACAATACTCAATGTATTACCAAGTGTATGTACAAAGATAAGTAAACCATTACGGTTATAGGTGTATATACTATCTGAGGGAAAAAACCTCCTAAAGAGGGAAAACATTGCTCTGATGCTCTATGTGTGTGTGTGTATACACACACACACACACACACACACACACACACACACATATATATATATATATATATATATATATATATATAATCGATAGCTTATACATGTAGGCATATGCTCTTACAATATCACGTATACACACATAAGCACTCACAAATGCATGCATTTTCCTAACACATGTGAAAATGTTTGTTCATAATTGTTAAACATTGAGTCTTCATGTACCCATTTGTGGTCGAATGCAACACATAGGCTTGGTACCATGACTTCCATGGGAGCTATGGCTTCTAGCGAGTAGGCCAGCTTAAAAGGAGTGAAACCAATGGTGATTTTAGAAGTAGTATAGTAAGCTTGGAGTACCAATGGTAATAACTTGACCCATCATTCAAGATAGTCTTGAACTAATTTCTTTAGCATTCTAAGCAATGTTTTGATGGTCCTTTTGGCTAATCCATTAGCCTAGGGGTAGTACAATGTCCTATATTTATGAATGATATTGAAATCCTTGGCTAATGTTGTAATGAGGTCATTTGCAAAGTGAGTGCCCCGATGAGAGAAAAAGTCTAATGGGAGGACAGAATAGGGAAATACTTTCCTAGTAAAACACCTCATGAATACTATAGCAATTGCATTTTTCACAGTCGAGGTCTCAACTAAGCATATGGCATAATCTCTACAAGTGAGGATATAACCGTTATTAGTTGATACCATGGGTGGAAATATAGGACCGATAAAATTGAGTCGCCATTTCTCGAATGGCTCTAATGGCATACCAAGCTAAAGGGGAAAGCGTCGTTGAGGTAGAGGTTTTTTTGTACATTGACAAGGGTCACATGACAAAATGTAATTTTGGGCATCTCTATGTAAGGTTAGCCACTAGAGGCCGCTCTATATAATTTTGCAGATGATAAGGTCGGTAAGAAAATTACCGTCGATATGGTGGGTGTGAGCCAGTGAATGAAAGATTCTTCTTCATGATATGGAACACAATGTAACCGAGAACCACATGGATGATAATAATATAGTTGTCCAAATATTAACAAAAAGCACCTATTGTATAGAGGGAGGTGTTCTCCGGCTACAGAAGGGAAATTATCTAAGGCCATTTTGGTGGTCAAAATTCTATTTAATAGATCTTAGTAATTCTTTGCCCGCATGTGATGATCTTGGTGAGTGGATGATATCAAACTTAAAATCTTGTAATAGTAAGACCCATTTGGCCAACGGGCCACATAGAGCTTTTGCTTGACCAGGTAGGTGAAGGCCCAATGATCAACATGGAAGGCAACTTTGTCTACAAGTAAGTAATGCCAAAATTTCTTTATGGGGTAAACAAGTCCTAGACATTTTCGTTTGGTCAGAGAGAAATTACGTTTGGGTGATGCGAGTCATTGGCTAGCACAGTAGAAAAGTCAATACCATTTTTTCTTGTAATGCCTCAACACACTACTGATTGCAATATCAGAGGCATCAATTAAAACATGGAATGGTAGTCCCAATTTGATAGTTGAAAAATGAAAACCAAAATCAAAAGTACTTCAAGCAATCAAAAAGTGGCGATTCAAGGGCTGGATAATATCTACAAGCTATCATAAATGGAAACTATGCCATAGAATCTGGACTAAAAAGTGGCGGACTTCCTTCGCTGTGTGGGGAGGTGGATCTTGTAAAATTGCTTTACTCATTTCTAGGTCCAATAGAATCCCTTGATCCAAGATTATGTCGCCTGATAATTTCCCACAAGATATCGGAAAAATTAGATTTATGTGAATTTAGATAGAGGTGGTACTCTAGACACTTTAAAATAAATGTTTAAGATGAAGGTGATCGTTTGCGTGACCAAAAACAAAATATTCATCCAAAAAAACGTCCATAAAACTAGTTAAATAAGATTATAAAATGCCTTTTAGACAACATTCAAAGGTTCTAGGTGCATTTCTCAACTTGGACCACATGACTGTACAAGAGAACACTCTCTAGTTTGTACTGAAGGTTGTTTTCGGTATGTCTTGTTTGGCCATTTAGACTTGATTGTAACCATTATGGCCATTGAGGAACAAATACATCTCTTTTTTAGCCACTTCATCCAACATAATATCGAGAAAAGGTAATCGAAATGGGTCAAGCATAGTGATTTCATTTGATTTGTGATAGTCCATGCATATCCATAACCATTTATTTCTCTTATGGACATAATAATTGGGGATATCCATTGAGCATGCTCGATCAGAACAATAAATCCTAAGTTTACATTGAACTATTGTTGCCACCATTTCTGGCACAATTTTCTTCAAATAGTGCTCAAACTATTTCCTAATTTTTGGGACCAATGTAAATAATTTTCCTAAGGGCAACATGATTGGAGTAATTGCCCAAAATTTCCAAGTAGCTTCCATCTCAAAGTCCTCTGCTAGTGAGGCAAGATTTGTTGAGGTCTAATTTTTTGGTGCTACGGCCTTGTTTGGTATGGGTATAGTTTTAGTGCTAGGGGTGGTTCCTGTCAGGCCCAACTCAGAGCTTTATTCATCATTCGTTGTTGTTCCTTAAAGCTGGGTTCGAATGCTATTGCGATCAAATGCAATGTCTTATCGGAATGGGTTTCTGCTATGGTTGTTTGGGTTCTTCACTTGTAATGATGACCATGTTAACCATGAGATTTTGCCATTCTTTCTTATGCTTATCATAATCTTGAGCATCCTTACAACGAAATCATATGTGGCTCACTAAAATCACACCTTGGCAGTAAAGTCCGGTCCATAGGGTTTAAATTTCCCGGGTTCCATTTTTTTGGGTAATAATTTGGTCAAAAACCTATGGTTTGTGAATATCCAATATTGTGTAAGTGTGTAGGACGTAGCTACTTGTTGTTGTACCTAGTTCCTAGATTAGTAAATTGATAGCTACTTTATTCTGTGTTTTTGAGTTATAAGAAAAATTATCTATGGAATGGGTGAAACATTCCCAAATCGCACAATATATTTGATTTAGAGTGCAGTTTGTAACAATGTGCTCTGGATTTTTGCATTTTGCACAAAATTTCAATACTTTTTTTCGTTTGTTCTTTCTTTTTTGCATCCAATCTACGTCTCCTAAAAATCCTCCAATCTTATGTTTGAGTTGTATATCCATATCTATTTCTACATTGAAGATCATTCATTCGGTACACCCAATAATCATGATTTGCCATAATTGAGGGTTCAAACCATTAATAAACTATTGCCTGGTAACATCTATTGGTAGAGCTACATTTACTGTCTATAATTGTCATAAGTTTTTGAACGATTGTGTCATACTCTTGGACTCCTTGATTTGGCCTCTGTTTCTTATTATGTAGGACATCAAAAAGTTGGGCGTGACTTTTCTTTAAACAAAATATCCCTTATAGTTTCATACGGTTGAAAATGGTTCAAGTCGAATTTGGTCAGCCATTTAGGAGCCTCATTGATCAATGTAGATTGGAACACTTATGCATTGTACACATCATTAGCCAATAGATTTATCGATTTTTCTAGTACTCTATAATTGATTTCAAAGGAATGGACATGTACATGTGGGTCATCTCTTGGGAACCTGCCAAATTTGGTGTAGGTCATACCCATTAGATGCTATCTTCATATGGGTAATGCTATGTCTACCATTTCTCTAGCACTAAACTCTTTGACAGTATCCAGGAGTTCTTAAGGATTCGAACTCATGCAAGATGGTTGTTCCAAATTTTATAATCCCTTTTTGATAGGTATCAAATTCCATGTCTTAATTGGTTCTAGTTCAATAGCTGGAACAATTTTTCTATTACTTCAGAAATTCAAGAAATATCCTCAAATTCACCCTTCAATCAATGTTCTCCACTCTTTTCTGATATTCCCGTGTCCCGAGAGAGGTCCTTCCATGGCTTTAGAGATTCCTACTTCTGATCCTTTCGCATTTCTAATAGGAGGGTCTACTTTCCTTATTTTGTGAACTCATCAATTATTGGTTTTGATGCTAGATTTCTACCGAAATTCACCAAAGAGATCTTCTCAGAATTTTTTTTTTGTTCAGGCCAAAATGAAATGAGAAATCCTCTCTTTCTGGCAATTCCTTGCCTAGCTCTCAGCGAAGTTTTGAAATTGTCTCTTCCTGTGTCATTACGTCTTGAGTTCATTCGTATGGTGCACCTAATGTATAGTTTACTCGAATTGTTGCTTACCATTCTCGTACTTAGGATATTTCTCACTGAATCTAAGTATATGCATATGGTGTGCAAAAAACCACTCCTTAATGGTTTGCCAGTGTTAACCTTAGAGGAATTTCCAGCGACATACACCCGAGGCTCTCTTTCTCTCTCTCTCTCTCTCTCTCTCTCTCTCTCTCTCTCTCTCTCTCTCTCTCTCTCTTTGCATTGGCCTTCGGTCATAGTTATATTAATATTTGTTAGAAAGTTACATTGTATAATCCTACCTTTTCAATCAATGATTGTTCACCAAAGTATATAATAAAATTATGTATTTACAATAATGGGTGCCGGTGGCCTAACACAACGCAACATATAAACACAAACATACACATATTCCCAATAACATGCAAAAACGTACATAAAACGCATACGCATGTATCTACACATGTCACAAGATTTCTGAATGCACTCATGCTATATGATTACATATATACTTTCACATTTGAGCACACATGCTTAAATTAACACTCTTGTAGGTGCACAAAGAATGTAATGAGAACCATGGGCAACAAGTTTTTTCATGAAGTCACATGAGAAGGATCAATTGAATCAACAAGAAAACTACATAATACGATTCATGAATATGAATGCATAGACATATGAATATACATATTCTCAGACATTCATGAACGTACAATGAATAAGTTTTTCAAGGAAAGATATCATTAGAATCAAATATATTCACGGCATGCATATGAATAGATCCTCTCCCACCAATCAACTGACTCCTTTTGATTTTTTATTGCTTCGTGCTAGTTGAACCTACATAAACAATAGATATTCCCATTTCATCTAGTTTATATTTACTTCCATTTTAATTGTTGATTGGCACTTTCAACACGATTTCAAGCTTCGTCTGCAAATCGCGATTATAATCGTTCAAATCTTCAGAGTGTTAGGTGTCTTTCTAGGCTTTGCTATTTCAGTAAATATTCAATGGTAATGGGTATTGAACCAACTCAAATGCAACTTTAAGCATTGGAAGGGCATGTGGTTGAACATGGTAGGGAAAGCAACGCTGATCAACATGTTTTTTATTTTTTGTATTATCTATTTTCTTCCTTATTTCAAGCAGGATGACATGGATTCTGTCAAGATGGAAAGAGCATGTGGAAACTTTATTTGAATAGGGAAGGGTTTCCCATGCGAAAGCTACACTAGATCCTAAGACTCTAGAGGCTTTCGTATTCTTGGTATTTTGGCTCTAGCTAAGAAGTTACAGCCAAATGCATGATCAAAGGAGGATTTATAGTAATAAATCGTTGTTGAAACTTATCTTTAAAAACAAACAAAGCTCATTGCTTACTAGTTTCCCTATATTGAAAAACGTTTATCTCATCATGCACTTTTCTTCTCTAGTGCCAATCATCCTGAAAGTTTTGGAATTCTAACTTCACTATGGGAGGTTTTGAACTACCTGAAACCACCCTATTATTAAGTAGTTTTTTGAATGGTATATAAGCATAAGGAATAGTGATTCTATTTGGTTCCCCATCTCCGTTGTTAGGACGATTGAGGATGAAAATAGTCAAAGAGCTAAGAGAATTTGGTACGATAGTTTTTGCAACTAGAAGCCTCTACGGACCTCCATTAGTAGAGATTGTATATTAAAGAAATAATGTTTGGATTCTAGTCTCAAATTGGATTATGATGAATGGTGTCTTTTGCATTTCCATATCCAGCATTAGAGAGGGATGAAGGTACGTCTAATGCTAGGTTGGGAGGAAAATCACATGAAGGGGCTATAATTGAATAATGGAAATAGATTGGAAGACATATCGGTAATAAATAGAAATTAAGAGATGTTTCATGATAATAAAAAATGGCGTACCAATTGATTGTGGGTTTTTTGGGAGTCAAGTTCAAAGAGGTTTGGCACCTATCAGAAGAACACAAAAATGGTCCTCCTTTGACAAACTCTCCATTCGTGCATCTGGACAAATGTTAAAGCAAATAGAGTTTGCAATGCTTCTTTTTGGTGCAAAAGATGCACCAAGGGTCATGAGGACATTTTCCTACCCTTTAAATACCAGAGTGGGGGGTGAGAGTTAAGAGTATCCTCGAACTGCACTACCTAGTCAATTGTAATAAAATGCTCCTTGTTGAGGCGATTGGATGCTTTGCGAGCTTAACTTGAGAACATGATTAGAGGGGAGATTCTTTAGAAAATTTGAGAAAAAAGATGGTCGATTGCATTAGCGGTGCCCCTTTGAGAGTTGCTAATAGCGAATTCTGCAGCCTACTTAGCTAAAAGAAATAGAAATCATAAGAGCAATCCGCCTTTCAAACATAAGGGGGCTTTTGTGTTTCAGGGCAACAAACAGCAAAAGTAAATGAATCCCCCATGAACTGGATAGGGCTTTTCAACATCCTTTACATCTCTGTTTAACTTCCTTGTGCTGTTGTGTTTATAATTTAAAGCTGTTATTGTGGGGGAAGATAGCTTGTATCCCTCTTCCTTTAAATTGGAATAATTCCTTTAATCTAAAACTAAAGTGTCGTAATAACTATAACTTGTCACTGTCTCTTTACCCTCTATGTGTATTTTGTCCCACCAAATTAGGTAAAGAATTTATTATAACCTGGAAAAATCACAGCAAAATAGGTAAAGGCTTTGTCCCACCAAGTTAGGTAAAGAATGTATTCTCTACCTTAAGAAACAAGGTGCATGTGCATTGGACATTTGCTATCTCCATATCAACCTTTTGCTGTCTCAAAGTAAGCGAAAGAGGAAGTCATGCAGGAAATGAAGAAGCACTAAGCTACAAAGTGAGGAGGTCTACCCTCCTGTTTGCAAATGAATTTGGACATCACTTCCCTCTTTCTATATGTGGTGATTTAACATTGATTGAAACATAGTCACAAAAGTAGGTATTTCCATGTGTGTCTCATCTATGAAAGTAGAAGCATTGTGGCATAAGGACATGAAAGTTGCAGCAGCATAAACTATCCACAATAGATGGATAATCTTCTTACAGGAGTTCACGAAGAAACTAAAATGGTTTGTTCATCAACGAGCACGTTCAAAGGGTAGCATGGTAAAGTGGTGGCTTGTACAAGATTCTTTTGTATTCATAATAGATTTTCTACGCATGTCGGACCCAGAAATGCCTCGCTTATGGAACAACGATGAAGATGTTCATGTCGTAGGTAATGAGCCCCAGGATCAAGGGAGCCAAAGAAATATTCATGTAGTTTTCTGAGAGAAGGCAATGGAGCTTTGCATCATTAACTCGGAGCCCATGCAGAAGTGGTTGGAGAGGTATGATGTTATACATTATGGAATATGTTGAACAATGCATTGTTGGAGTGTTAATTTATACAGGTTTTCCTCAACTTTGGCTCTTGTGATGGCTTTTAATGGCACTATGTATTTTTTATCACTTCCTAGGGACTCTATTACTTTGATTACATTGATCTGAGTGGCTAATGATGCTTTAGTAGGGTTTTTGGGATAGTTTCTAAGCAAGTGTTCTTTTTCATAGGCATTGCAATGTCCTTCCGAGATCCTCTAGTGTGGTTGGTGGTAAGGCATTGTGCACTCCCTAATGGAATGGTCTCCTCAGCATCTTTAACCTGGTCCTCTAGGTGTAAATGGTCTAATTATAGGTCTACGTAGGGCTTGATCCCTAGGTTTTCATCCACTAGATTGGCATATTTTGACCCATTAGAGTTTCCATAGCCATCATGATCATAATATAGCTACTCATAAGAAGATTCATAGTCAATAATATTATGATCATAGGAATAACAATCTCCATAGCTCTGTTCATAGCCTTGATTTATGTTTTCAATGTTAATTAATAAGGTCCCATGTACTACCACTCTTTCTAGGTTGTTGTTGTGTCTACTTGACAGGTACAACATTCTAAGGGTGTGAGGGTTGCGGCCTTAGTGTTGTTGAGTTTGGATGTATCCTTGGTAATCATAAGATCTTTGGGCCATATGTGGTCCTTGATATAAAACATATCTTTGAGCCTCCTTGACTTGTTCTCTGGGTTGGTATCCATGATGCCTATATTAAGGTGGTTCAAATGGCCTATGTTGCCAATTATATAGGCAATTTTTAGTAATGGTGTATCTCTGCTAAACATTACAATAGAGATTTGGTTCTTGTGTTGGCTACCTATTGTATTGATATGGCCGTAAGGAGACACATGCTCCTTTTGCACAAGCATGAGATGGATGGTCACCTCCAGGATACATGCAACTTCTTTCTCATAGGTTGAGTCTCATAGGGTTTCTTACATTGCTAGGTTTGAACTCCTCATTTTTTTGCCACTAAATTGCTGGAGCAAGTCTATGACAAGCCTAAGTATTAGCTTGAGTCTCACAAAGTCAAAGGAGAAGCTTTAAAGTAAAGACAATGTATGAAGATTAAAGAGTTCACTTGTGAACTATCTCTTGTAACTCTTTGAACATTTACTTGATGTAAAAAGTGAAGAATCAAGAGTGGTTGAATCCACTTGATGATTAGGCAAATAGAACTCCATGAGCTCATAATTGAGCTAGTTAGAATCTATCACTAGAAATAAGGAAAATTGATTTACGTGAGCTCCAATTCAAATTCAAATGTTGGCTCCAACTCTCACTATATATACATGTACCTTTTAGTCACGATGAGAGAGCCTGAATCTTCAGAGCTTATTGGAAGATCAGTGTGTGATCTCAAGGCACACATATGTACCAGTAAGTCATTGTACTATTAAATAAATATAGAATTGATTTCATGATCGTTTATTGCCATATTGGCAAGTCTATTTGTATGAACTATTCTCTATCACAATCTCTTAGTTCTCAGCCATCTTGCAGAGAAGATTTCGCTAAGCATGAATCATGTTTTTCAGAGCTTTAACTTCTTATTGGTAGCTCTCAGACTATCATATTCCAGAGTTTCACCTCAATTGGAGTTGTGTGCTATGAGCAATGAACATTTAAGCTTGGTTGTGTATAGA
The DNA here is from genome assembly GCA_020310875.1 of Ceratopteris richardii. Taxonomy (NCBI): domain Eukaryota; kingdom Viridiplantae; phylum Streptophyta; class Polypodiopsida; order Polypodiales; family Pteridaceae; genus Ceratopteris; species Ceratopteris richardii. Next base: position 3,969,747 of record CM035441.1, on the reverse strand, counting down.
TGTCTACTACTTCCTAAAACAATCAGGTTGACAGTTGAATTGCTAAATTCATTTCTCATCATCTGGTTCATCCTTTTCAGTGAAATAACTTGTAATAGGTTGCCTCGCTTCCTAATTAGATTTTGCAAAAATATCTTTGGTCAGTTTTGACCAGAGAAGGAGTATTGAATAAAACACTTAGTGTCATAGTTCAAAAATAGAAGGTTTGAGCTAGTTGACTTTTAGTCAAACTTCTGTCTTGATCCAAATTTTTGCAAGTTATCTTCCAAAGTACATAAGGTCTCAAATATACTCATTGGCAAGCTAATAGGTCCCACAACACTTCTCTGGAGTTTATTTGGTTGGTATAGTGCAAGGAGTTTGCAGCACCACTTCATCTTCAGAAACATATCAATCCATCTCTTCAGAGTGGTATGAGAGCAAGTATGGCAGATGGATTCCCTTCATCAATTGACAAATTGGATAGAGGTAATTACTTGGCTTGGTCATTAAGGATGGAAGCTTATCTCCAAGGCAAGAATCTATATGGATATGTGGCTAGAGATGAATTTATGCCTACATTCAGAAACAAGAGTCAACCAACACATGAAGAGTAGGAGAGACTAAGTATATGGTGTTCTAAGGATGCATTAGCAAGCTCTTATCTTCTCAACTCTATCTTTGATTTTTTTTTAGCTCATATCAGAAGTTTTAAAACATCTCAAGAAGTGTGGAATGCACTTGAAGCCGTCTTCTCTTCAAGTACTAAAGCAAGAAAGCATCAACTATGGTTGGACTTCACAACCCTCAAGAAAGCTCCCACGCAGAATGTGACCGACTTTGTCACAAAAATAAAGGACATAGCTGATCAGTTAGGAAGTATTGGAGAAGTATTAGATGAGGAGCAGATTGTAAGGCAAGTCATCCATGGCATAAAGGTAGATGAAAAGTGTGAGGCTTTCACTATAGCAATGGATTTGTACATGGATATGCATGTACCAAACTTCAACACTCTAATTGGAAAATAACTAACTCAAGAGGCCAAACTCATGAGGAATGGAGAAGGCTCCAAAGGTAATCAATCTTCAGCTTTATACACTGATAAAAGCAAGACTAAAGCTAACAAAGGGAAGGCAAAGAAATTAGATGATGAAGCAGGGTATGCATCAAGTTAACTATGCAGGTAACAGAAGACATGGTAGAGGTAGAGGAAGAGGAGGTAGAAAAGGGAGGGGGAGATCTCAAGACCCTAATCCTTGTTCTATATGTGGACTAACCAATCATACAACTGAAACTATTTTAGGAATTGAAGGAATCAAAGAGGCATAGGATAGAATAGAGGAGGATATGGCTAGTCAAGAGGAAGATTCAACAATGCTATCAAAATCCTAATTGAGTTAGTTAGAATCTATCACTAGAAATAAGGAAAATTGATTAAGGTGAGCTCTAATTCAGATTCAAATGTTGGCTCCAACTCTCACTATATACATATATATTTGTTCTTTTGGGTTGCACTCCTTGATGATGATGTCACACTTCATTGACTCCCTAGGACACATCCAGATCCTAAGTTCATTCATAGTCTTGGGGCCTTAACTAGTATTTGTGATCGTAAATTCTCTATTTTGTTCTTAGGATATTCTATCAAGTCTTGGATGTTGATATATTTAGGTGGTTATGTGTGTGAACACTCTAGGAGTGTAGGGGGCACTTTTTTACTTTTTTCCCTCTCTAGGAGGTTTTTTTTCCCCCAGCTTGTATATATGCCTATTGCCCTAACGGGCTACTTATCTTTGTACATTCTAGTGGTAATTCATTTAGTATTGTGTGTTTTGCTTCAAGCTTCTTCTTCTTCCTTGTGTTGTCTGCATGCTTTTGTAGACATCGAACTCCAACAATTGGTATCAGAGCGGGTCACCGCTTCATCTAGGGCGTTGTCTACACCTCTCGGATTGTAGTCTCAAAATTGCATGAAATTTGGTATGCATACTCATGGTGTTTCAGAGATCAAAACAAATTTTCTCTATGGTGCCGAAATCATGATATGAGCTCGTTTTGGCCTCCGAACAGAATATTCTAGTGCTTGTGGAGGCTATTTCATCTTTTTGTGCCAAACGTAATACCAGTTTCAGTTCGCCAGTATAAGCATCTCAAAGTCTGCTATATGTTTAGTAGGATTGGTCTCAGCAGTTCTGTTCAACTTTTTGAGATATAATCAATTTTTTTGCATTAAGGTATCAACTACCGTATGTTACCAATTTGGTTGTTGGTATGTTGAGGATGTTGGTATGTTGGTTGTTGAGGATAATTTGGATGGTACCAACTACCCGTTATGGGCTTATATGATGCGACATGTATTGGTTGCAAAAGGACTGTGGAATATTCTGCAGGGTGTTGAAAGACATCTTGTTACACCTACAAATATAGGTACTATAAATATAGGTGTTAGAACTGATGGAGATGGTGTCGAAGGTGATGATATTGTACAGATTCCTATTCGTGCTACGGTTTCTGCTGCACCTACTACATAACAAATTTGTTCGTATGGCAAATATACTCAAGCACATGCATTGATAGCTTTGTCTGGAAAACATGCCATTATTCCTTACATTTGATCTTGTAGAATAGCTAAGGATGCTTGGGATACACTTACCACATTGTACCAGGCTAGGAATGAGGCTCGTATTGCTTACCTCTGAAAACAGTCGGAGAATGAGCACATGAATGAAGGGCATTCTATGGACAATTTTCTAATAAAGATCAAAGACTTAAAGGAACAATTGATTCTTGTTGATGAGGTTATACCAGATATCTCACTTGTGTAGAACATTCTGAATAGTGTTCCTGATTCATATTAGAGTTTTGCCTCTACTCTTCAATTGATGATGAAAGGCAATCCAAAGGCCTTTTTATTTGAGGAGTTACTTTCTGTTCTATTGCAAGAAGATAATTCTAGCTAGAACAGGTCTATTCTGCGTGTTGTAAATCAAGCTTTCCTCGCTACTCAGAAGGGTAAAAGTAAATGGAGCTCATCTTCTCGCAAGCAAAAATCTGCAAATGCTGCACATTCGAAGAAGGAAGACAAAGAAATAGATGCAAAGCTTTGGCATGCATGCTGCATGTATGTGAAGGCTGTATTTTGGGCAAAATATAGCATTCTTCCTTTTTAAAACATGGTTCAGTTCGGGCTACTCAGAAATTGCAGCTTGTACATAATGATGTCTATCGTCCTATGTAGACATCTTCTTTTGGGAACTATCTTTATGTCATGACTTTCATTGATGATTTTTCTAGGCATGCATTCATATATCCATTTAAGGCAAAGTCCGAAGTGTTTATGTGCTTCAAACAGTTTCAAATTTTGGCCAAAAATATGTCAGCATGTAAAATGGGCATCCTCCATTCTGATCGAGGGTGGGAATATATGTCTTCTAACCTTAATGCATTTCTTGCTGAACGTGGGATAAAAAATCAGTGTACAGTGTCATATACACCTCAACAAAATAGAGTTTCTGAACGAAAGAATAGGTCACTCATGGAAATGGCGAGGTGTATGGTCAAGAGTCAGGCTTTACCACATAGTTTTTGGCTTACGGCTGTATGTGTGCAACATATGTACTGAATAGGTGTCCCACTCAAGCACTGCAGTCTATCACTCCATATGAGGCTTGGCATGGTCACAAGCCATTTGTTGCTCATCTATGTGTTTTTGGTTGTCTGGCCTATGCTTGAACAACATCGCAAAAAATTGGATGATAAAGCAATAAAATGTATTTTTGTTGGGTACACTTCTAAAAGTAAAGGCTATCGTCTATATCATCCACAGACTAAAAGCATTTGGCTAGCCGTGATGTTGTTTTTGTGGAAAATGCTATTCAACCATTGCTTTCATGTACTAAGGAGACATCTGTTAGCTCCAAAGACATGTATCATACTTTGATGCCTCTTTTTATAGATGGACACTCTAGTGCTAGTCCTAATGAGGCAACATCTTAGCCTTTGCACGTTTCATGTGATGATGCACATCATTCCATTTCTGATGTAGATTTACACGATGCACTTGTTGATGAAAGAGCTGATATTGAGCAGGCAAGGTCTTAGCCTTTGTAGGTTTCATGTGATGATGCACATCATTCCATTTCTAATGTAGATTTACACGATGTGATGAAAGAGTTGATATTCAGCAGGCAAAAACTATGCCAAAATGGTTGGTGTAGACTTTGTGTGACAACAAATTAGGTGCACCTCTATCATATTGTATTGAATCATGCTCTCATAGTGCCTCTTTTGCATCAAATTTTTATGCTATTGCTGCTTCTAGTCTCTATTATGAGAATGATCCTGTTTCATTTGAATGATGTTGTTTCATTCGAAGAAGCATAAAATTCAAAAATTTGGATGTTTGCTATGCAATCTGAATATGATGCTATAATGAAGAATGGTACCTGGTCTTTATGTGACTTGCCTCCTATCAAGAAGTGGCACAAAATGGGTATACAAGCTGAATCATAAACGTGATGGAACACTTGAGAGGTATAAAGTCAGTCTTGTTGCGAAGGGTTATGCACAAGAAAGAGGCATTGATTTTGATGAAACTTTTACTCCTACTTGCCAAATGACTACTATTTGTAGCATCTCTACACTTGTAGCTCATCATGGTTGGAATGTTACATCAGTTGGACATTAAAACTGCATTTCTAAATGGTGACTTGCATGAAGAAGTGTATGCTTTTCAGCCCCATGACTTTCTACAGAAAGGGCATGAGAACTAGGTTTGGAGGTTAAAGAAGGCATTATATGGTTTAAAGAAAGCACCACGTGCTTGATATGAAAAGATACATGCCTATCTCATTGCACATGGTTTTGAGAACAGTCCAACTGAAAGCACATTGTATGTTAAGTGTGCTAATGATGTGCTTCTGATAATTGTGCTATATGTTAATGACATGTTTCTCACTGGTCCTCATGAGACACATATTGCTGATTTTAAGGATGATTTGCATGCCTCATTTGAGATGTCTAATTTGGGGCATTTGCATCACTATTTGGGCATTCAGTTTATGCATGTTGATGGTGGAATGGCCTTGTGTCAAACAAAATATATTGACACATTATTGGAGCATTTTGGCCTTGACGACTATAAGCCTATTGCCACTCCTATGGAGATAGGTTTGCGATTGAGTCTTCACGGTGCTGGAGATGCATTTGATGTTGTTCTCTATAAGTAGGCTATTGGATGCTTGATTTATTGATGCATTACTCGGCTAGGTATTCAGTTTGCTATCTCAGAGATGAGCGGGTTTATGCATTGCCGAGATGTCAAGCATTGGCAGGCCGTTAAGCACATCTTTCGCTACTTGAGTGGTACTTGGCTACTTCGATTGTTTTATCCCAAGGGCGGATCACTACCGGTTGTTTTGCATGCTTTTTATTATAGTGATTGGGCTAGTTGCTATGACATTCATGTGTCCACCAGTGGTTTTTGCTTCATGCTTGGTAGCTCATGTATATCTTGGTTGAGCAAGAAGAACCCTACTAGGGCCACTTCCAGTTGTAAGGCTGAGTATAGGGTAGTTTTCACAACAACTCTTGAGTGTATGTGGCTCAGACACCTTATGGCTGATTTGGGTGTTGGTCACTCTTCTACCATCACCATCTTCACTGACAGTCAGAGCACACTGGGAGTTGCGAGGAACCCTATGTTCCATGCTCGCACTAAGCACATTGAGTTGCATTATCATTATGTCAAGGAGATCAGCTTGGCATATGTGCCCACGTAGGAGAACATTGCGTACCTTTTTACGAAGGCTCTGCCTAGGGAGAAGTTTGAAGCTTTCCACAAAGCTTTGAGCTTACTTCCTTTTGTGGATTGATTCCACATAGCTTGACACTTCCTTATACATGAGTGTCAGCTCTCTGTTCACCGCATCAGTCCCAGGGGGGATTTGTTGATATATTTAGGTAGTGATGTGTGTGAACACTCTAGGATTGTTGGGGCACATTTTTCCCTCTTTAGGAGGTTTCTTTCCCTGGGCTTGTATATACGCCTATTGCCCTAATGGGCTACGTATCTTTGAACATTCTAGTGGTAATTCATTCAGTATTGTGTGTTGTGCTTCAAGGTTCTTCTTCTTCCTTGTGTTGTCCACATGCTTCTGCGAACGTCTAACTCCAACATTCAAAATAGTTTGTTAAATGTTTGAGTATTGGAATTCCTCAAAAATCTGAATTCAAGAACAATTTGGGTTTTAATTAACTTCCCTTATACATGATACTTAAGATCCTCACAATACATGATACGAAAGCTTGAGGATATGATACTCAAGGAAGGTATCTCATGATACAAGATACTTGGTCTCATGATACTATACCTGAGTTTTGGTGATACACTATACTTCAGAAGACATGATATGATTCTATATGCACACGATACACAGCCTTAGGATAGGTGATACAAGGTACCTTGGGTCAATGCAATATGTGATACTCATATGGCAAGATACAATGCTTTCTCTTCAATGATATGTGATACTTAGATCAGATGATACATGGTACACATTCTAAATCAATGATACAACATACTTGGAGTATTTGGGATACATGATACTGGGGGAGGTGATACTCGATCAGGTAGTACATGATACTTGAGTATCACAATACACCTAGGAGTAAGGTATCACCGATACACAATACCTTAAGTATCCATGACACACACGAATTTGGTATCATGATACCAAACTAGACTAGTCATGATACTTGAATCTTATAAGTCTAAATTGAAAACTTTTTGAGCAAGTGAGCTTTTTGTGCTCTCCTTGTCACCCCTATCTGCTTGTGCCTAAGAAAGTACTTCAAAATCACTCTATCTGTGCCTCACGATACTCGATGGGTGTCATGTTACCTCGTGTGAGTGTTCAATTAGAAACTTTCTTGCTTACAATGAATTGTGCACCTCAAGAAATGTTTCTATGAATGATTAACACCAATTTCCAGCTACATTCCTAGTTCTGTGCAAGACAAGATCAATAATATTGATCGTCCTAGGAGCGCCATGATACTTATGTATACAAATGATTTAAAATGTGATGAGTTTTGGTTTTTAATCTCTGGCGGAGACCAATTACTCAAGAAAAAAATGAAAATATTGTTTTTTAGTTTTTTATGTGTTGATTGACCTATCCTACTTCCAAATCCTTTCATCTACCTCCTTAACCTAACTTCTCCACTCATCTAATCCTAAAAATGTGTCAGACACATACACACACTAGGTGTACAAAGTGACAAATGCAAGTGAATTGTGACTTTCCAAGCTACTGAATTTTACTTCGTCACCGTCACTACCTTCACAACAAAGCTTTAACCATCAGGTAGGCACCTTGATGTAATCCCAAATTGCCAATAATGGTGCCAAAAACATGTGTACCTAGTCTCCCAAAGTCTTAGGGATATGCAATGAAAGTTACTTAATCTGAATCATCAAGTAAATGCATATAGTGGTGATTTGATACATGCATTAAGCTATCAATCTGAGAGCTTGACCTAGTCACTTGCATGGAAATGTGTGCATGAATGGTTAATGTGGGAGAGAGACAATTAATGCATGCAAATACAGAACATCTACCTCACACAACACCTCTTACACAATAGTTTGTATCCCGATACTTGGTGGTGCAACAGAAACAAAATCAGTGATATCCCTTAGCTCTAATACCTGAATATAGTGAATATTGGGTTTTTTTCTTTAGGTTCTTGCGGAGATGTATCCAAAGGTGATATTTTTTGCTCAATCAAACCTCTATGCTTCAAGATATGGAAAAAAAAAAGAGAATGGTAAAAATCACATATGCTCATCAAGACTTCCTACCCTTTATGCACAAACACACACATTAATAGTAAAAAGCAATGGGGGGGGGGGGTAGTCAACACCTCTAGAAACACATTCCGTGCCTCAAGCACACATACAAGGTACTCAAGAACATGGTACATAAGCAAGAAGCAAATTCAAAAATTTAGAAGTTAGCTCTTGATTATGGCAAAACATCTTTACAAAAGAGTCACAAGTGACTTATATACATGTGCCCTAATTTTTGTCTTTTGATATAAGAGACTAGAATGTTCTCTCTAAACCACTAATTTCCTACTATTCTACAAAGGTAATGTTACAACCTTCAAGAACTATGTATCTAGAGGACTCCTCCAGAGCATTTACAATGCTTCTCAATGTTTTACAATGGATTTTAGGAAAAGAAAGTGAGCCATTTCTTGAAAATTTTGGGGGCCTGCTTTTCCTCTCTTCTTTCTTTTGTTTCCTCCTTTTTCTAGTTTTCGGTCCTCTTAAATCCTCCACAATACATGTATAGAATGATAATCAATACCAAGATTGTTGATTATCTTCTTCATTTCATTATGCAATGCATAAAGAATATTGTTGCTTGGTAGAACATTTTTAGATAGTAACATGAAAGTTCATGAATATAAATATTATGAATGAAAAAATAAATAAATAAATATGCATGTATGTGTATGTGTGTGTGTATATGTGTTTGTGGATGTACATATGTTTGTATATGTGTATGTGTGTATGCGAGTGTATGTATGTGTGTATGTGAGTGTATGTATGTGTGTGTATGTGTATCTGTGTATATGCATGTACGTGTGTCTATTTGTATGTGTATTTATGTGTGTATATGTGTATGTGTTTGTATGTATGTGTGTATGTATATGTTTATGTCTGTATGTATGTGAGTGTATATATATATATATATATATATATGTGTGTGTGTGTGTGTGTGTGTGTATTGTATATTTATATACATATACGTATACATACATACACACACACACATATATACACTCACATACATGTATGTGAGTGTATATGTGTGTATATATATATATATATATATATATATATATATATATATATATATATATATATATATATATATATATATATATATATATATATATATATATGTGTGTGTGTGTGTGTATGTGCATGTGTATGTGTATGTGTATGTGTGTGTGTATGTGTATGTGTATGTGTATGTGTATTAGGTCATTTGGAACATGGGAGAAGCAAATTTATCTAGAAGATTCTAAACGTCTCCAAATCAGAGATGGAACAATATTTGATGCCAAAGAGCTGATTGTGTCGCAAAAAAGGTACTAGATATTAATAATCTAATTATTTACATACATACACATTCACATTTCCACATCTAGACATACACACATATTCACATATACATGGATACACATTCTTACATATAAGTACACATACAAAATCTTAAATGTGTGTGTACGTATGTGTTTGTATGTGTGTGTATGTGTATGCATTTCTATGTATGTGTGTATAGTGTATATATATATGTATGCATATGTTTATGCGTTATGTATGTGTGTATGTATGTGTATGTTTATGTATGTGTATTTGTGTGTATGTGTATGTGTATGTTTACTAGAATTTATTATTTTTGTTAATATTATAATATAAATGTTTTTATTCATTTTCATAGCATTAAAGATAAGTATCTTCCGACATCTCTTGGTTTCTACTGCTCTCCATACATTTGAAAACTAAGTATCTTCCTACATCTCTACTCATGTATGGTGATTCACGATTATTTTCATGCTCATGTATATGCGTGTAAATGTATGTGTGTGTATGTATATGTGTGTATGTGTTTGGGTCTATACCGAGTTCTTGAGCAAGTAGGCACAACCATTTCAGCTATTGTGTCATTTAGGAAGGATATTTACAAAGCCATGAAATGGATTTAGATTGAAAAAGTTTGCTCATTGAGACAATAGCATAGGACTATAATGCAAGGGACCCTTTGCAATCATGGATACAAGTAGCATGAGTTCAGAATCAAATTTTTCTCTATTAGAGCATGTTCCCAACCTTTCAAGTAATAACGTATCTGAGTAGTTAATGATAAATCTTGGAAATATTTGAAAATAGACTTGCACTATTCATCATATCCTAGAGTGTGACTTCAATTCATCTTGGCTATAATTGTAATGCTTACATACGGATTTCAAAGAATGATCAATAAAAATGATTTAGGATTTCTAATGTGGGAGGATACAACAATATTTATAGGAATCTTGACTAATTATGCTCTAAATATTTAAAATTCCTCATACAAAAATTCTTATTCATTCTACATTGTTTCCCGTTGTGGGCGCGATTTCTGACGACTGGCGGATCAATTCAGTCGCCTCGCTAACGGCGCACGCGGGGTGACTATGCGGAACAGGTACAAGTATAACTTCTCCTAAGGTCCGTAAGGTGAAGCGTTCCTATAAAGTTCAACTGCATCAAAATAAGAAGGTAGGATAATCTTTTCACTAACTATTTGATCTTTTATAGTTTCGTTTGTTTCTTCTTGGACATTTTCTACGTTTCTATCTACAGTTGGAGGAAAATTTTCTTCACTAACACTAGGAGGAACAGTAGAAAGTAAAGTTATAGTTGTTCTAGGATCGTGCAAAGATTCTTCTACTATTACTTCTTTTATTAATTCTTTATCTTCTATTGGTTTAGGAAACAGTAATTCAAAAGTTGATGAAGGTAGAAAGGTGTTACTAGAAGAACTTTCTTTAGACATAAAATTAATGGTGCTAAATTAATAACCAAATTCCTATACAAATCATAAGATGATGTTTTTAAATGATAGTCTAAAATATAGCCTATACAAGCTAATAAAAGTTTCAAACTAAGGGTAATCTTTGCTTTTCAAACTTGAGGTCACATGTGAATCTCTAGTTCGCCAATTGCTCTCTGAAATAAAACACATGAAAAAAATTAGTATATCTTTATAGAAATTAACTCTCTTTTATCATTTTACTAAAGTAATTAATCTTCCTAAAAAAAACATATATATAATAAATACATTTCTTTATTAAAATATATACATTATTATAAAAAATCATTTATATAATTATTTTTAATATACATTAACATTCATTGTTTACTCATAAATATGTATTTAACTAACATACATACATGTATAAATAATCGTACATAAACATACATTCACACACAACATACATGCATTACCATAGATGAACATGCATACATGCACATGCATAAATACACACATGCATGAACATAAACACATAAATGATCATGCATACATGCACATGCACTAACACACATATGCATAGACATACATATACATGCATTCATACATGACATGCATACAAACAAATGCATAAATGAACTTTCACTAATATACTTATGCATACCATACACTAACATACTCATGCATGAACCTAAACTACCAAATATAGGCATGAACATACATGCACACACATGCATGAACATACATGCACATGCATAAACATATATGCACACACATGCATGCATAAACATACATTAACACACACATGCATGAATATGCATATACATACTCACACACATGCATGAACATACATGCACATGCATATACATATACATGCATGCACTATTATACATTCATGCACACATGATCTACACATAACATCTAAAGTACATACATTAAATGACATGCATGAACTAACATGGATAAATTTCTAACATGCATTAGCTAAATATACATTTACATGCAAAACCATATTCATGCACTTAATATACTTCTAACATTCATAAGCATACCTATCATTAACATGCATAACCTAACATCTAACATGCACTTTCTTAACTAACATGAATTAACATTCCTAACTTCTAACATCTAGCATGCATTGCTTAAGATCTAACATGTATTACCATTTACTAACATGCATCAACATTAACTAGCATACCTAACATGCACTAACATACTTATCATGCACTAACATGCACTAATATACTTATCATGCACTAACATGCACTAATCTTAACTAACATACCCTACATGCACTAACATCAAACATGGGTTCATGCACTAGCAACTAACATGAGTTCATGCATTAACACTAACATGGGTTCATGCACTAACAACTAACATGGTTTCAATCAATGACTAAACATGCCTAACATGATACATGAATGAACTTATCTCTAACAACATTTATCATGGGTATATACATTTAGTAAATGCATTTCTAATAGGATCATATCATACTAAAGGTTGAAGAAGCTTGGGTTAAGGGTAGGGTAAGAAATGTATAGGCTAAGAATGGTTAGGTTTAAGTATTGGGATAAAGAAGAGTTGGATGGAATAATGAGTTCTTTGGAAAAGAATAAGGCTAAGTTGCTTCTTCTTCATGCTAGCCTGAGAGCACACAAAAAACATTAGGAAATCAAACATACATTTAGCAATCAACCTAATTAGTTAAACATACACATATATATCATAAACATATACTAAAACATATACATAAATAAATACATATATATTCACACATATACATAATCTCATACATTAACACATAATCTTTTCATAATTAAATAATAATAATAATAAAGATTATAAAAATCTGTTATAAATTAATTAAATATTATTTATAATATATAAAATAACCGTTTACTATTTATATTAAATAAACATAAACATAATATAAAAGAAATAAATATAACTAAACATAATATTAAAAAAAATAAGTAAACATAAAACATAAAACATAAATTAAGAAAAAAGAAAATAAAATAAAATAAAGAAAACAAAAAGAAAATTCTCTCATTTCTCTCTCTCACTCTCTCTCTCTTTTCCTCTCTACACTCTGTACCTTTCCCTCTCTCTCTCTCTCTCCCTCTCTCTCTCTCTCTCTCTCTACTGCGCGCGCGGCGCTGCTGCGCCGCCGGCAATAGAGAAGAGAGGGAGAGGGGAAAAAGTATATTAAAAATAAATAAATAAATAAAAACTCTCACTCTTACTCTCTTTCTCTCTCTCTCTCTCTCTGCTCTCTCTCTCTCTCTCTCTCTCTCTCTCTCTCTCTCTCTCTCTCTCTCTCTCTCTCTCTCTCTCTCTGCTGCGGCGCAGCAGCGCCGCCGGCAGAGAAAGGGAGGGAGAGGAAGAAGAATATTTAAGTAAAGAAAAAGGGTAGGGAAGGTGAGAGAAATAGAGAAAAAAAATCATAAATAAAGAAAGGAAAAGAAGAAAAGGAAGAAAGGAAAAAGAAAGGAGGAAAATCTCTGTATCTCCTGACAAAAAAATTAGCTTTCCCATGAATGAAGGACAAGAGAGATGGCCTTCTCTCTCTCCTCCTGTCAGAGAGCTTCCATAGAACTAAGTGCAAACAATATGACTATAGTCTAGAGCATAGTAAATACCTCAAATAAAACACATGAACTTGTGAGCACGTACTCCCCTCTTTATATAGATGTGAGTAGCCCACCATAGCCTACTTTTCTCTTTAGATAACTCAACCAATTTACCAAATTTGACTCCACATCACTCCAACAACTTTTTAGGCGTGGGATTTTTCCCCATTTGAATTTCCCCAATTTCAACCAACTATTTAAATATCCTATGGACCAAATACTTTAGAATTTAAATAACTTTTCATTTCTTCTTTTTTATTTATTTAAATACTAAACTTTAGAATAAATACTATACCTTAGGCTAAAATTTAATTTAACCCCTTTTAATTATTACCTTAGGCTTAGTGAAAATAAATAATCAATATATATTCCTTTTAATTTGCTAAGGTTCCTTAAGATATAATTAACCTATTGAATAATTCATTTATGGACTACAACCCACTTATTTAATTATTTAACCTTAGGTTTACCTTACAACTAACTTTAAACCACATCAATTAACTCTAACTAACCCATAAACCTATTCTCTAACCTTCCATAATCCTCTAGGATGAATAATTAACCCATAATTAATCTTAAAACTTAACTAGAACCCTAAAGTTCATGCTTAAAACATACATTTAACCCTTAATTACCCATAAATTTTAACTAGAACATGCATTTGACCCATAATTACCCTTGCATTTAAGCTAGAACCCTATAATTCATGCCCAAAACCTATATGTAACCCTTAAATACCCTTACATTTACTTTCAAAACATAAACATACCCTTAACTAGCCCTTGTTTTATCATCTAAACCCATAAATAAACTGAAATGAATACTTCCCATCTTGATTTGGTTAGCAAACTTCTTTTCCTGCAAAATTAAAGTCAAATATTAGTCAAAATTTCATAAATTAACCAAACTTATATCAATCAATTAATCTTTTAATTTTTGTAATATTTTAAGAGTAACAATTTCTCTCCGACATCCGCCCCCACTAAACCTGCACATCGTCCCGATGGGCCAACCTGCAGTTTCAAGTGGAACAAATCAAATTCTTTTGAAAATAATTTTAAATCATTTCAAAATTTTATTACATCATGCATTCACACTTTATGCAATTAAAAAGATTTGTACAAATCATTTAAAAAAAAAAAACAACATAGAAATAAGTTATAAAATATCATGTCATATTTTTGAATCCACATTTAAACAAATATTTATAAGAATAAATCATAAGTCTTATAGTCCTTCTGTTCATGTCACTTGCTAAGAATAAGTAACTTATCCTTCATAACAGCATATACAAAAAGAAAACTTTTCCCATCAGATAACAGAATTATATGCCTCCTACTTTTATTTCCTATGGTCTGACTCTCTTTTATTGCTTAAATCATTTCATTTTTCTTACTTCATCCCAACTCAGCTTTTTCTTTAATTTTTAACAAGTCGGCTTATACCGAAATTGGATGCGACTCCTGGACTTGTCCACCCGGCCAAGTTTACCCCACTTGTCTGCCAACCCGGTATAGCGCACGACAAACTATGTCAGCCCTACATGAAATCGACGTCAGCTCATGGCTCTGATCGCCCGACCAGAGTAACTCCACCCGCCTACCGACCCATGCAGGCGCATGACAACATATAGGTTAGGCCTATGATGAAACTAGCTGCAGCTCGTGGCCTTGATCACCCGACCAAGGTTGTTCCACCCGCCTACTAGCCCAACATAGCACACTAACAACAGACACATACATATAAACTAGTTGGGTATGAAGTGTTTAATTAATTTTTTTTTTATTTAGAGGTCAGATCTCATAAAAAATAAAAGCAAGATACAAAATCCCATTTACTAATGAATAAAATTTCTTTTAAGCATATACATATATTCAAAATAAGACTACCTTTTCTTTTACAAGTTTCCAATTCCAAAATTTCTATTTAACTTCCTGATTCAGTTCATATAAATATGAGTTATTATGCTTCAATCATAAATATTTCAGATATTTCTATATCTTAATTCTACTTGATTTTTTTTTAAATAAATTGAAACATATCCTTTTAATCCATGCAGTAATGCTTATGCATATACACAAAAAATTAAAGAATCTCTAATCAAAATTGTTTCACCTGATTTTTAAATAGATTTTTAATCGTCATCTTCATTTTCATCAGCATCATCTTCAGCATCATTTTCTTCAATTTCATATTCTTCATTATTTCTCTTTTTAAATAGCTTAACTCTTTTTCCTGCAATCAAAATTTTCAATAAAGAACCATCAAATTCTCTAAGCTTAAATGTACCATTTTCAAATACAGTCACAACTACATATGGTCCAAACCATCTCTTAATTAATTTTTTCCTAGCATCATACTGAGTATCAAAAGTGCTATCATAAACTAAAACCCAGTCATCTACTTCTATAGTACAAGGTCTAAGTCTATGTTTTTTATCAAACTAGATTTTATTTTTAAGACGTGAATTTTTAATTTTCTGAACAGCTTCTTCAATCATTTTATTACCTATATTTAACTTCATAATCCTAACTGAAATTAGATCTTCACGAGTCATCTCATTATTCCACAGAAGTGTCGTCCATGAAATAATCTGGGACTGGATAGGAAAAATCGGCTTTTGACAGTACATTAGTTCTGCAGGCATAAATCCTATAGACCTAGTATACGTCATCCTGTCTGCCCATAGTGCAAAAGGAAGGAATCTAGGCCACTGTCGCGTATCACCATTGCAGGCCTTAGAAATTGCCTTCACAATAGAGGGATGACCCCGCTCAATCTTACCATTAGACTCCGGATTATAAGCAGTAGTGAGAGACAGACGAATCCCATGCAGATCAAAGAATTCTCTAGCCTCTCTAGCATCTAACTCTCCCCTATCTGCCACTATCTTCTCTACATAGCCAAATCTACTAATAACTTCTTCTAGCAAAAATTTACATACGTTATAAGTAGTTTTCGTACGAAGCGCTCTACCTTCTACATGATTAGGCAGGTCTTCTCTAGCTAAAACTATATATCTCATCTTATCTAATCCTTTAGGCATGGTCACTAAATCAACTACCCACTTGTAATGAATACAAGGAGGATAGGTAGGGTGCAAAGGTTCTCTATGCCTAACTGACGAATGTACGTGACATGTAGTACAAGTACTAACAAAGTCACGTATATTCACATACATACCCGGCCACCAGTAGGCTTCTCTAATTTTATCATAAGTTGCATAAAAGCCTTTATGACCTGCCCAAAGAGTCTCATGCATTTCTATCATAACTTTATTTTGCAGTTTTTTATTTTCTAAAACTCGCTGAGGATATCTAATTTTCCCTTTAGCATGTCGCCAAATAAAACCATCTTTTAGGAAAAAATTAAACGCACGTTTCCTAATATCTCTAAATCTATTAGCTGACCAAATAGGTAATTGCTTCAGAGTACTAAGATAATAACCTATATCATACCAAATCCCTTCATACTCATTTTCATTAAATTTTTCATATACATATATATCAGAAATATAATTAATTACATTTAAATCAGTTTTAGTTAATTCATCATCTTCAAATTTAGCCCTAGAAAGCATATCTGCAACGGAATTAGCTTTACCAGAAATATGATTTAAAATAGGATTAATAAACTTAATATATGATATCCATCTTAACATAGCTATATCAGGAGAAGAATAGTTAGTAATCATTCCTATTAAAGGTAAACAATCTGTTTCTATGATGACATTAGCTCCTATAAAATACTCTTTATCAGTTTTTAATGCAGTAACTAAACCCCATAATTCTCGTTTTATTTGTGGATAATTTCTTTGAGTTTCATGCAAAATTTTAGCTCCGAATCTAATAGCATATCTATTTCCCTCACTATCATCTTGACCTATTACCCAGCCTATTCCTATAGGGCTAGTATCTACAGTTAAAATAATCGGTTTATTGTTTGAATAATCTACACGTTTCAAAACTGGTGCATTAGAAAGCAAAATTTTTAATTTTTTCATCGTTTTAACATGAGTTTCAGTCCATTTACATTTTCTGTTTTTCCTAAGTAAATCGTACAATGGATTAGCTACATGGGCATAATGCGGAATCCAAATTGCATAAAATACACATGCTCCTAAGAAACGTCTAACTTCACTAATGTTTTTACAGGTTTCAGATAGTTTATTAATAGCATCTACTTTTTGAGGATAAGGCCTACGACCGTAATAACCACATAAATGTCCTACAATTAAAACTTCATTAACTCCAAAAACTGATTTTTCTATAGAAAAAGTTAATCCTACTTCTTCAAATCTTTGTAGAATTTTTTCACAATCTAAAATATGATTAGCTACAAATTTCCTACATCCTAATGCATCTAATGTCTCATCTTTTTCTTTTTCTTCACATCCTTTAATTGGGATATCATCTATAAACGGCATGGTCACATTAGGAATAAAGTCATGAAGAACCCTATTCATCGCGTTCATCATATGTGCTACCGAATTTGTAGCTCCTTGGGGAAGAGTACACATACGAACTAATCCTAAAGGAGTCTTCATCGTGGTAATATCTCTACTTTCAGTAGCAAGCTGAAACTGGTCATATCCTGAATATAAGTCACCCATAGAGTAGATAGAATGCCCAGCAAAAGCTTCGGCAAATTCTCCTACAATAGGGCCGGTTCCCACGTTCCTAATAGTAACTTTATTTACGGGTTGTAAGTCTTGAATAAATCTAAGTTTACCATTCTTTTTAGGAACAGTAAACCATCTATTAGAATAAGGTGCAGAGGAAGGTTCTAATATTTTCATTTTCATCTTCTCCTTAAGCAGTTTCATTAGCTCAGGTAAATGAGCCTTTGGAACTGGTATAGGGCGAAGATTCCAAGGTATGTGGGCTACAGTAAATATGATCATAGGAGAAACTAATCTAGGGTCAACACATCCTATTTCCTGAGGATAAAGAGAAAAAGCTCTACCATGTTTTTTAATCATTTCACGAAATAATTCTTGTTCAGTTGGTAATAAAAAAGAATTTTCATTTCCAATTTTTATTAATTTAACAGTTTCTTCAGTAAATTTATGACCTATTTTAGACATGTCACGTAAGATAGGATCGTTAGCTACTTGTTTAATTTTTAAATCACTTCCTTCAGGTAAAGCTTGAGCTACAGGTTTCACTTTTTTATCTACTGTTTTATATTTTGTATTAATTTGAACTTCATGAAAGTCAGAAACAAATTTTGAAATTAAATCATATTCATTTAATGAGTTTAAAAGAATAACATGTAATAATTTTTCATCATGTAAAGTTTCGTCAATTTCATCAAATAAAGTAGAGGAAAAAGTAGTTTCAATTATGTTTTCAATATTTTCAGTTTTAGACATATATCCTTTATCTTCAAAATATTTTTCATATTTTTTTATTGTTTTTCTAGGAATATCTTTATTATTTAGAATTTGTAATTTTGAAGATGAAAAATAAACAGATACATTTTCTATTTTATTTACACATTTATGCGAGATATCAAACCAGTTACCACTATTGTCTCGCTCAACAATGGTCTCTAGTAAAAATTTTGATCAAAGTATGTTCCAGAATCACTAAGAGGTAAATGACTCTCGTGCATTTTTTCTTGTGATCTGATAGGTGTTTTCCTAATTTGTTCTCTGTTTCGAATATGATTCGGGTTAAGAGTCATTACTTGTAAGGATTGTAAGTCATCTTTTGATCTAAATCTAGCATACGCGGATCCATCGTCCATTATTTTAGTTTCCATTCTAGTTTCACAGATAAAAGGTTGTCCTAAGATAATTTCATATGAACAGTTATCTTGTATAAAAAAATGAAATGTTTCACTAATACCTCCTATTGATATTGGAATGTTGGCACATGCTCCTAGAAGTGCACCACATCCGTTGTCTGCTGTTCTCATAATCCACCCATGCTGTTTATCTATAGGCCGTCTAAATTTATCATATAGTTCTTTTGATATTACGTTTATTTCTGAACCTGAATCTAGTAAGGCTAAAGCTGTACAAGAATTTTTCCTATCTCCTAAGTTTACTTTGATTTCTGGTGTTCCCCTGGCCCAAAAACTCTTTTTGTAATTGCTTTCAGATTTTTCCTGTATATTATCTGGAATTATAGGTCCTAGAAAATTTTTATTAACATATCCTTCACTTTCTTCCTCATCATCAGAGTCAGAAAGAAAGGAATCTTTAGAAATGTGAGTTACATTTATATTGTCAGTCATTTCAGTATCGGTATTTAAAGGAAATCTTTTTCTTTTTATCATTTTAATAAAGTTATCTTTAAATTCTAATTTAGCTATAGTAAATAATTGTTCAAGCGACATAGTCACTTGACTTTTTAAAAGAATATCATACAGTATTTCCTTTGTGTCATTTTTTTGTTCAAGTTTTGATGTTAAAATAGCTTTTGGAATTATTTTAGGCTTCTTGGTTTTTTCCTCATTTTTATCTATTTCTTCATTAGTCTTTGAATCTAATTCACTAGGTTTGTTTGATGTTTCAAGTTGTTTGCCTTCCCGTATCTCTCTTCTTCTCTGCTCATTTGAATCTAAATTTGTTTTTTCATTAAATTGTACATTTTTAGGTTCTTGTCTCAATTGCTTTCTAGTTACTCTTTGATTAGATTCATCTAGATCTTGAGTTTCATCTCTTTTTCTCTTTTCTTCCACATTTGCAATATGTGAAAAGATAGAGAAATTATCTATAGGTGAGTTCCATGCAGTTTTGTTCATTATATCATCTCTTGCTTTTATAAAGGCTTCTATTGAATAATTTTTGGTTTCTTTTGATGTATCATCATCTAAGTCACTTTCATCGCATTCTAATCTAACCCCAGATGAGCTTCTTTGTGCTTCTGATAGATTTTCATATAGTTTTTGCATTCCACCTTTTCCCCAATTTACAGCTAGAGGGAGGTGGGTGCGATAGTCACATAGTTTTTTATCAATATCAATAACTAGTTTTCTTTCTTTTGCCTCTTTTAATGATTCACAAGCATAAGACATATGTTCAGTGGAGTCACACCAAACACATCGTCGGATGGGTGCGCCTCTTCGTTCATTATCCTGAGCTACTAGTTGATTCTGAGCTAATGGTTGATTCAATACAGGTGCTAAAGGTATAGGATTCATTTGCGGGGCATGAGTAAATTGTGGTCCTAGAATCATTCTATCTTGCAGGCTAACTAAGGAATGAATTGTATTTTGAAGTGTTGCCACTTCTTTAGATATGTTCGTATGCATTTGCATCATATTATCTATTTTATTGAATAATACTTCAAATTGTAATTCAATAGGCACTTTTGATGTTGATGCCTGTTCAGTTAAACTAGAGTTTATATTAATTTTTGCATTTTGAGTGGTTGGTTCTACTGTGGGAAAACTTAAATTCATATCATATAATAATGATTGTCTTTGTTTCATCTGAGCTACAACTTCTACTACTTGTTTAAGTACCCCCCAGTCTTCTGTCAAACCATATCTTTTTCCTGGTTCTTCTAGTCTTCTTTCTACTTCACTTCTAATATCTGTCGGTAATACTTTTAGGAAATAAAGCACTATATCTGGTGTAAGGGCAGTCCTATCTTGTTCAGGCAGTTGTGAAAATCTCTTCATAAATTCTCCATGTAATTGAGTAAGTGAAATTTGGGTTTTTGGTGAGCTAAGCCATTTCATAAATCCCTCCCTACTGTGTTGACTAAAATCTTCTAAGTAAAAATCTTTGTGCATTTGTTTTTTAAATTCTTCCCATTCAAGTGCTTTATAAGGTTCAATAACACTATTAGTTGAGCCTATTGCAAGTCTAACTAGAAATGATACCCATTTATCTACTGGTAACCCATGTAATTTTGCTAGGTCTTCAAAAGTGTCTAAGTAGTTCGTTGTATTAACTCCTGTGAACTTCCCTTTTTCTTTTAACATAGCCTCAACTACTTTTTGGCCTTGGGTTTCTGACATCATATTTTTAAATAACTCATCCATTTTGATATGAATAATAGAACTAGACCTAAGTCTCTTAATATATTCCTTAACTTCTTCTTGAACTTTGGATTTCTGTTCCCTTATCAAACTAACTAAGTTACCTGATTCCAGCTTTACTTAAATTTTAAACTTTTTAAACAAGTCTTTGAAAAAAAAAAAAAAAAAAACTAATTTCCCAAATGAAAATTCTTAATGAATTTTTAGCTAAATTAAGCTATTTTAACAATCCTTTAAAATGAATCTAGATACTAAATTTTCAAATAAATTTCTTTTTGATTGTTAAAATTGCACTAATCAAACAATCTTAAATAAATACTATCTTTTAAATAAAATACTTTTTGAGTCTAACAATTCCTACTAGTTTAAAGAAAATAAATTCTAACTTTCAAATAAAATTTAAATCTAGCAATTTCTATTATCTGAATAAAATAAATTCTATCTTTCAAATAAAATGAATTTTAAATCTATCAATTCCTACTATCTTAATGAAAAGAAATTCTAGCTTTTAAATGAAATGAAATTTAAATCTAGCAATTAAACTTTCCTAAAATTCTACTTAAATAGACACAAACAGATGCAAGTTAAGAAAATATACCTCACACCTGACAGTTGGAGCAGAAGCTAGTGTGCATGTGAAATTTTCAAGTTACATTTGTTGATCATAAATGCCTAATACAAAATCTAAGTGTTGTGAGTGCAAACGTTTTTCTTCAAAATCTTGATGGTAAAGGTGTAGAAACGAGGTTTACTACTTGCCTATTCCCGTGGAGGCACTCAGAGCATAAGCTCAGCCCTCAACAACCAGGGAATTACAAGGTTTGTATTATCTGCCCCTGCACGATGACCACCTCAAGCTGCCGCAACCACGTCGTCTAAACCAAGCTAATGCATATGCTAGGAGAAGAAAAGTTTTATACCTGTTCCACTGTGCCGTTTTTTCACGTCGGGTTCAAAGTGTGGGCGCGATTTCTGACGACTGGCGGATCAATTCAGTCGCCTCGCTAACGGCGCACGCGGGGTGACTATGCGGAACAGGTACAAGTATAACTTCTCCTAAGGTCCGTAAGGTGAAGCGTTCCTATAAAGTTCAACTGCATCAAAATAAGAAGGTAGGATAATCTTTTCACTAACTATTTGATCTTTTATAGTTTCGTTTGTTTCTTCTTGGACATTTTCTACGTTTCTATCTACAGTTGGAGGAAAATTTTCTTCACTAACACTAGGAGGAACAGTAGAAAGTAAAGTTATAGTTGTTCTAGGATCGTGCAAAGATTCTTCTACTATTACTTCTTTTATTAATTCTTTATCTTCTATTGGTTTAGGAAACAGTAATTCAAAAGTTGATGAACGTAGAAAGGTGTTACTAGAAGAACTTTCTTTAGACATAAAATTAATGGTGCTAAATTAATAACCAAATTCCTATACAAATCATAAGATGATGTTTTTAAATGATAGTCTAAAATATAGCCTATACAAGCTAATAAAAGTTTCAAACTAAGGGTAATCTTTGCTTTTCAAACTTGAGGTCACATGTGAATCTCCAGTTCGCCAATTGGTCTCTGAAATAAAACACATGAAAAAAATTAGTATATCTTTATAGAAATTAACTCTCTTTTATCATTTTACTAAAGTAATTAATCTTCCTAAAAAAAAACATGTATATAATAAATACATTTCTTTATTAAAATATATACATTATTATAAAAAAATCATTTATATAATTATTTTTAATATACATTAACATTCATTGTTTACTCATAAATATGTATTTAACTAACATACATACATGTATAAATAATCGTACATAAACATACATTCACACACAACATACATGCATTACCATAGATGAACATGCATACATGCACATGCATAAATACACACATGCATGAACATAAACACATAAATGATCATGCATACATGCACATGCACTAACACACATATGCATAGACATACATATACATGCATTCATACATGACATGCATACAAACAAATGCATAAATGAACTTTCACTAATATACTTATGCATACCATACACTAACATACTCATGCATGAACCTAAACTACCAAATATAGGCATGAACATACATGCACACACATGCATGAACATACATGCACATGCATAAACATACATGCACACACATGCATGCATAAACATACATTAACACACACATGCATGAATATGCATATACATACTCACACACATGCATGAACATACATGCACATGCATATACATATACATGCATGCACTATTATACATTCATGCACACATGATCTACACATAACATCTAAAGTACATACATTAAATGACATGCATGAACTAACATGGATAAATTTCTAACATGCATTAGCTAAATATACATTTACATGCAAAACCATATTCATGCACTTAATATACTTCTAAAATTCATAAGCATACCTATCATTAACATGCATAACCTAACATCTAACATGCACTTTCTTAACTAACATGAATTAACATTCCTAACTTCTAACATCTAGCATGCATTGCTTAAGATCTAACATGTATTACCATTTACTAACATGCATCAACATTAACTAGCATACCTAACATGCACTAACATACTTATCATGCACTAACATGCACTAATATACTTATCATGCACTAACATGCACTAATATTAACTAACATACCCTACATGCACTAACATCAAACATGGGTTCATGCACTAGCAACTAACATGAGTTCATGCATTAACACTAACATGGGTTCATGCACTAACAACTAACATGGTTTCAATCAATGACTAAACATGCCTAACATGATACATGAATGAACTTATCTCTAACAACATTTATCATGGGTATATACATTTAGTAAATGCATTTCTAATAGGATCATATCATACTAAAGGTTGAAGAAGCTTGGGTTAAGGGTAGGGTAAGAAATGTATAGGCTAAGAATGGTTAGGTTTAAGTATTGGGATAAAGAAGAGTTGGATGGAATAATGAGTTCTTTGGAAAAGAATAAGGCTAAGTTGCTTCTTCTTCATGCTAACCTGAGAGCACACAAAAAACATTAGGAAATCAAACATACATTTAGCAATCAACCTAATTAGTTAAACATACACATATATATCATAAACATATACTAAAACATATACATAAATAAATACATATATATTCACACATATACATAATCTCATACATTAACACATAATCTTTTCATAATTAAATAATAATAATAATAAAGATTATAAAAATCTGTTATAAATTAATTAAATATTATTTATAATATATAAAATAACCGTTTACTATTTATATTAAATAAACATAAACATAATATAAAAGAAATAAATATAACTAAACATAATATTAAAAAAAATAAGTAAACATAAAACATAAAACATAAATTAAAAAAAAAGAAAATAAAATAAAATAAAGAAAACAAAAAGAAAATTCTCTCATTTCTCTCTCTCACTCTCTCTCTCTTTTCCTCTCTACACTCTGTACCTTTCCCTCTCTCTCTCTCTCTCTCTCTCTCCCTCTCTCTCTCTCTCTCTCTACTGCGCGCGCGGCGCTGCTGCGCCGCCGGCAATAGAGAAGAGAGGGAGAGGGGAAAAAGTATATTAAAAAAAAATAAATAAATAAATAAATAAAAACTCTCACTCTTACTCTCTTTCTCTCTCTCTCTCTCTCTGCTCTCTCTCTCTCTCTCTCTCTCTCTCTGCTCTCTCTCTCTCTCTCTCTCTCTCTCTCTCTCTCTCTCTCTCTCTCTGCTGCGGCGCAGCAGCGCCGCCGGCAGAGAAAGGGAGGGAGAGGAAGAAGAATATTTAAGTAAAGAAAAAGTGTAGGGAAGGTGAGAGAAATAGAGAAAAAAAATCATAAATAAAGAAAGGAAAAGAAGAAAAGGAAGAAAGGAAAAAGAAAGGAGGAAAATCTCTGTATCTCCTGACAAAAAAATTAGCTTTCCCATGAATGAAGGACAAGAGAGATGGCCTTCTCTCTCTCCTCCTGTCAGAGAGCTTCCATAGAACTAAGTGCAAACAATATGACTATAGTCTAGAGCATAGTAAATACCTCAAATAAAACACATGAACTTGTGAGCACGTACTCCCCTCTTTATATAGATGTGAGTAGCCCACCATAGCCTACTTTTCTCTTTAGATAACTCAACCAATTTACCAAATTTGACTCCACATCACTCCAACAACTTTTTAGGCGTGGGATTTTTCCCCATTTGAATTTCCCCAATTTCAACCAACTATTTAAATATCCTATGGACCAAATACTTTAGAATTTAAATAACTTTTCATTTCTTCTTTTTTATTTATTTAAATACTAAACTTTAGAATAAATACTATACCTTAGGCTAAAATTTAATTTAACCCCTTTTAATTATTACCTTAGGCTTAGTGAAAATAAATAATCAATATATATTCCTTTTAATTTGCTAAGGTTCCTTAAGATATAATTAACCTATTGAATAATTCATTTATGGACTACAACCCACTTATTTAATTATTTAACCTTAGGTTTACCTTACAACTAAATTTAAACCACATCAATTAACTCTAACTAACCCATAAACCTATTCTCTAACCTTCCATAATCCTCTAGGATGAATAATTAACCCATAATTAATCTTAAAACTTAACTAGAACCCTAAAGTTCATGCTTAAAACATACATTTAACCCTTAATTACCCATAAATTTTAACTAGAACATGCATTTGACCCATAATTACCCTTGCATTTAAGCTACAACCCTATAATTCATGCCCAAAACCTATATGTAACCCTTAAATACCCTTACATTTACTTTCAAAACATAAACATACCCTTAAGTAGCCCTTGTTTTATCATCTAAACCCATAAATAAACTGAAATGAATACTTCCCATCTTGATTTGGTCAGCAAACTTCTTTTCCTGCAAAATTAAAGTCAAATATTAGTCAAAATTTCATAAATTAACCAAACTTATATCAATCAATTAATCTTTTAATTTTTGTAATATTTTAAGAGTAACAATTTCTCTCCGACACCGTTCCACTCACTTACACTGTCATTTGACTCCTAAATATTTGCAATGGTGCCTAAATTAGCAACATTGAATATTCTAGTTCCTAAATAAGTCTTGATACCTTTGCATTCATCCACAACAATATAGCTAGGTGCAATAGGATGTTCAGTGTGCAAAGACTATAATTATCACAATAGTTAATATCCAGATCATCAGTGCACAAATCTTTGATAAGGGGAATGTGGGTGTTCCTATCGCTCACGATGGAATGAAGTGTGAGTTTGAGCATAGTTTTTGTAATTGTTGGTGCACTAAGCAAACTATTTCATAAGTAATGATTTTTTCCACAATGAGGCAATCATCATTTAAAAGGGCATTAGATACAACCATGCAAAGGTAATTTGGAAAACCTATTGGGAATAAAGTGTATGACATGCTGAGAGAAAGAAGATAAGAAAGAGAGCTCTCACACTCAAAGAGAGGAGTGCACATAGATTTATGCAAGGAAGAATGATCTTCTTCTACTTCTTCTATTACATAAAGAGAATGTAGAAGAATGAAATAGTTAAAAAATATAACTAGTACAATATATAAAGAGTACTACATAAAGAAAACTCTAATATCTAAAAATAATTGAGTTCACAAGAAACAAATGTGCAATCACTCTTGCTAGATGAACTTGGTGAAGCTCATTGAAAGTATGTCTGACATATATTGGTGTAAGCATTATACATATCAAGGAAGAAAAACGTGGTACGTTCCATCCTTGATTATCACATCTTGAGCTTGATATCGTAACACTACCCATCAAGCTCAACATCATTTCTTGTAGTCCAAGCATCTTTTGAAAATTTTTTATTTTGTCTATTCCAAGTGATTTAGTGAAAATATCACTAACCTACCCATTTGTTCTCACATAAACAAGATCAATATCACCTACCAATACCTTCTCCCTGATAAATTGAAACTGGTCCTCAATATGATTTGATCATTACCTATTACAATGATATCATATACATTTATACAGAGATATATAACTTCTCCATGTGATCATTTGATGAACAAGGATCTGCTTTGTTCACCATAAAACATGTCTTGTAGGTAATTGAACAATCTATGATTCCAATCTCTTGGAGATTTCTTTACTCCATATAATTCTCTCTTCAATCTATAAACATATTT
>CM035441.1:3934871-3937371 GCA_020310875.1 Ceratopteris richardii | reverse complement strand
AATGTATCCATTCAGAAATGCGTTCTTTATATCTAGCTGACTTAGCTTCCATCCTTTCGATGCTGCTACAGCAATCACTATCCTTATGGTTGACATCCTTGCCACCGGACTAAACGTCTCGTCATAATCTATGCCCTGCTTCTGTGCATAGCCTTTGACCACCAGCCTTGCTTTGTGTCTGGCTATCCTTCCATCTGCAAATTTCTTTATTTTGAAAACCCATTTATTTCCGATTACTTTCTTACCATTTGGTTTCAAAACAAGTTCCCATGTCTTGTTCTCCTCCAATGCGATGATTTCTTCTTCCATTGCTTCTTCCCATTGCTTCTTGCCTTTTGCTTCATCATAGCTCTGTGGCTCTTCATCTTCTTTGACCATATATGCATAGTATTTCTGAGTTATGTATGAAGTATCATACGAGTACCTTTCTGGTTGTCTTCTATTCCTGTTCGACCTTCTTGATTCAAACTCTTCATGTGTATCTGAATACACTTCTTCATCAAATCTCGAGTCATCTTCATTTCTCATACCTGATCCGTTCCTGGACGTACTTGCCTGCATATGATTTTCATCTCTGTTTACCTGAACAATTGATTTCCCTTTCTCTCTTCTTTTTATTTCTTCTTCGAATTCTTCAGTCGTATGACTTTGATCTGCATACGAGCTTTTCTGTTCATCAAATGTAACATCTCTGGACACAGTAAATTGTTTGGTTAGAGGATTCCATAACCTGTAACCCATCTGCTTTTCATCATATCCGACAAACACATATTTCTCTGCTTTCGGTTCAAGCATATGTCTGAGTTGAGATGGTACATAAGCATACGCTACTGACCCAAACACTTTGCAGTGATCAAGTGTTGGCTTCTTTCCCCACCAGGCTTCATAAGGGGTCATTCCTTCCAATGTTGTACATGGTAATCTGTTTACCAAATACGTAGCTGTGTTTACAGCTTCAGCCCAAAGATAATTTGGACAATCTTTTTCGTTTAGCATGGCTCGTGCAAATTCAACTAGAACTCGGTTCCTTCTTTCTGCTACTCCATTTTGTTGTGGTGTATATCTACAGGTTATTTCTCTCTTAATACGTGCATTCCAAAGATAGTCATTGAATTCTCGGGAGAAGTATTCTCCCCCTCCATCAGACCTCAGTCTTTTAAGTTTTCGTCCGGTAAGTCTTTCAGCATATGCATGAAAATGCCTGAAAGCACCAAATACTTCTGACTTCTCTTTCAAAACATGAAGAGTTATCCACCATGTTGCATCATCAATGAATAAAACATAATACCTCGATCCGCTGATTGATCCTTCTTTCGTTGGCCCCCATACATCTGTATGAATAAGCTCGAGTACTTCATCATGTTTGAATCCTTTCTTCTGGAAAGGTAACCTGTGGGCTTTTCCCAACTGACATGCTTCGCACTTATGAATCATATGTTGATTCTGTATATGAAAGAAACTTGGAGAAGCTTGTCGAAGGTAGAAAAGTGCGTTTCGAAGCGATGAAGTTTGGTCAAGCCAACCGGCACAAGACCAGCCCTTGAGCTTTTGGAGACTCAAATAGACCTTATAGGCATGCTATAAGTGCAAAGAAACACACTATGTACCTTGGAGCATCAAGGAGAATGAGTCGATACAAAACAGATAGGTTCGCGGGTCGACTAGCTCAAAAAACTTACTATCTATGGAAGAGACAATGAACTTCAAATGCCCATAGCGACCAGCGTGATTACAATTAGAAAAAATCCTTTTATGGGAGTGATACACATAGGGTTGATTGTATGGAATGCACAAAAGTATAAGGAATAAGCAAAATATGCTATAGGAATGAATGCGACATTCACCGGTGGTACCTCCTATTTTTCAAGAATACGCAGAGATTGACCCCGAGGCAGAAAAACTGCGATTTCTCCAAATCTGCTGCACCAAATGCTTTGAAAATTTACAGGCATAAACTAGACACTGATACCTTTCCAATGAATCCTCTTGCACTCAATTTGGAGCTCTGAGGAGAGAGCAGCAGCCTCTGCAAGATTACTGTTGGCGAAGAAGATGATGCAGAAAATTGAAGGAGCAAGACAATGATGGTCACAAGTGTATGTATATTGCTTCCATGTAATGTACAAGTGATTTCAACTCCTTATATAGCCTCTAAGAGTGTTCCACGACTTTTACAACTTGAATTTGAATTCAAATGAAGGTGGGAATGGTTGTTGGAGGGAATCAATTCACTTCCCTACAATCTAGGAAAAGTGAAGATCTTGATTGATCTACTTTTAGGTGATTGATTGCTTGATTGAATGCAACTTCAACCACCAAAATTTCGTGGGATTTTGGCCCTATATTTGTACCTTTACATGTGTACAACTCAAGGCTTTTACAACGGTAAATGAGCCATCAAAATATTCTCAAAAAATACAATAAATGAGCATATGAAAAAGAACTCTCCAACGGATATTCTTTCGATGCGATAGCCTTTGATGTAGATCAAATCCACCTC